>JAMPIV010020270.1:200000-285000 GCA_024509875.1 Oreohelix idahoensis
TCAGTTCCACGCTAGTGACCTTGTTGTACCATTTCAAACTTTATTTATTTATGAAAGTGTGTAGCTTCTTTGTTGTTGATTTATTGTTCTTCCTGTTTAAGAGCCACACAATACGACTGACTAGACATTTAAGTTGAAGATTGTAATTTTTGTGTTGGACTTGATTTATTTTGATCTCTATATATTTCCTAATGCAGTAAACGCGCCATTTGCCTTTTGTATCATAGTTTAATACCTCTATCTTTCGCACCAACTTTGTCTATATTGCTGTCAAGATATTTTGTATGAGGGAGGCGTTTTGTTTTTCAGGTGTAATGTTATCGTTTCCTGCATTTATTCCTATTTTCTTTTCCCTGTGTATTTTCAGACTAACTTGTTGCGACCTCTCATCAAGTATTTTAATTTTGTCTTGTATCTGATTACGGTAATGCGACAGAAGTGCCAGGTCATTTGAAAAATCGATATTATCAAGCTGTTTAGTCAGAGTCCATTTGATTCAATTTCTGTTGGCTGATGTGGATGTTTTCATAACCGAATCTATGGCCAGTTAGGTGAAAAATTGTGACACGAAGCATACATGCTGCTCTCCAGTTCTTATCTCAAACGGTTTTATATGTTGGTTAAGGACAATACTGTTGAATAAGTATTGTGAGAAAATAAAGGAACATGGCAGAAACATTTCTTGTAAATAATTATAGAACAACAGCGACCCCGCATAAAAAGTACTCGCGAATAAGTATAGAGAGAAAGAAAATCATCATGGAAACAGTATTTGTGAATACATATAGTGAGAAACAGGGACATTATAAACACAGTATTAGTGAATAAACTATAAAGAGAAACTAGTTCATCATTAAACAGTGCTTGTGATTAAGTGTATTGAGAAAAACAAGGGCGTGGAATAAGTATGCAGAAAAACAGAGATCCCATAGAAACAGCACTCAGGAATAAGTATAGAGAGGAAAATGAACTTCATGGAAACAGTATTTGCGAATACTATAGTGAGAAATAGAGTCATTATGGAATCAGTTATCGTGAGTAAATATAGAGAAACATGACAATCAAAGAAACCTCCACGTGTGAATATATATTGTAAGAAACAATGACATCGTAGAATGAATTTTTGTGATTAAGCTGAATAGGAAATAAGGACACGATAGAAACAGTACTCATGAAAAAAAGTATAGTGAGAAACTGGGACACCATAAAAACATTACTTGTGAATAAGCGTATAGAGAGAACCAAGGACGTTGTAGAAGCAGTACTCGTGAAAAAAGTGTAGTGACAAACATATGGTTACAAAAAACAGTACCAGCGAAGAAATATTGCGAGAAATAGGAACATCACAAAAACAGTACACGTGAAAATGTATTATACAAAACTGGGAGATCATAAAATTAGTACACGTGAATATGTATTGTAAGAAACAGGGACAACATAAAAATAGTACACGTGAATAAGTATGGTAAGAAACAGGGACAACATAAAAATAGTACATGTGAATAAGTATTGTAAAAAAACAGAGACATCATAAAAATAGTACATGTGAATAAGTATTATAAGAAATAGAGGCATCATAAAAGCAGTACTTATGAATGTATAGTGAGAAAATAAATGAAGCCAGAATAGCCTTCGCCAATCTTAACAACACGTGGGGAATCTTACTAGTACAGTACAAAAAGTGAATTAAAAATATAGGAGAGCTGTGTAATTTCTAATCTTCTGTATGGTACAGAATGCTGGTGAGTACCAGAAAAGGAAATATCCAAATTGTTCTCTTTTCACACAACCTGCCTTCATCGAATTGTCTGGCCGAACAACATCAACAATCAAGAACTACTAACTCGGAGCCACCAAGAAGACATGCGCACCATCATAGCAGGTAGACGCTCGAATTAGGTAGGCAACGTTCTCAGAAGACACTCTGACACCATCACCAGAACTGCCATGCTATGAATTCCAGAAGTAAAGTGTGACAGAATTGTCCGTACTCTTTTCCTCGCGTTCATGTTTCTCTCTATCATTATTGATCTACCTCTCATTTTGTGTACTGAGTTCTTGGCGCTACTCATTGTTTACACTTTCTTTCTGTAACTGATGCCATATCTGGGTTTTATTGGCCCTCCAATATAGGAAGATAACAACAGTGAGTGGGAGCGCCCGGATTAGTGCGTTAACAAAGCGGAGATGGACACAGTCAGTTGTCTTACGCTAATACGGCTAATGTTACCTCCTATTTCTGTCTGGGAGGAAACCCGAACCCAGGTTTGTTGTGATGGAACATCACATGAAAATGAAATCCTGAAAGAGATTATCAGTGATAGATTCATGAAGTCGTGAGTGTAAACATGTTTGATATCTACGGAAGAGGAAATACCTTTTATGGGAAGTGACTTGTAAAAAACACATTTTATGTGTCACGCAAGAATTTTCCAAGAGAGGGTAGTGGGGATATACCTCTACCAAAATACGCAACTTTATGCAATTGGTATGGCATTTGAGATGTTAAAATACAACATTTCTAATTGGAGCCTTGTCAAATAGTAGCAATCTGGATGTGAGCCGAATGTTGCTTATAATCTAGCACATTCTGAGTCTAAGGCACTGATAATTCAACTCGTCAAGGAGACAGCCAGACAAGCCAGAATAAGAAATAGAATCAGGATTCCACTTTTAAGGACGGGACAGCGTGTTTGAGCATCTTATGGACTTACACCGCAAGAAAACTTTAACTTTATTAATACGGAAAGCCCGGAATCCCAGGAACCTGAACACTAAGTCATAGTGGGACTCTATTGCAAAGCAATACCCAGACTACGTGTAAGAGGCATCTTAACCAAGTTCCCGAACTGTTTCTCTGAGTCAGAAGTCTGTATTGCCAAAAATTATTTGGGCTAAGTTGTCCGTTTTATCATTCTATATTTTGCAATATTAACATGTGCGAATTACTAGTGGATGTTCAAGTCATACTAGGCTGGTAACCTCAGCATATAGAATGATGGTTTCAGGAACCACCAGTGCAAGAGCTGGTGGCTGCTTTATGCGAGTTTCTCATACAGAACCTAGAGCAGTGGTAGTCCCAAGTTCTATATGGAGCAGGGAGTGGATGATGACAGAAATTATGAACATACTTATTATATTAACCTTTTTTTACTTACTTAGTAGTTCCCCTTCTACCGTGAGGTGTAGAGGTTTGGAAGAGAGAGCGCTAGACTATCCTATCGGCCGTCTTCCTCCTGGCCTGGTTCCATTCTAGTCCTCGGTCCTTCAAAGATTGTCTAATGTTGTCCTCCCAGCGGACTCTGGGTCGTCCTGGGGGTCTGGATCCCTGGCTTTTTATTTCCCATGCTTGTCGTGGTATCCGATCTTCTCCCATTCTGCAGACATGGCCAAACCATCTTAGTTGGGACTGTTCTACTTGGGTCTGCAGGGGGTGGGATTTAAGGCCTTGACGTATCGTCTGGTTGCGGACCATGTCTCTTCTTGTTACTTCAACCATCTTCGTCAGATACCTCATTTCTAAGGTTTGGATATGGCTTTTGTGGGTTGTAGTCATTGCCCATGACTCGCATCCATATGTCAAGACTGGGTCATAGGTGGAGCGGTATACAGCCATCTGTATATGTAAACATGTTTTAAATAAATGCAATGGGTCTTTTCTACTCACTAGAATTAATATTAATGCTTAAGGAGGGTAAAGTTCTGAGGCAGATGGGATGGTGGAATGAAAGGGAAGGGGGGAACCTGATGGTAGGCATCTCACAGAATAATAACACAACGTCCATTTAAGCCAGTGGTTTTCAACCGGTGTGCCGCGGCACCCTGGAGTGCCGTGAGAGTCTGGTGGAAGGTAAAAAAAGCGAGAAAAAATAGGAATAAAAAAAAACAATCGTCGAGGTAAGTTGCAGAAGTACTGTATATTTTTAATAAAAGTTCAATAAGAATTAAAACACTAACAGTGAATTAAAAAAAAAATTATTATAGTAAAATTCTAAGAACTTCAGTCCGTATTGTTCCAGGTTCCCCCTTAAAAACTCTGCAATGTTCTTTTACACCCCACTTGTCACCCTTGTCGAGACTTCGTGCACTGTAATGATCGCCCCTTGTAATGAAAGAGAACATTTACCCATTCGAACATGACCATCATTACAAGAGGAGGTCACTATAGTACACATGTCTACAGAAAACCTTTCCCGCATTTTTGTTTGTTATTTATATTTTATTTTAATTATTTTGTTATTTATGAATTTAGTTGGTTATTATTTTTAGGGCTTATTAGACATGGACATAATTCTAATTAAACAAAGTATAAGTTAGATGATGACAGTGAATCATGTGTAGCTGGCACTAATTCTGACAGTATAACACTGCCGTGCGCCAGTATAATCACGAAAATTTGTCTTTCGGATGCATTTCATCTGAAGAAGAGCGGCTACGTCCTAAGTATGTTGTTTGTGGTGAGAAACTAGCAAACCAAGCTATGGTTCTAAGTGTATATATATATATATATATATATATATATATATATATATATATATATATTATATATATATATATATATATATATATATATATATATTATATATATATATATATATATATATATATATATATATATATATATATATATATATATATATATATATATATATATATATATAAACAAATAAAACATTATTGAATCAGTTTTGCAAATTAACGGTTCACAGGAAACAAGGGACGTTTTGGGTTTCACCCGTTGTCAGCCACAGTTACAAACAGGCAACAAGGACAAGAAATATAGATTATGGACTGCAAATACGTAAACTGGAGAAGCACACAAAAGATAGTAATCACGATACGAAAACAGGGTAGCAGCAATGATAGTAGAATAGTGTACGTAAATAAATTAAGGGGCTGCTGTAAAACTGGTAAAGAAATATATATTGAATCCGTTTTGCAAATTAACGAAGCTGAAAAGACACCTTTACACAAACTACTCACTTTTATGCGAGAAAACAATTGAATATTTTAAAAGTCTTATAGCTGATCAAACACGCCAGGTTAAAAAATGGACCAAAATCACAACTAGTTCTGACAAAGCTCAAGAAGCAAGCAATTCCGTTGCCGAAATCATGGCAAAAAAAGATAAAATCATATACAATTGCTGAGTCAGTAATTTTACCAGCATGCTGTAAAAGGTTATATATTGTGTTTAGCAAGGAATATGAAAAAGAGGTGTTGAAAATCCCTATGTTTGATAACACTTTTAGTCGGCGTATACAATACAAATCTCAAGACGTTGAGTCACAAGTGATAGCTAACATTAAAGAAGCCGATTGACAAGCTAAACTCCCAGCATTCAGTAGGTGCGTTTGTAACGGAAACATGATTGAACAATTTTTATTTTGTAAACCACTTCCAGAAACAACAAAAGGCCAAGACATTCTTGATGTTGTCGACAGTTATTTCAGTTGTCGCGATTTGTCATGGCAATCATGCATCAGCATCTGCACGGACGGTGCTCCCTCTACGCCAGGAAGCCTGAAAGGATTCGCCACACTAGTCAAGAATCTTTTCAATGATATCTCATTTCAATAATTGAAATAATAGGGGTAAAGGTAAAGGATCCCGTTACACGCATATTGAGGCATATTGGTAATACTGTGTTAAGCCCGTAACAAATATGAAAATAATTTTTTTTTAAATCTTTTGAAATCCAGATCAATATTATTATTGTTATTAAATAACACAATGATTAGAATTTTAGCTATTGAACTTTTAAACACAATCTTAATACTCGTTTTTTGTTTAAAATAATAAAATATATCCTTAAAATAACTAGCGGTGTGCCTTGACAATTTTAGCACATTGTTCTGTGTGCCCTGAGCTGAAAAAGGTTGAAGATCATTGCACTAAGCCTTTTGCATGCACTGGATTGGAACCAATAACCTGACCCTTTCTGTAACGCTTCACGGCGTAAACCGTACATAAAGAAGAAGCGACTTAAGTGTTGCAATAAACAATTTCCTCCCATCGACAACACAATAACAATACGTAATTACACCTCCCGATAAAGTAAATACAAGGGAAAGGAGAGATTTCTGAAAAAATAAAAAAAATTATTCGATCACAACTACTAGTAACAAGATCTCCATAAAACGTAGACAAGAAAATAAATCTTGCAATTTTAGATCGTCTGGACGATTCCTACCTTGTCTTTTGTATCATAAATAAGCAAAAGCAATTGAAGAAGAAATTAGATGCTGTACGTAATTATTTTCTCCTCTGGACGGAATTATTGTTAGAACCCTAAAAGTTGGCTTATACATAAGTTACGTTTACTGTGATAAAATATCTAATTATAAGTAAAGTATAACTTATATATGAAATTAAAGGAAAATGAATGGGCATTATGAACATATTAATTGTTGTTACTAAATTTATAATTTAGTAGTTACGGGATATTACATATAATATCACAGCCACGTGGTCTTTTATATTGGTACATGCGTCATAATATAACCGACAGACCCTGTGTCTAAGTTGAACGCAGCGTGCCTCGCCAAAACGAGGCAAAAATTTATCTAAAAAAAAATAAAAAAATTTGCGATTTATTTAAGCTCAGTCGTTGGATGCCAAACCTCCAGGTCTTTTATATTAGAACTTGCGTCGTAATATAACCGACGGATCTTGTGCCGAGGTTGAACAGTGCGTCCCTCGCCAAAATTCTTATATTTAAAAAAACAAAAGGTTCAGTCATAATTCAGCACCATGATCATTTACCGTTTCGCTCGTATGAATTATAGAACCACGACTGAGTCTGCCCTGCTTCCCCCCCCCCCCCCCCCCCCCCCCCTGCCCCCCCCCCCCCCCCCCCCCCCCCCCGCCGCTTTGAAGTAACCTGCATCATAGAGTTCATACGTTTGTTTTTCGTGATGAAGTTGATTGCGCCCCCCATACACAGACTCATATTACTGGTCTCTTAGAACACATATGAGGTAGCCGTTATATTATTCTGTCACTGTTTCCTCAGGGCTTACAGATGATCTCGTGTTTTGTATCTTCTTTCTTTTTTTAAATGAGGAGTTTCACCTCGTTTTGGGCAGGGGCGTCCCGTTCTTCTTCTTCTTTCTTCTTCTTCTTCTCCGTACAGACGTCTACTTGAAGATTTTCAAAGAAAGCAGTGATCAGCTTAAGGCTACTTGTGTCTCCATAGAGTTTTTCCAGGAATAAGTGCTGGTGATGGCTATGTGTGCTTTCTCTGTTGCTCGTAAGGTGGTTCGCGGAGGTGGGTCCAGCATTGTCCCAGCCCGGCGGGACTCTACGGAGTTAAGGATATTCTGCTTACTTTTTTGTCATCATCAAGTGGGGGTTGCCAATGTGGAACTGATGACGGGAGCTAGACAGGTGCCGGTGGAACAAGAGATGAGAGGAAGACGATGGCGATGGATGGGACACACATTGAGGAAACCTGTTGATAGCATTACAAGGCAGTCCTTGTTCTGGAACCCCCAGGGCAAGAGAGGCAGAGGTAGACCAAGAAGCACATGGAGAAGAGAGCTGGAAACAGAGATGAAAATGATGAGGAGAACGTGGAAAGAACTTGAGATGATGGCACGTGACAGGAGGACTTGGCATGTGTTTGTTGAAGGCCTATGCTCCTTTGGGAGTGGAGGGTTATGAATGAATCAAATCATCAAGTGAAGTACATTACACTGTTTCGTTAGACCTGTGGTTCAGTTCATCCGATTTCAACATTATTTGTGTCGGTATATTAATAATTAAATGGTTCCTAAACTAGGATTTATGTTGGGTTGCGTTCCTTAGTGACTGTCCCCAGCCTCCCTGCAAGGCAGCACTTTAGTGTCTCAATGTGAAGTATAAATTTGTAAACGCCTTTATTTATGTCGCCATATTTATGTCGCCATCTAAGCAAGGGGAGATCACTCTTTCGCGTGATGTTCAACCTAGACTCAAGGTATGTCGGTTATATTAGGGCCCATGTCCAAATATAAAAAGCCCTAGTTTCTATGGAGTTTTGTATCTTTCCAACGATAGGTCAATCAAAACTACTTGTAATTAGGTAAAAGATAAAGGATCCCGTTACACGCCCATTGAGGCATATTGGGAACATGGTGTTAGGCCCATATTTTCTCGACCATCGGCACACTAAGGGGTGATGTGGTCAGCATCACGCCGGCCACCTTAACCTTCCCAGAAGTTGCTCTGGTACCCAACTAGCGCTGGGTCGACCCAGGAGCCGTTTGCGGCCTAAAAAAATCCCACCTCAACTGGGGATCGAACCATAGACCACTGAGCTAGGAGGCCAGTGCACTAACCACTATGCTACCGCGGCTCCCTACTTGTAATAAATATCCCCTAATATTTCCATTACCCCGTGAAGTTCCCGGGGGATTATGGAGAGAAAGAAAAGGGCCACTACTCCATCTGACGTGTCGTACGAGGCGAAAAAATGGACATGAATGAAGAAACAATGATTACTTCTTCAACATACTTTTGGTTGTTGCTGCCACATTGCGTACATCAGAGCTAGTTGCGCATTGCCACTAATACTCCAGGAAATTTCGAAATTTTTTGTTTGCTTTAGTTTAAATAATGAAGGAAACCCGAGTCATGTTAGTAGAAAATAAATAAATGAAGGTAATTAACAGGCACGCATTGAACCTCTTAAGGAGTGTTAAATTGGCTGTGCGTTCTTTCACGATTTACTGTCATGTCAAGGCAATGGCGCCGTTAAGATATTTCCTTTGTTCTATTCCCGGTAAGCCTAACTCTTATTTTTCTGTTATGTTGTCTGGTGTCATCCTGTCTGTCCAACGCGTGCCTGTCAATTACCTTTATTTATTTGATTGCTTTAGTGTGTGCGTTCTCTTCGAGCTTTTACCTTGAACTTCACCTAGTTTAGAAATCTGGCAGTTCTTTGTTTCTTTAATTTGCGTGTTTACCTCCCGTTTTTACCTTGGACTTCACCTAGTTTCGAAATTTGACAGTTCTTGGTTATTGCAGTTTTGTGTCTTTACCTCCCTTTTTAATCGTGAACTGCTACTAATTTTAAAAAAAAAATGTGGCAACTCTTGGGTGCTTTAAATTTGTATGCTTACCTCCCGAATTTACTGTGAACTCCACTGTTACGTTGGGGTTTGTGTGCGTAAGAGAGATTGTTATAACTGTGCTGACACGGCATTGAATGAAGTGGGTGTCAAGGCAGTGCGTGAACTTTAACAAAGTTGAGAACGACCTTCGTGGCTGGGTCCACGAAACATGGCATGTTTAATGTTGACAATACGACAGTTCTTCATTGAAATACATGCATGGGTAAAACATCATAAAGGCATAGAACATCTCAGTCAGTCAGTCCATCTGTACACATCTCGCCGCTGTACTAGGAATGCCTTAGAACAGGTTATCATTCAAGTAATGTGGACGAGAAAGTGACGATGCTTGAAATTTCATAGTAGACTTACTTCTACAATATCCACGGAACTTCTTCACAAGTCCGGAGTCATCATAAACAAAGTGGCGGCCTCCAACATACAAGCCACTTGACAAAAATACTTGAATTCTCCACCGAATAACGGGAGCTCATAAAACACGTCTGACTAGGACGGAAGATTCTAACAGAAGGCCTCGACTAACGGTCTGCATAAATTAGCGCAGCACCTAATTTAGAAATGTGGAATTCAGGCCTGGTGTTATAAAGAATAGCGTTACAATATTTTAGGTCACCTCTCCATATTGACTCAATACCACCATCATTTTTCTTTTTGCCCCCATGGAGCATGGAGCTACAACAGCAGTTGGTCCACTTCCAGGAAGCCTACACCAAGCAATTAAATGCTCTCGCAAAGCTGGTTTCTGTAGCAATTTGTTTTACATGACGAGATTACCAGCCTCGTGTGCAACCTTATATTAGTTGTCTTGTTTGACATGCCTGAGGGTCCAGGTGTCATATTCTGTCTTTGTCTGGTCAGAGACCCCCGGGAATTAAAGTGATTCAATAGCTGAAGCCAAAATAATTTTAAAACTTTAGATTCTAGAATTTCGTTCTTAGAACCCACCTTGACATAATGTTTCAAAAGGTTATACCCACTAAAAGGGAATGTGGATAGCTGGCGCTGGATGGCAGTTTTAGCAGTCGCTTGTTCGGCTCCTAGAAGCCTGCGTGTGGAGTTCCAGGATACGTGCCCTTCCAGCAACAGTAGCGGAGTCAGCGTTCCAATGCCTATGTTCGTGGGGTTTGTTGACGAGGCTGTGGTTTTGTCTTTTCGAATCGGTAAGCTGCGCGTGGTAATCCCAGCAACGGGCCTTCCCAGCTTAAACAGCCATTCTTCTTTCTCCTTGGCACTCCTAATAAACCATAGGAGTCAGCATTGTAGTAGTTTTAGAGAGCCTGAACTAAGTCATGTGCTCCTTGCGGAGCATGGAATCAACATTGTAAAATTATCCCAGGAAGCTTTCACCAAGCATACGCATGTTCTTACTGCGGTGGTTTCCATGGTATCAGTTTTGCGTTATGGGTTTTTTGCGTCAAAACCTCAAATTAAAATTCTTTGGTGTTGAGAATAATGATAGTAGCAACGATTGCATCAGTCGGCAACGAATCTTCTCTATTGGAGATGAAAAGCCCTTCTTCTTGGCGCGTCCACATATGCTATACCCTTTACAACCCGCAGACCCAGCACGAAAGAGACTCAACGGCATTTCTAACCCTTTTGGACAAGGTAGGCATCCACGCTGATTGATCTCGTCAATGTGCTTTATACAGGGTGCGCCAAAAAGTCACGACTGGGTTTAAGAAATAATTTTTGTTTGTTTGTTTAAACAATTCATATTTTAAAAAAATATTCACATTGTTTTTAGTTTAAATAATTCATATTTTTGTTTTGTTTAAACAATTCATTTCTTTTGTTTTGTTTTCCAGATATACAGCAGTCCTTAAGAATTCATTATGAAAAAGTACAAGACAATAAAGAGTCAGAATTATGGAATTTTACTATTCAAACGGACGCTTTGTTATTCTTACCCAACGAGCTAAGATACAACGTTTGCAGTTTGCAGTTGCTATTCATGAATTCGTGCAGGAAAATGCAGATTACACTGACAAGTTAATAATGAGGGATGAAGCTCATTTTCATTTAAATGGCTTTGTTAATAAACAAAATTGCAGATTTTGAGGTTCCGAAAATCCAAAGTGCATTTTCGAGCGACAAATGAACCCACTTCGCTGTACAGTTTAGTGTGGAATAACCTCTCGAAGGATAATTGGTCTTTATTTATGTTGGCCACGAGAACCGCGATGCATCGACTGTAAAAGGCAATACAGGTCCATGATACAAAATTATTTTAGTGCTGGGAGTTCAAAACACTCCAGGATTATGGTCCCAGAAGGTTGGCGCTACTGCTCATACTACCCGCGAAACTATGGGACTGTGAAGAGCAATTTTTTATTACAGGATTAGTTTCAGAAATACGGAAATTAATTGGCCTTCACGTTGACCGGATCTGACAGCGCCAGATTTCTTCCTGTAGAAATATCTAAAGGAATTTGTCTACAGGAACAAACCTACGACCGTTGCGCAATTAAAAAACAACACTATGATGGAATGTAAATAAATATTAGACAAACATAAAGGTATGTTTTTAGGCACTCGCAAGAAATAAAGAAGTAGAACACAAGACAACAGAAAAACAACAGACGTGAGTGGCTTACCCAGGATTTGAACCCCGGACCTTCCGTACGACAACACCGCCTAGCTATACAAGCGAATCACACTATCCTCACGGCCAGCTAGGCATCCCCAATAAAAGATGCTTTACTGACCGGTCATTAGTGCGAAACGCAAGACAACACCGGAAGTTTTACAATAGGCAGCTTAGGCTTATTATATGTTATAAATGATGGAATGTAGGCTTATGGGAGAGAATGTTTTAAGAAAATTCATGGAAAATTTCATAGAACGAACAAGACTTTTTGAGGCAGTGAAAGGAAAAAACAATTGCGTGATATTATTTTCCGCAATTAATCTTATAAAAAAAAAAAATTATAATTTGAAATTTATTGCTTGTGTTTTTATTGAATATTTCAAAAGTTAAAATAACTTAGTTTAAAAAAAAAAAAAAACCCGTTTGTGACTTTCGGCTCACGCTATATATACGGCAAGCTGTCACGCAAAGCTGCATGTGGTGGTCCTGTCAGCGAGCCCTCTCAGCTCGGGTTGCAAGACAGTGTCTCTGGAATTTTCAACTTCAATGAAATTGTACGAAGCAGAACGTTGGACAAAGTTAAAAAGGTTGCAAATAGGTTGTAGGATTCCAAATTATGGATTAACTAGCAATAACCCGTCAATAATGACGGAAGTAAATCAAAAACAGTAATATATTTTTAAAATATTTTGTAATTCAATATAAAAGTTATTTGATGACAACACTTTTTGTGAAAGTGTGTGGATTTGTTTCAAAGAATGTTCCCTGATAAAAAGTGTTTTTAACAAAAACTTTCAAGGTTTCATGATTTGTTCCTCGGGTGAGGGCGACATAGAGCTGGCCGTGTCTGAAAACAGGTTCAGGAAGGAAACTCATACGTGATCAAACGATTGTCCTTGTGCCTTATTGATCGTCATTGCAAATGCTAAAATCATTGGGAATTGACGACGTCGCATCCTAAATGGCAAACTGCGCTCGCTCGGTTCTAAGTCAATGCGAGGAATTAAGACTCGTTCTCCCTTATTACTGCCAGTGATAATTTCTGCATCAATGGAATTCCGATGCAAGACTTTTATGACCAAACACGTGCCATTCAATAGTCCGTTTTTTGCGTTCAGATTTCTCAATAGCATGCAACATGCAGCAACCTTTAATTTCAGGAAATGCGGTGGCATTCATGATGGGCACTGCTCGTTAAGGAACTCGGTTGGGAAATCAACTGCGTCGTTGGGATCATCGGAAATCATGGTATCTATGCTCCAATAAACCGTTTCATTTCCAGCGAGTAGCTCCAACAAAAAGTCTGCGATACTTTAAATTAAAATTTTGTCATGAAGAAACAATCAAAAACTTACATTTTAAGGTTATTTTTAACAAAATGATGAGCTAAATACGTTTCTGGAATGAAACTGGGTTTTACAATCAAAAACTTACATTTTATTCATTTATCACTGTCACTCACTTTGTGTTGCACAATTCACCGACTTTTCTTCGTTGAGTGTTACTATTTTCGGAAGAGTACATATAAGGGAATTAATGCAATTAATGTCTAACTTTCAATCACAGTTGCATCTCTTAGATGTAACCGACGTACAAACGGCGAGAATTATGGTTATCTACTACTACTATACTACAATATATATATATATATATATATACTCATGGAAAAAAAGTAAGTGAGCAGCACTCAACAGGGCACTGTGCGTGTGTTCTTGGGTGAACTCAAATGCAAGTTGGCACACATTTCTGTGTGAGTGTTGTTCACTTACCCGTGCAATTACAATTGGATCGCACTATTCATGGGGAGATAATCACGGTGCAAGATAAATCACGTGAAAAGTGCCGTAGGGGAGAATTTATCACAGATAAAAGGAAGGTAAGTGTGCAGCTCTAATCACAAGCATGTGAAAACGTAATCGTTGAAATAGAGAGTACCAAGAGTCCAACAGAAACATCTTTTTTGACAATGCCAAGATTGAACCAACAACAGCGAGCAATAGCTATAGGGATGTTAGCTGCTGGAGCGACTATATTAGCTGTATCACAACATTTCAATGTTCACAGGTCGCGATTAGTGTGAGTTCGAGTAGTCCGAATTCGAATTAGTGCGAATTACTAAATGATACCAGGATTGCATTTATTGGAAGCGAAAATTTAGTTAATGCGTTTTTTTCCCTTCAGATTTTCTCAAAATCTTCAAATCGTCAACAAAAATGACAAGTGGAGTCCAGTTTATAAACTGGTGTTTTACTTTCCGCTACGCCAGTCTGCACTTGCCTAACGTCGCGTGACTACGCCAGTCTGCACTTGCCTAACGTCGCGTGACTACGCCAGTCTGCACTTGCTTAACGTCGCGTGAGGATATGCTGCTGCCTGCTGTACCATATACAGTTGTGTGTGTGTTTTAAAGTGCCCTAATGTTCAAAAAAAAAAATAAACGCATAGCTATCCGAGGGCGCGTTTTTATGAGTTTGTAAGTACAATTTGGTGCTAGGGTATATAAAAACCAGCCTCAAATGTTCTTTACAGTGTCAAATGCACGTGTTGACCTGAATTGCGTTCGTTTTTGTAATCGTTAAAACGCAGTGGTCAATAGTGTTTATGACGCAATTTTTGACCACAGCTCATGTTGCGCGCACGTGAAAGCAACAAAATTTGGGGTGAACACTATTCACTGACTACGCAACTGAAACCCTATAAAAGGATAACGCTACACAAAAAAAAATTCAGTTCCTTTTCAAGCAGACATTTATGGCGTCTCTATCGATAAATTTAAGGAACATTGCTATTGGCCGACTGCATGCAGGCGAAAGTCAAAGTCAGGTTGCCAGGCATCTAAACGTGCATCAGAGTACCATCAGTCGACTTTGGCACCGGTTCCAAGCCACTGGCTCAGTTGAAGACCGGCATCGTAGTGGACGACCCATAGTGACAACAGCAGCGGAGAATCACTTTATTCGGCTTCGTCACCTCAGAGACAGGTTTACAACAGCTTCCTCAACTGCCCAGTCATTGCCTGCAAGACGTCATGTTGTAGTGGATTTTGATGGTATTGTATGGTTGATGTTACCTAGTGTGATGTATGAGGTCAGCTGTGAAGGCTCCTGAGATAAATGTAGATGTGAATTACAGAAGGCCCTTCTTACTACCACTTACGACCTCACACATATCTTTTTTTTTACTAATGAATGTAGCTACGTTAAAAAAGTCTAGGGTACTGATATGTAATGTGTTGTGGTAGATTACACACACACACACACACAGATATTTAATAAGTCTAATGATATTAATAAACTTTATAACACACTGAACTAACTCAGGCTGTTTTAGTTTTAAAATTTTAAATCTTTTGATAAATTTATTTGTTCTGAACCAAATGTTTGTTGGTCAGAACGTATAAATATTATGGAATTATAAATGGAATGCATAATCATATGACATAATAAAATGGAAAATGTGTACCTAATTATTTCAAATGACTGGTTAATAATAATTATATTAAGATAGTCCCAGGAGAACTTATTACTAGATATGCTGTTGGGGTGGTGTCATCACTCCCACTCTGTGACTACCAAAACATTGTCCATTTACTGATGGGAGGTCTGGTGGCCCACTCCTCTCCGAATCTGGAGTACAACGTTAGACTTCACTGACACCAATCTTAGTCTGCACAGGCACACTCTTGTGTAGTCTTATAACAGCATTTGACACCACTTCGGTGCCAAATAGAAACTCACAATTCTGAAACAAAAGTATTGGGTCATGTGTCAGAACTCTACCTCCTGAGCCACTTCTGCACACAACACGACACCACAACACCACACAGAATGGGTCAGATCTCACTGACCACACAGCACATCTTACCTAGTTGTTTTCACATAGTACTAGTTCCCCAAGACTACATTGCATCTGAGATATGTTCAATAGCTTCCTGCTATTGAATAAGATAGGTGATATGTTCCACTGATCTCAACACCAGATCCTTTTTCATAGTTTTATTGAGGCGTTCCTATATATTTTCTTTGTATGTATGTCTCTAGACCCTGAACTTGGGCTGGGGATCTAGAGCGAACACTTACTTGTCGTAATCATTTTTATGATATGGCAGTATCAATCACTCGAATTATTAAAATATACAGAATAAATACTGTTCATTCTTACCAGAATTCAGAATTGAGAACACAGTTAAATTTGCTAGCAAAACTCAGCTGAGCTGCTGGCTGTATGATGGCGTCCCACTATATATTTGTATTCTTCTGAAATCAACACCACTATTAATTTAAACTGCGTCTCTGAACAGACTTATGTCAAATGGCAAAATTTCACCTCTCTGTCCCGCTACTATAAAATACGTTGACCAATCGCCGACTTCCCCCCTAACTTTCAAATTTTACAACCAAAGTCAAATCAGTCAGATCTCAGTCAAGTATGTATTACGGTCTGTTGGTCCGTCTGTCTCTACTTGTTTTTTCATAAAAAACACGCTTTGTTCTACATGCATTTCCTACACGAATCTGCCTCCTAAGTTAATTTAACTATAATTCTCCACCATTTCCCCTCTCTTTAATTACAGCTCGATTTTTACGTTTGCATGCTCAAGGCCAAAATTTCTGAAACTTTAGTGACATTGTTTAACAGTGCAGTCGCTCGTCTGATATGAACAATACAGTCTTTTGTCAATATCTTCCTTATTATCTATCCGTCTGTATAATTGAAAGCATATTATTTCTCTGCTCAAGATGGGCTATCAAACTAGCTAGGTTTTATTTTCATAACTCTATTATTAAGAAAAAACATATTTTTTCTCAAGTTTAGTTTTTGAAATTTGTTCGAGAACCTTCTCTCATGTGTTTTGCCGCGGAATTCAAATAACAATCAAGTATCGTAAAAGTCCAAGAAATGACTGTTTCTGACACGAGCTAAAGTCGTTTTTTGTCCATTTCCTTACCCTCTGTCAACTAGTGACGTGAATTTTTTTCCTTTCACCCCCAATTGCGTCCTTTTTGCCGTTCGAACTTCAAACACGTGTTCAGTCATATTTTTCCTTTTTTGATCTCCGTTTCATCCCCCCCCCCCTCCCCCCCCCCCCCCCCCCCCGTCTACAAAGGGTAAACGTTCCGTCTGCACGTCTAACTAGATAATTTGAATGGTGGCAGGAAAGGCTGGCATGGGCGAGCATGTCTCCTAGTATCTTACGCATTATTTTTAACCCTACATTTTATCGTTAAATTTGGAGATATTTTAACGTTGTATCATGGTAAATTCATCACATGCAGGACGCTGGACTTTGGGCACAACGACCTCACCGAGGACCTGTCCTTACGCGCCGCCATCGCCAAAATCGACTTCTTTGGGCCAACCAGCATCGTCCCTGGGCAGCTGACAATCAATGGAGACGTGTCTGGTTTAGTGACGAATCTTTCTTTTTGTTGCAGCGTCATGATAGACGGCGTAGGGTCTACCGTAGGCGAAATGAACGTTTTGCCCAAAATTGCGTTGATGAAGCTCCGCCGCACGGTGGTGGAGGTGCAATGGTGTGGGGAATGATCAGTTACATCGGAAGGAGTCAATTGGTGCACATTGAAGGAGGCTTGAATGCGCAACGATACGTCAATGAAATTCTTCGACCCCATGTCCTTCCACTTTTGGCTGCCCAAAGGTCTGTGTTTCAACAGGACAACGCCAGACCCCATTGTGCACGGTTGACCACGCAGTTCCTGACTGCCAACAACATTCTCACTCTTCCCTGGCCATCCCTGTCTCCAGACATGAGTCCGATTGAGCACCTGTGGGATGAGCTGCATAGACGTGTTTGTCGCCGAGACGTTGCTCCAGCCAATCGTCGTGATCTGTTCCAGGCACTCCAGGAAGAGTCGGCAGCCATCCCACAGGCCCACATAAGACGTCTGATCGCATCCATGCCCAGGAGATGCCAGCCGCTGATCGATGCAAGAGGAGGCCACACACCATACTAACGGGAAAGCCCGTACGCCAAAAAATTCTCGTGACCCAGATGCAAAACAACTGTCAATTGATTGGTTGAACCCTAAGGTATTCTTGTGTGCAATTTGAACAATTAACTCATTAAATTAAAAATGTTATTGAATGTCAAAATTATGGCTATGTGTGTGCCTTCAGTAGCTATGCGTTTCTTTTTTTGAACAGTATAGTTAAAAGAAAGAATACTTCTGATGGAAATACTGACAGCGCAAATAAGAAAAGGTTTGTTACTATATTAGGACAATAAAGTCTATGTAATTGAACGGCATGCACGTGGTCATAGTAACTATAATAGGACAAGAATTCGGAATGCCTGAATCTACAGTCATCATCTCAACCCGTAACCCGTCATGGGTCGTAGGGGTGCCATGGTAGAAGCATCAGCAGACAGGGTCCTCCACTGCTCTCTGTCCTCAGCAATGCGTACAAGTGTGGAAAAACCGTGTCCTTGCCCATTCTTTGATGTTATCAGCCCAGGATTTTCTTTGCCTTCCTCTTCTCCGTTTACCTTTGACTGTTCCCTGGAGGATCGTTTTCGAAAGGGAGTCATGACGAGTTACATGCCCAAACCAGGCAAGCTTTCTACGTTTCACTACTGACAAAAGTGATTCTTGGTGGCCTGCATAGGTGTTTATCTTCTCTCTAACATAGACATTTGTTTTGTGCTCTTTATAGCAAATGCGCAATATTCTTCTATAACATTTATGCTCGAAAGCCTGAATCCTTCGCTCCGTATCTGCAGTGAGTGTCCAGCTCTCACACCCATATAAGAGAATAGATAATACAAGTGATTTGTATAATTTGATCTTCACAGGAAAACTGATGTTACTTTTCCAGATCACATTCCGTCTTGTCATGGCAGCTGAGGCCATCTCAAGTCTTGTCTTGATTTCTTTACTTGATCTTCCATCACTACATATAGTGGACCCGAGATATTTAAAGGTGTTAACTTCTTCTAACGTTTGCCCATTTAACGTAATGTTGATCGGAACATGTTTCTTATGGCTATTCACCAATATCTTGCTTTTTTCTATGTTAATTTCCATCCCATATGTTCTTGTTACTTTCTCCAGTCTAGAGGTAAGGTCTTGAAGTTCTGATTCTGATCCAGCTATCAGATCGATATCATCAGCAAAACGTAGGTTGCAAAGAGGTCGGCCTCCAATCGATATGGTTGTTTTATAATCATAAAGAGCCTCCTGCATAATATGTTCTAGATATATATTAAAGAGCACTGGGGACAGGATACATCCCTGGCGAACTCCTACAGTTGTTTTGAAAAATTCTCCAATGTCATTGCTTGCAAAAACAGCACTGCTTGCGTCCTTGTATAGTGCTTCAATGATATCTATGATGTTGGTATCAAAATTGAATTTTCTCATTATTTGCCATAAGCCTTCATGCCAGACTCGATCGAAGGCTTTTGTGAAATCGATGAAGTTATGATATAAATCGTGTTGATGCTGGAGATGTTTTTCGATCAGTAATCTAATATTGAAGATTTGTTCTGAGGTACTTCTTTTTGGTCTAAAGCCAGCCTGTTCCTCGGACAAGATTTCTTCTGATTTCTGTTTTATTCTGTTCAAAAGTATCCTTAACATCACCTTACTTGGATGACTAATAAGGCTACTGGTTCTGTAGTTCTTGCACATTTTTAGATTTCCTTTCTTTGGAAGCGGTATTACTAATGACTGCGTCCACTCTTTTGGCCATTTTTTGGTACTCCATATCTTCTGGCAAATTGTTGTCATGATTTTTACTATATCTGGTCCTCCATATTTCAAGAGCTCTGCTGGGATATTATCCACACCCGGTGACTTCCCTACTTTCAGCGAACATATAGCCTCTTCCACTTCTTCCCGTAATATTGCTGCATTTCCGAGTTCCCTGTTTTCGCACTTAATGTTGTTTAATATGCCATACAGTACGGAATGTTATAAAACATCCAGACGAACTATCAGCGTATGTATGAAGATTTAAAGAAAGAGTCTACGCTGCAAAAATATTTTAAAAGACAATAATAACGTGTTTGTCATATTGTCAGGTACGATATTCAGTAGTTTTATTTTTCCAGTGGGCTGGAACCAGTTACTGTATTTTACAAGCAATTATAGCTTAGAATTCGAATTATGCGACCACTTCACGGAATTCATTATTCGCACTAATCGCAACATATCTGTATATACACATGCATATGAAAGTTACTAAAGTGCTTGTGTATTTATATGTACACCATGATATCATCATCTATTTCCTGATCTCTAGGAAGCCTGCGGCCACCTATACTGTTGGTTCGTTGTGAGGAAACCGGCACGAAGCAGTTACCAGCTCTTGTAGTGGTGGTTTATGTGTCAAGTTATTTGCAGTGATGAGGTTGTGTGACATATTATGAAAATAACTTTCATATATCTTTCTATTATCTACACTTTTCTTTTACCCGACTTTCACCTACGTACGTTTGTTAACATATAAACCCGCCTATACTCAGAGATCTCTCTCTTTTTCTAATTTAGCACGCAGATTTTATTGCAGTTCGCTATTTCCTTTGATGAGAGGTTTACGGGTAGACCTATTAGCTAACGTGAGCCGGTTACATTTCATTATAAATGCCAGCGATGGAGAATCGTTGTAAAGTGACGCAACAGAGGAAGGTGGCGTTTAGTTTTAACGTATTTTTCGTTGGACAGAAATCTTGAGAAATAAATTTGAGTAGATAGTGGGAACCAAGGTGAGACATTTTTATTACCTTTCCCTGAATCCGGTCGTTTGATAAGTAATTAAACACGGAAAATTGCAAGATCTAAGGACATTGCTCGCTGAAATGGCCCATACGAAGCAGAGACGTGTAAAATTTGCACTGATTAGCAAATTACGTTATGCCGATCTAAGCGAGAGAGCATGAGTTCTGGTTTTCGGTTTTAGTGTGAGAAAGATCTTTGATTTGCAGATTGAACGAAGAATTCTCCGTAGGTGCTAAGATCTGGCAGATAGTCTGATTTCACTGGCTAACAAAAAAGAAATTTTTTTTCTTTCTCTAACATTTCTATGTTTTTCTGGTCAATTTTAATGCGCTGTTTTTAAATCTGCAAACCGTTTTTATCTATCAGGTCGGGATCTCTAGAAATACGCAATTGACGTTTTTTAACAGCGCATAGTATTACAACATCATTTGTACAAGAAGTATAACAGTTATGTAGGCTTGAATTTCTTTGCAGTCGACTTTCGTCGGTGAATGGCATGTGGTACATCGCGATGAAGCATCCAACAATAATCGGCAAGCATGGTCACACTCCACCGTCCTTGATAACGTGACTCCATTACGGCGATATCTTGATGGAATCGTTCTCCATGTTCATCGCTGACTTCGCCAAGGTTGTCAGGGAAAAAGTCAAGATGCGAATCGAGCAAATGGATTTTGAGGGACATGTTACAGCCCATAATTCTGTATGCATCTATGCACTGCTTAACAATATGCACATAGTCGACAGATTTGTGATTTCCCAGAAAGTTATCGACGATCGATTTGAATGCCATCCATGCGCGAAGTTCACTACCATGTAACAAGTTCTCGAATTGTTTGTCTGCAATAACTTTCCTAATCTGAGGTCCTACAAAGATACCTTCCTTTATCTTTGCATCGCTAATTTGCGGAAACTTTTCTCGAAGATAAGTGAAAGCTTTGCTCGTTTTATCTAACGGTTTTACGAAATTCTTCATGAGCCCCAACTTTATATGTAACGGTGGTAAAATGATGCTGTCTTTGTTAATTAATGGCTCGTGTATTACATTTTTATGCCCGAGCTGCATACGATCCCTGATAGGCCACACCTTTCTTGCATAATGTTCCTGTCTGTTGCGGCTGTCCCATTCACATAGGAAGCAACAAAATTTAGTATACCCAGTCTGCATGCCCGTGAGAATTGCAATGACCTTTAGGTCTCCACAAATCCACCATTGGTAGTCATTGTACTTTATTTTTGCCAAAAGTATAGCCATATTGTCATAAGTTTCTTTCATATGAACAGAGTAGGCGACTGGAATTGATGAAAATAAATTTCCATTATGCAATAACACGGCTTTTTGACTAGTCTTTGAAGAGTCGATGAAAAGTCACCATTCGTTGACTATGTGCTCATGACCGAGGTGCACCATTAGACCTTTTACATCTTTGCAATAGCAAATGTCATCATCCATCTCAAAGTATTGAACAAGTTCTCTGTGTCTATGACGAAATTTAGATATCGGAGTATTGGGCGCTAAAAGATTCCATTCTTTGAGTCGCGAACCGAGTAATTCCGCTTGTCCTTTGGTGAGAGCGAGATCACGTATTAGATCTGAAAGTTCTGAATGGTTAATTAAGTGAACACCATCATTCACCGGTATATAATCCGAGTCAGAATTAGTTTCTAAAGCAGGTAAACTATCACTTTCTGATGGTTCATTCACGTCCAACGGATATTGTTCTGGTGGAACTGGGATCGGACACGTGATTGGATCATGAGGCACTGGTTTCGAAACCGATTCAGTATTTGGATAAACCACAGACTTTCTAGTTTTAAAAGTGAAACCATAGATATTTGTCAAGCAGAAGTAACAATCAGTAGCGTGATTTGTCGGTTCACGTCATATTACTAGCACTCCAAAAGGCATCGACTTATGCTTCGGCGATTTTCGTAACCAACCTGCCAATGTATTTGCACAAGTCGAACAAACTGCATTTGGCTTCCAAGATTTATTTGCATCATCAACTTTCGAATCGAAATAAAGTTCATATGCTTTCTTTAGCAATGGTGTAAAGTTTTTCTGGTGAAAACGATCGGTAAAATATCCGCACACGTAACAGAACAGATCAGCCGAATTTCTACAACTTCTAAAAGCCATATTTCACTCAGAATTATTTCGAAATACAGTAACTATTTTAAATATAACGTAACATATGTCATGCATCTTTTAGCAGTATAAAAAGTAGAATTATTTTGCATTTTATTAATTTTTAAAAAGTTATATAGTAAAAATGAAACGGAGCAAATAACGGTTTCCCAAAAATATATTTATTCACAAATATCTTAAGAAATCGACGTGATAGAGATAAACGGATTTCAAATTTGAAATCAGCGCAAGAAACTGACCTAAGAACACTTATTCTTATATAAGAAAGAAAAATATTGTTTGTCAGTGTTTTCGGCTTATAATGTAATATTCCCTTTGATTTCAGATATATATATACCCCAGCCTTCTAACTAAACATTTATCCAGTACTCATCAGACTGTAAAGACATCTAGCTCGATTTCTAGAATCCTTTGCATTAAGTGAAGTTCTTAGTTTTTCGTTGGAGAAGAGTCTTAGAAGTTTGTGTGAAGGTAACATATCTACTAGTAGTTGGAGTGATTTAACTTGTTAAATCGTCAATTATATTTTACTAGTTTTCCTGTGCAGAGCGATTTACTAGATAGGTCCGACATTTATATTTCTCTAAGTTTTACAGTGGATAGCAGAACAAATAATAATTTCTAGCTAAACTCTTCCAGCTATAATATAAATTTAATTAACTGCTAGTAACCAGTCAGATAATATTTTAACCAACTAGTAAAGGCTCTGATTCATCATGAGTATTGACGAAATATGTATTTATTTCTAATTCATGATGACTGTTTTTTTTTAAATGACTAGAATTTATTTCACGGGAGTTTTAACGATAAGACTAGCTCTAAGCTTGTAGTTTAAAATTTAAAAATTATATAACCTAAGTGGGAAATATATTATATTTTACGCAGGTTAAGGATAGGATTGTGAATACTATATATTGGTTAAGTATTTTGTATGCTTTTCTCTTTACCCAGTATTTGGGTCAAACCCTAAACGTTACCAGCGGCTTCCATATGAATCTGAGAATAAATTTACAAAAGAACATTCTGATATAAATATCGGGTTTTTTCAAGGTGACTTGTCTGGCCTCGTGTGTTACACACAGAAAGAGACAGAGTACTAATCCAAAGAATATTAAGAATAAATTGTAACTGGATTAATCGATATCCAGATTTCGTTTCCCAAGTTCATATACCTTCAGCCAGTTGAAGTGACATAATCAAACATTGATATTACCTGAATAACGACCACTGTGTTGTGAAGAAGATTTACCTTGAACAGATTTATTTACCTGACACTCGATTTAACGATTGAAGATTCCAAGCTACTGTACATTGTGAACATTAGATCTCTTAATTATTTTACTACCTGGACAAAAATTGAAGTGACATAATCGGCATCCTACTAACAGTAGCGAATCAAGCGTTTCCCAACATTTGGATTAATTAGTCTTTGGAGAAACTGGGGCTTGATTCGCCAAAAACCCAACCTTCGATGGGCTGTGTGTACCTTAACGATTGTTCCAGATGTTGTGAAAGCACATATTAGGTAAGAGAGACTGGTTGTGATCACAAGTTTGTCAGAGGGAGAGAATGCAGGATGAAAATTTTTTTCATTGTATAACCCATGTACTAACTTTGTATTTTTGTGTGCAAGTTTTGCTAATGCTGTCCCTTGCAGAATAGATTAACGTCTAAATTCTGTTCTTTATTGTAGAGGGAAATCCTAGACCATAGCGTAAAAACATTTGACTCCTTTGGGGGTTAATAACTTTGCTCTAACGGGATCTTGTCTCAACAGAGGGAGCGAGGATTACACCTATGAGTCTATTTTTCTTTAATTGATTCATTAACTGATGTTTAATTGTATTTGATTTGATATTCAAAATATGTTGCTGTTGTAAAGTTCGTTATGATAAATAAAATTTACATAAACTTTATTCACGTGTGTCGGTCAGCTCGTCCCAAAATATCCCTATTCCATAGATATAATTTTCACGTCTGTGCGTCTAATTGTCGTTACGTATCTGTGTGTGTGTAGATGTGAGTGGTTGAATATATATTAATGTATATTTTGGTAGACTGTCTGACTAACAAAGTTCTGTTGTAGAGATAGGCTAAATGAGAGAAGCTTCTCGAGTTTTCAGAAGGGACCAATCTATGTCTTAATTCCCCTATCAAAAATCTACGACAGGTTGCCAGCCTCATATGCAACTGTACATTGACAAGCAAATTATACATGTCAAAATGTAAATATAAAATGATAAAACGTACATATTAAAACTTACCCCGAGTATTTTCGAGCGAGCACAGACTTTTTGCACAGCCAATGTCCGAATATTGTCGGGAAACTGATTTCAGATGCCGTCTCTTTCAAGTGTGTTAGGTATCTAACTAGGTGCACGTAAAGTTGGATCCTAGAACTTAAAGCGCAAAGTGATGTCTCCTGGTGTGACTCTCTTGTAATCTTAGAATTCATTTCCAGTCCTTTGGCCTGTCTTGTACTTGGGTCCTAATATTCCGTGTTTCTGTCTGTCTATGATTTCTTATTGGTGAAGTAGTCTTACAACGATGTAGAATATAAGCGAAATTTGTACCTACACACCCATGTTGCTACCTACAGGAGAAATCCTATCAGGAGCAGTCTATCTTAGCATCTCAAATACCAAACCAATTGCAAATAAGTGTCTGATTTAAGATATTAAGATTAAAGATAGATCCTTCACCTGTCTCCTTATCGCTCCTAACGATGAAGCATGGTACCAGTTCTGTAGTTGTTCCTGGAAAGCCTGCACTAACACATTCGATCCTTAAGGAGCATGTAGTCAATGTTGTAGCAGTTTACAGGAAACCTTCACCTTCACCAAGAATATTTTCAGATATATTATTGCCGTTAAATATAATTAGTTGATTTGACATTAACGATTGCTGGCATAGGCCTCAATGTAGTTCTTGAGGGTGTCTATTGATACAAAGACAGAACATGACTACTGCTTTATTAAGCATGTCGTAACAGGCAACTAATGTGAGGTTCTGCGTGAGGTTGGCATCCTCAATGTGTAAAATAAATAAAAAATTAAAAAGATACCACCGGTGGAGGAGTACGTGTTTACTTTGATGCAGGCTGGGCAAGAACCACTGCTGTAGTGGAATCATACACCATAAGGAATAAAAAGTGAAAATAATTATTGTGACCATCACCATCAGCATCACCATCACAATCACCATCACCATCAGCGTTTCGCTCCACAAGAAGCCCACGATACAAAGTCTTTCTGTCCCGTACCATCAGCTCAATGTATTTTTTTTATCCCATTCATTCATCTTCGTCTGCTTATGTTAATCTGGGAATTCCTGACCAAGGATTGTCTGGTAATTCTATCAACATGTTTCCTCAATGTGTGCCTTATCCATCTCCTGCGTCTTCTTCTCATCTCTTGTTCCAATGACACTTGGCTTGTTCTTGTCATCTCTTGTTCCACTGACACTTGGCTGGTTCTTGTCATCTCTTGTTCCACTGACACTTGGCTGGTTCTTGTCATCTCTTGTTCCACTGACACTTGACTGGTTCTTGTCATCTCTTGTTCCACTGACACTTGGCTGGTTCTTGTCATCTCTTGTTCCACTGGCACTTGGCTGGTTCTTGTCATCTCTTGTTCCACTGACACTTGGCTGGTTCTTGTCATTAGGTCCACATTAGTGAACTTGTCATACCCACTTCAATCCTTATATTCTAAGCAAACATTTATTTATGAAAGTCTGTAGCGTTTTTGGTTATTGTTTTTGTTCTTCTCCATGTTTCAAAACCATACATTAGGTTTGACTTGACATTTGAATTCAAAATTTCAGATTTGTGTATTGGACTTGATTTATCTTGATATTTCTTGTGAATAAATACAGGAAGCTGTAGAAGATAGTACTGGAGGAAACACTCCTACATGATGTAGAATCATATACATACCTTGATAGCAATATAGACACAGTCTGAGGGACAGACAAGTATGTCAAAATAAAAATACACAAAGCTAGAGGGGCTTTCATTGTATATGGAGATAAAAAGAATTATTATGAGATTTGGTGGAATAGCTGGAAGTTAGCACTTAATTATAATCTTATTACGACGCTCATCATTACGCAGTTTTGTTCCGAGTAGCCATATTCGACCCCACATATACCGTTTTGGGAACACTGGGTATAAGTTAAAAAAACGTTAAACGAAAAGAAACCGTAACACAACACAGGAGTAAGGGTCGTTTTTAACGCATGACGAAGTTATACAGTCTCTCCCCTCCCACCCCTCCCCCAATTAATAATACGACTCCAGACACCGTAACAGCTGGAATTAATTTAGCTTGTTGTTGAAATGAGCGAGACAGAATGTGAACAGTTGCGAATATAAAGTTGCTAACAATAAATCTGTCACGTGATTTCTCGCAAAGAGTTAGCAAATACACGTCGTCTGCTACATTGATCTCGTTTATCTGCTCATTTCATCTATGCTGTGTATCAGGGATTGGCACATGGTAGATCTGAATCTAACAGTAAATTGCTGGGTTGATTTTGTAAATGTCCAGGTGATGAAGGGAGAAAGTAATTGGTTTGGTTTAGTTATAACGACAATCTTTATTGCACACGGACAGCTCTATCAGTGCTCCGATCTCCTCCCTTAGATCACACAAGGAGGATCTCAGCACAGTGCACGAATTCTACTCCGTAGCGAGGATCCCAATGTGTGTATACAGGAATCACACATTCTATAAATATTTTTATGGTGGGTACGTTTTCCTAATTTTAAAATGTTGCCAAGGCAGCGGCCATATGGCCTACGGCAGAGGTCGGCAACCAGAAGATCCCGATCTATCGGTAGATCCGAATGCTTGATTTTGTAGATGTTTAGGCAACTGCGGAAAAATTCTGAAACCAGGTAAATTTCGGATCAGACACACACACATATAAATTTGGTACATCTTTAGAAGGCTCAGTGTTACTAAAGTAGATCACAAAAACTTCTGGGTTGCTACCCCCTGCCTATTGGATTTCAACTGCCGAGGGATTTTTAACGTGTGAGTTGGTAACCTCTTTTTTTCGCCCTTATCCGAGAAGGCTAGTCATCCGATCTCACTACCCATGAGATCAGCGGGGAGTATGACATCTTTAGGATTCACTGGCTGGGGATAAAAAATTGCTACATCACATATATTCCCTGTATTGGGAACCAAACCCTGTACCTTTATAATTAAAGGCTAATGCCTTACCTCTTAGCCCCGCCGACCCCTAAATCTGATGATAATTGAGGCTACGTTTATTTTGCTCAGCGCCAAAGGATTTCAATACGAGGTTGTGACGTGGCTGGCAATCTCATTACGTATAACCGACACCATCAAAACCACTACTGCAAGATCATTGTCGTGAATTATTCTAATCCCCATAAATAAATTAAAACGTAAATGCAAAGCCTAACAAATAAATTTAATAAAAGGAAAGAAGAATGGTAAAGAACAGTGCTGTCACAATGACTGTACTCGAAATCCCCCTTGTTTTCTACTTCGTCTGCAAATTGTAACGCTTTCACGTTGATAGTAAAAGCCTACTGTATTATTACCCGCTTTCTTCAATGAAACGTGTACTGTATTTCTTGGAAAAACCTTGAGATACGCAAGCTGATCAATGACCTAAATTTAATATTTCATTCATTCCATTTTATACACGGCGTAACTAAAAGACAGATGGACTAAAGGATAGAGAGAAGGGAGAGGCAGAAAGCAAGGACACATGCAACACTAAACACGCGTCGCGCGATACACAATTGCTGCCATCACGCGTGTAAGGCCACATGCACTAACTTTATTTCAAATCGACAGTGATAAAATTCACTACCCATACCAGAGTTAGGTTTTAAAATCCTGAAAAAAAAAAAACGCTTATTGGGAATTATGACATTATACCGGTTTACGTTTGAAAACATGACAGTACCCAGACACCCTCAAGTTTGGAAGTGAGAAGGTAGTAACAGCACGACTATCCTAGAAGAAAATGCATATTGGCTCCATTAAATTCGTATATTTGGGTTCCTTAGGGTTTGCTGACAAAGAATATGTAAAACGTTACGCAAATAGTCTAGGAATTACCAAGTTATGGCCAAAATAAAATAGTGGGGGTGCCTGACAGCATGAAATCATTTCTGCTCATAAAATTTTTTTTATAACGTGTTTGAAAAAACATTACGTTACGGAAATAGCCTACCATGTTAACTCCTATTTGATTGGAGCGCAACAAATGTAAGACTAAACACGATTGGTCGGGCTATAAATACTATCTTGTGTTGTCAGGGGAAATCGTGTTGAAAAGGGGTACTTTTTTGAAAAGATGTGTAGACATGGTTTGATTGGGTAGAGCTGCGAATATACTCAATTCAGAGCGTCTGTTCCTTGCCACATCTTGTAATAAACCTACTAAGAAGCAGTGCGTTGAGCACCAGTGTATATTTTTTATAAAATAAAGCCTGGGACATCGGCAGATCGGAGTTGTGCTATATTCATTGCCAGTCAACGAAACTGTTTATTGTTATTTCCATGAATTGTGGTAAGCTTGAAATATTCAATATTTTTAAATGAAAATTGAATGTAAATTGATAAATTATGTCTGTATATATGTGTGGTTCAGTAGCGAACATGATGTAAAGCCTATAGTGCTCCAGCCTGAACAGAAGGTGTCGGAGGAAAGTAAAACTGCATGGAATGGCCAAACAGTACACTGACACCTAGATTATTAACTAGAAAGAAATAATGCTGGAATTGCAGAGGCGTAGTGACCATTAGGGAGGGAAATACTGGTATAAAGTATTTCAGATGAAGCTGACAGTTGGCCTAACGCTCTGAACTCAATGTTTGTGATGTATTGTGCTCAGTGTAAAATAGAGTATAAATTAGTTCTGACGTAGAAGGTACAACCTTCTTGTTTCAGGGACCGTGGTCTTAAAGTTATTGAGCAGCACCTGGTCAGAGCTTTGCTGAAGCCAGAGGTGGACAGCATACTCCTTGGTCCATATAGCAACCAGTGGGGTGGCTCCAGAACTCATTAAAGTAATCGAGCAGAGGAGTCTTTTACTGCAGTCATCACGCAAGATAAGAGAGTGTGGCCATGGAGCTCAACATTATGTACCCCCATCTTAAAATGACATTGTAAAATAAAATTAAGAGGGGAATTTAATTGTTTTAATACCAGGAACTGAGAACATCTCCAATACTAGTTCCAATAGAAACAAACTATTGAAGTCATGATGACAAATACCAACAGAGCTTGAACAAAACAAAACCAGTATTACCTCATATTACCCCTACACAACTGACACACATAGGATACCATTAATAATATATGTCACTACAAGAATCATATTAATAAATTCTGTACATATAACTTGTAATTAAAATTGATTGTGATTCCTGGTTCCCTTTGTATTTGAATCAGGACACATATACATTCATGACAGCACTGAATACATATTGTTATTTGAAAAGTTATCAGTGACTCCTTTAAGATATCCTCTTAGAGTGTTATATGTATGTGAGTGTCACAGTGTTGTCAAGTGTGGTGGAATAAATTAAATTGTTTATCTGTCTGTTGTTGTTATGACTTACACTTCATCATACACATACCCTAGACATATAACGTAGTCATCACACTATTCCAGAATAATTCTGACTGAGGTATACATATGTGGCAGCAAGTAAGGTTATCTATAATACACTACTCTTATTAGATATAGATACCTTCACAGCTGATCTCAGTCAGTACACTAATTCCCCTATAAATATTTATAACATCCCACTTTACCACATATATTGGGGTCTCGCTCTCGGGATTTTGAATCTTTCCCTATTAAAAATATTGGGGGTAATTCACTTCAGGGAATAATAAGAATTAAAAGGTATCCTTGGGTGAAAATAAATAAGGTTGAGCTCACAGTGCCTGTGTTGTCCTGAGTTAATTAGTCATAGATAAAATTGTTTAGTTAAATATTTTAGACATTTATCTGTTAGACAATGGCCGACCTGGCAAAATTTCGATCTGCTGCTGTACAGACTGCGAAAGAGTTAGGAATGGACGGGCAAATTATGATTTCTTATGTCACTGCTGAATGTGACAAATATATTGAACGGGAAGAAAGAAGATTAGAAAAAGAGGCCGAAAGAAAATTAGAATCTGAAAGATTGGCCGAAGATAAGAGAATAGAAGCTGAAAAAGAGATTAAGAGGTTGCAGATTGAGGCTGAGGCTAAGAGGTTGCAGATTGAGGCTGACAAAGAGGCTAAAGCATTGGCTGCAGAAAGAGAAGACAAAAGATTAGCTGCAGAAAGGGAAGCCGAAGAAAGAAGATTGACTGCAGAGAGGGAAGCAGAAAAGGAGGAGAAGAGATTACAAAGGGAACATGAGTTACGACTAAGGGAGTTTGAGTTTCAGGGCCATGCTCCTGAAAATGGTGCCAGTCCCTTTGCCTCGGATGCCACTGCTAGCCAAGGAGCCTCAACCTCAGCTATGAATTTTCATTTAGATCATTTTGTTGAGAAAGACGATGATATAGAGAGCTATCTAAATAGGTATGAACTATTAGCTACCAAATATGGGTTAGAGAGAGAAAGGTGGAGCTTAAAGTTATCTCAGGGACTTCGTGGGGCAGCTTATGAAGTTTTTGCAAAAATGAGCAGAAGTGATCAGGAAAATTATGACATGCTAAAGCAGGCTCTTTTGTTAAGATATGAAAAGAATGCAGAATTTTATAGGAAAAAATTTAGGAATGCTAAACTACTGTCAGGTGAAACCTATCACCAGTTCTCTGCACGAATAGAGACATACTTGGAGAAATGGACTTCTCTGGGGAAAACCCAAGATCTTAAGGAAATGGTCCTTATAGAGCAATTAAGAGAGTCCATGGCTCCAGACCTGAGAAAGTTTCTCATGGAACAAGGTGCAGAGAGGCTGGGTGAGTTGCTAAATGTTGCTGAAAGGTATCAAGCAGCTCAAGCAGAGGTAACAGGTAATAAAAAGAAACAAGTGGATAACTTTAGGGCACCACAGAACTTTAATAAATTTGATCCTAGGGATCAAAACAAAGGTAAGCACCAGTTTGATAGGCCACGGTATGAAAATAAAAATAAAACCCCACAATTCGATGAAAGGAAATATGATGAAAGAAAATCTTTCAACCAAGGAAAAAGGTGGTGTAAAAATTGTAAGATGAACAATCATGACACTGACCATTGTAGAAGGAAACCTCCTCATTGTGCTGCTATGACATCGGGGAAAAAGGAAAAGAAGGTCAAACCTGAAGAACTACAGGAACCATACCACCCCCCAGTGTGTGAAGATGTCATCTGTAATGGTGTCACTATAAGGTGTTTATATGATACCGGTTTAGATTACGATTCCGTTGTGAGTTCTCACCTGGTGCAGGCCGATCAATACACCACAGAAACAGTGGAGATTCAAACTGCAACCAAGGATGTAGCTACCATGACACTTCCCGTCGCCCGAATAAAAGTGAAAACGCGATATGTGGAAGGAATCATAAAAGCAGCAGTGATAAATGAGCCAATCTACCCTCTGATATTGGGGTGTAGATATGTCTTCTTGGGGAATCCCAAGAGACCTGTGATATTGGCAACAGTGCAGACCAGATCACAGTCTAAAAAGGAGGAGGATAATCCAATAAATACTCACCCAGATGAGATGAGGAAGGCACAGGCTGAGGACAAAACACTCAAGCCATGTTTCAAGAAGTTGCCCAAATCTCATACACCTCCAGGCAAGGGAGAGTTTTATATGAAGAACAAACTGATATATAGGAAGGCTGGATCTGAATCCAATGGTCACGGACAGCTGGTCCTTCCCACTTCATATAGGACTAAAGTGTTGGAACTAGGGCATGCGATTCCCTTCAGTGGTCATATGGGAATCAGCGCAACAGGACAGCGAATAGCTTGTCATTATTTCTGGCCAGGAATAACTGAAGATATCAAACGATATGTAAAATCCTGTCCAGAGTGCCAACGAGTAGCACCTAAACATTGGACTGCACCAGCAACTCTGGGGGAAATGCCCATAGTGGGAACACCCTTTGAGAGAGTTGCCGTGGATCTTGTGGGACCTCTCACCCGAACCAAGAGAAGGAACAGCTACATTCTGACTCTGGTGGACACTTGTTCTATGTGGGGAGAGGCAGTAGCCCTGTCATCGATTGATTCTAAACATGTGGCAGAGGCATTGCTCACAATTTTTCACAAGGTTAGGCTTTCCCAATCAAATCTTGACTGATAATGGCTCTCAGTTCAAGGGGAAACTAACTGAAGAAGTTTTCAGGATCTTCCAGGCCAAACACTTCCATTGTAGTGTGTACCATCCCCAAGGGAACGGCCAAGTGGAAAGATTTAACGGCACGTTGATGTCGATCCTGAGAAAGTTGGCACACGAAAAACCAGATACATGGGACCAGTACCTGCACGCCGCCCTCTTTGCTTATCGGGAGGTACCCCATAGTTCAACCGGTATGGCCCCGGCAACATTATTGTTTGGAAGGCCAATAAAAGGTCCACTCGAAGCTTTGTTAAGAACGTGGACTGATGAAAAGGCAGAGGAAAACATTACATCTTCATACCAATATGTGAATGAGCTGACCACTCGTTTAAAAACTGGCTGGAAACTTGCCAATGAAAATTTGAAACAAGCCAGGAAGAAACATGCTGCCTATTATAACAGGAAGGCGAAAGACAGAGATTTGGCTGTGGGAGAGAAGGTACTGCTTCTTCTCCCCGGGAGTCAGAATAAGTTACAGATTGGATGGCAAGGTCCATATACAGTTTTAGAGAAGGTGTCTAGAACAAATTATAAGATAGATAAGAAGGGGAAAGAAAAAATCTATCATGTGAATCTCCTGAAGAAATATTTGGAAAAGAGAACATCAGGAAGAGACACACTTGTTGACCTTGTCCATCGCCATGGAGATGAAAAAGGAACCACTTTCATCATTTGAATATCCATTACACCCCTGTGAGACAGCAGCACAGGTGAAAATCAGTACACATTTAACGAAAACTCAGAAAGAGAGAGTGCAACAGGTTCTAAATAATCAAGCAGAGGTGTTAACAGACCGACCAGGGCATACAAACCTATTGGAATATGATATGAAACTGATAGACCCCACACCTGTCTGTATGAAACCATATTCGATTCCGTTTGCTAAGGAGAAAGCTTTGAAGGAAGAGATAGACTATCTGTTGAAGGAAGGAATTATTTCGCACAGTGAGTCTTCGTATAGTTCCGGTGTTGTACTTTTAAGGAAGCCCTCTGGAGAACATAGACTCTGTATAGATTACAGGAGACTGAATGCTATTACAGAAGGACAGGTGGATCCATTGCCGGATACAAATCAGCTGTTTGCCAGGTTAAATAAAGCTAAATATTTCTCAAAAGTGGATCTGAGTAAAGGATACTATCAGATTCCAGTATAGCCTGAGGTTAGACCATACCTAGCTTTTAGTACCTCAGAAGGACACTATGAGTTTAATAGATTGCCATTTGGATTGAAGAATGCGCCTAGTGTCTTCTCTAGAATGATGAGAAAATTATTGGATCCTCTGAATAATCCCTGTATAACAAATTTTATGGATGATATCCTTATAGCAACAGAAACATTTGAGGAACACATTGACTCTCTGAACATGCTGTTTGATCGACTTAGGGAGGCAAATTTAACAGCCCGTCCAACCAAATGTTGCGTTGGATGTAAAGAATTGGAATTTTTGGGACACACAGTTTATCAGGGAAACATGACCCCTGACCCAAAGAATTTAGAGAAACTACAGAAAGCCCCGAGACCACAAACCAAGAAGGACGTGAGATCCTTAGTCTCATTATGTGGTTTCTACCAGAAGTATATCAAAAACTTTAATTCCATATGTGCACCGTTAACTGAATTGACACGTAAAGGACATCCAGATCGCATTACATGGACTCCACAATGTGAAATGACTTACCAAGAATTGAAGGAAAAGCTCACAAGTAAACCCATTTTGAAATTACCTGACTTAAGTCAAGAATTCATAGTAAGGACGGATGCAAGTAATATTGGGTTAGGTGCAACTTTACAACAGAAATCAGATGCATTGGATGGGGAATTAAGCCCAGTGGCATATGCTAGCAGAAAGTTGAATAAAGCTGAAATCAACTACTCAACTAGCGAAAAAGAATGTCTTGCAGTAATATGGGCAATAAAGAAATTCAATATTTATCTATATGGGAAGGCATTTAAGTTGCAAACTGACCACAAACCTTTATCGTTTTTAGCACAGGCTAAGCATGAGAACTCTAGGTTACTCCGATGGTCTTTGCTTCTGGCTCCATATAATTTTAGCATTGAATATATATCTGGAAAAACCAATCTGGGAGCGGATTTTTTAAGCCGCCATCCGTGTGATGAGAATCACCGTAAACCCCAGAAATAATAATAAATTTCTCTATGTGTATATAGAATAAAGGACTGACATATAATGTCTGTTTTAAGAGGGGAGGTGTCATGAAATATTCTAATCCACATATATAAATTATTAGGTAAATATGAAGCCTAAAAAATAAAATTAATAAAGAAAAGAGCAATGGTAAAATGACAGTGCTGTCACAAGGAATGTACTCGAAATCCCCCTTGTTTTCTGCTTCGTCTGCAAATTGTAACGCTTTCACGTTGATATAAAAGCTTACTGTATTATTACCCGCCTTCTTCAATGAAACGTGTGCTGCATTTCTAAGAAAAACATTGAGACGTACTGCGTAATGACCTAAATTAATCCTAACATTAATTATATTACGTTACCAAAACGAACGAACAGATGGACAAAAGGATAGCGAGAGGGGAGGGCTGAAAATCAGGAACGCATGCAACACGCGACGCGCGATATACAAATGCTGGCATCTCGCGTGTAAGTCTACAAGCACTAACTTTTTCAGACGGACAGTGATAAAATACACTACCCTTTCCCAGAGTTAGGTTTATAAATCATAACAGACTCTTATTAGAAAAGATAACAATAGATGGGTTTACGTTTGAACACATAACAGTACCCAGACAGCACATCTTCCAAACAGGAGGTAGAAGAAATTGCATATTTTGAACGCAGCCACGTAGCTCCTTTAAATTAGTATTTTTGGGTTCCTTAGGGCTTGCTGACAAATAATATGTAAAACGTTACGCAAATAGTCCAGGAATTAATAAATTATACCCAAAATAAAATATTGGGGGTGCCTGACAGCATAAAATCATTTCTGCTCATAAGATTTTTTTTTTAACGTGTTTGAAAAAAATTTACGTTACAGAAATAGCCTACCATGTAAACTCCAAATTGATTGGAGCGCAACAAATGAAAGCCTAACCACGATTGGTCGGGCTATAAATACTATCTTGGTTGTTAGGGGAGACGGGAAAAGATAACATTTTTTCAAACACTTGTCGAAACGGGGCTCATTGGTCAGACTCGCTGATATACACACTTGGGAGCGTTAGTTCGAAACCACTTGTTTAAATACACTTGATAAAGCATCAGTGCGTTGAAGCCAGCATATATTTGGCTAAATTAAAAGCCTGGAAGATAAGCAGAAGGAAATTTGTGCCAGTTTGTGCCAGAATTCATTGCTAATCAACGTATCTGTGTTATTCGTATGAATTGTGGTAAGCTTGAACCATTTAATATCTTTTAATGAAAATTGAATGTGAATTGTTGATTTATGCCTGTATATATATGTGTAGTTCAGTGGCAAACGTGAGGTAAAGCCTAAAATGCTCCAGCCTGAACAGAGGGTGTCGGAGAGAAGTAAAACGGCATGGAATGGCCAAACAGTACACTGACACCTGGATGATTGACTAGAAAGAAATAATGCTGGAAGTGCAGAGGCGTAGTAACCATTAAGAAGGGTAATGCTGGTATAAAGTATTTCAGATGAAGCTGACTGTTGGCCTAACGCTCTGAACGCAATGTTTGTGCTGTATTGTGATCAGTGTAAAAGAGAATATAAATTAGTTATGAAGTAGAAGGTACATCCTTCTTGATTTCAGGGACAGTGGTCTTGATGGTACTGAGCAGCATCTGGTCAGAGATTTGCTGAATCCAGAGTCGGACAGCATACTCCTTGGTCCTTTTAGCTATCAGTGAGGTGTCTCCTGAGCCCAGAAGAGAATTCGAGCAGAGGAGTCCTTTCCTGCCGCCATCACTCAAGATAAGCAGAGTTGGCCAGCTGAGCTCAACATTATGTCCCCTCATCTTGAAATAACTTTATAAAAATACTATTCAGAGGGGAATTTACTTGTCTTAAAATCAGGAACTGTGAACATCTCCAATACTGGTCCCTAAAGACAAACTATTGAAGTCATGATGACCAATACCAACAGAGCTTGAACAAAACAAAACCAGTATTACCTCATTTTTACTACTACACAACTGACACACATAGAACATTTGTACTAATATATGTCACTACAATATTCATATTAAATACATTCTGTACATAACTTGTAATTTAAATTGATTGTGATTCCTGGTTCCCTTGTAGTTGAATCAGGACACATATTCATTCATGCCAGTAATGAATACATATTGTTATTCGAAAGTTTATCAGTGACTCTTTTAAGATATCTTTGTAGAATGTTATATGTATGTGAGTGTCACAGTGTTGTCAAGAGTAGTGGATTAAATTAAATTGTTTATCTGTCTGTTGTTGTGACTTACACTTCATCATACACATACCCTAGACACATAACGTAGCATCACACTATTCCAGAATAATTCTGACTGAGATATAAAGATATGTGGTAGCAAGTAAGGTTATCTATAATACACTACTCTTAATAGATATAGATACCTTCACAGCTGATCTCAGTCAGTACACTAAGTTCCCTATAAGTATTTATAACATCCCACTTCACCACAGAAGGTACAACCTTCTTGTTTCAGGGACCGTGGTCTTAAAGTTATTGAGCAGCACCTGGTCAGAGCTTTGCTGAAGCCAGAGGTGGACAGCATACTCCTTGGTCCATATAGCAACCAGTGGGGTGGCTCCAGAACTCATTAAAGTAATCGAGCAGAGGAGTCTTTTACTGCAGTCATCACGCAAAATAAGAGAGTGTGGCCATGGAGCTCAACATTATGTACCCCCATCTTAAAATGACATTGTAAAATAAAATTAAGAGGGGAATTTAATTGTTTTAATACTAGGAACTGAGAACATCTCCAATACTAGTTCCCAACAGAAACAAACTATTGAAGTCATGATGACAAATACCAACAGAGCTTGAACAAAACAAAACCAGTATTACCTCATATTACCCCTACACAACTGACACACATAGGATACCATTAATAATATATGTCACTACAAGAATCATATTAATAAATTCTGTACATATAACTTGTAATTAAAATTGATTGATTGATGATCCTGGACACATATACATTCCTTTACAATTGTATTTGAAAAATCAGTGACACTCCTTTAATTCCTATACTTAGAGGTTATACATGAGTGTCACAGTGTTGTCAAGTGTGGTGGAATAAATTAAATTGTTTATCTGTCTGTTGTTGTTATGACTTACACTTCATAATACACATACTCTTATTAGATAAGTATCACTCACCTTCCAGAATAATTCTGACTGATATACATACCATAGTCAAGTAAGGTTATCTATAATACACTACTCTTATTAGATATAGATACCTTCACAGCTGATCTCAGTCAGTACACTAATTCCCCTATAAATATTTATAACATCCCACTTTACCACAATCATGCATATGCTTGGTGTAGGCTTAATGGAGAAAGTTCTACCATGAAGACTCCATGCTATGAGTTGGTTGAGGTTCTCTAAGAACAACTACAGTGCTAGATTCGCGAAGAGCACCAAGTAGAAAGAAGACCTTTAGCGGGCTCAGGATTTATACAGTCGACTCAGGTTGCCTTCCGCTGCTGTACATCCATAAGTTTATCCAAACTGTCTTTCTCCCACCGGCATTTGCTCTCAGTGTAGTTTCCCTGGAGTCTCCGTGGAGACAGAGAACAAACAGGTATATCGCTCACTAAGACATATCTGCGGTGATACCTTTGCGCAGAAAATAAGAAATTCTATTTGAAATGTACAGTGTATTTGTCGCTCGGAAAGGCATCCATACGCATGTGTTTGTGTTGTTATGTGATGACGTGTGAATGTTTTGAGTAGCGACATGAGCCGTATACGTCCAGCGTGTTTATAGACAATATATATTTTCTAATGAAGAAGTATTATCCGTTCTTTGATACTATAGCCAGTTCGCGATTCAGGTCCTGTTTGAAATATTATGGAATTTCTGAAGATCAGACATGATCAGTGTGTAAACGCAATGAAACTATAATGCAGCGTAGAAGTCCATTCAGTCATAACTGACTATGGGGATGCGCCCCTGATGGATAACCCTCACCTTTTTTTGTTCCCTGGTGTTCCTTTCAGCATGTTTTTTTTTCTCTTCTGCTTGTCGTGAGAGCTTCTTTTCGCCCAGTCTGAGGTGGCACCGTAGGGAGCGTCGGCACTTGGTGCTATCAGCAGCTTCATCCTCCCAGGAAGCTGGAACAATTCCAGTGCTTTTATGTCTCTCTTGCACATATCTTTGAACCTCAGCTGCGATCGCCCGACTGTCCTTTTGCCAGTTGCCCGTAGAAAATATCTTTGGTGATGCGACCATCTTCCATGCTGCGGACACGGCGAAGCCAGCGTAGTCTGAGCTGGGAAAGCATTGTGTACACTTGCTTTGAAGTCCAGCATCTGACAGCATCTCGAAATTTGTCACTTTGACCTTTCTCGAAATTCCAAGGAGATACCAATAATGCATTATGAAAACGTAAAGAAGCTGCTAAATAATAAGGACATGACTGAGGGACAAATGTGGACGCTGTAAGTACTTAATTAATGTAGACGATCGCGAATAATTAATTACCTGCTTGATACGTTGGTGGGTAGTTGGCTCAGGTTGTTTTGGTTGCTGCTGCTGTTCTGGTGTCTACATATTTTGTTATGATATTTGAGAATGAACACGAGCCAAACAAGATATAATAGCAACGGACCTTCTGTAAAAGACAATAAAATACCCCTTTACAACCATCAGTTTATCCAAACCCTCTGCCACCGGCAGTGTCGTTCCCGGGGGTCTCGGTGGTGGCGAAGAAAGAATAGGTCTATTGCTCACTGGTATATATATATATCTTAAGAGGGAACAAGTGGGTATTGCAAGGGGCTGACAATCATATCAAATAAAAAGTGACTACATAAACTATCACTGCATCAGCTTTGGAACAGGCTTACATCAAGGACACCAGTTGCAGTGGTGAATCTATGCTAGTACAAAAATGGAAATGAAATGACGTTCTGGGTAGTACCTGTCTATCTACAAGTAAGTTATCCAATAAGTAAATTATGAACTGTGAAAAAGAAACAAATTGTCGAGGAAATTTGATTATCAAAGTTGACTAATGCCAGCGACGGTCACAGCGAAAGAACATAAAATAATGAAGTAATTCTAACGATTCAAAATAACAAAAAATTTTTCTTAATCGTTTATCTAGATGGAACGGGGTGCATCTCGTAAAACAGAGGTAAAACTCCTGAATAAGAAAAAAAATTTACAGAACATCACTGCCTGAATTTCGCTTATGGAAATATTGGGTAGTGAGTAATTAAGCCTATATCCTGGTCTAAATTATTATTTATTTAAGAAATTCCAAATGAATAAACCTAGGTCATCGGTAGGAAACACAGGAGCTGAAATGATCGACTGTAGAAACACTGAGCTCTCCAACAATCTACATTTACAAAAATCTTGTCTGTTTTCTGGTTTTAGAGTATTTGAGTATCATCATCAAACTCCATAATTCTCGCCGTTTGTACGTTGGTCAGATCTAAGGGATGCAACTGTGGTTGAAAGCTAGACATTAATTGTATTGTTTCCCTTATATGTACTCTCCCGAAAATAGTAACACTCAACGAAGAAAAGTCGGTGAATTGTGCAACGCAAAGTGAGTGACAGTGATTTATGAATAAAATGTAAGTTTTTGATTGTAAAACCCAGTTTCGTTCTGGAAACGGATTTAACTCATCATTTTGTTAAAAATAACCTTAAAATGTAAGTTTTTGATTGTTTCTTCAAGACAAAATTTTAATTTAAAGTATTGCAGACTTATTGTTGGAGCTACTCGCTGGAAATGAAACGGTTTATTGGAGTGCATGGTTCCGAAGGTTGTTATTGCCGGGAGTTGTAGTGAGGATAAGCTCTCACTGCAGATAAAATACTTCTATGGCACGCGCCTCAAACAGCCTCTGACAACCAAGTCCAGCTCCCGGCCTTCACGCGTGGCTCAATTTGAGCCCGGCGGAACTGTTTCCACTGACGGGAGAAGGGGCAAAGGCGAGCGACTGGCGCCTTAAAACCAGCAGCTTCGGGCAGATAGGGCTCGTGATCCTTGGTTGGTAGCTTATCTAAGAGAAGGAACTCTGAATTCAAACCACCGCTGCCTTGCGGGAATATCCATTTATGGAATTGGCTTCGGGAGTAAACCCTGAGGATAAATCCGGAGTCGGAGTCCCTAAGGCAGTCTAATGTCGATTCGACATTATTCTGGCAACTTCTGCGACATGGCTGGTACCAAACTGTATCGGCTACTGCCGTTCCTTTGGATCTACCGGCTGTGTGGAAAGGGGGAACATGCTGCATGGGCAACAGCTTGATCTCCATATAACTGTGCCCAAGCTCGCGCCCTGGAGAGGACACTCCAGCTTCACCCTATAGGTGTCGGCAAAACACGGGAAGTAGCAGTTACCGGTTATAAGCATTTTGCCCAATTGGCGTAGGGCATGGCGCCAGGGGCTACTTCCGACAGTGGGGAGAGGTTCTAGGATCTCACTGGACAGCTACCGCCCGCTTCAAGCTGGGCAGCCCCCAGTCAATAAGGTGTTGTCCCGCCACTGTCTGCTTTCCCCATTGGGTGCATGGGGATTAGGGTCAAACCCGAACTGTGGACAGAAAAATTTTGCACCAAGCAATTATCGAAAAAATAGAAATAAGCAAACTCTCAGATTGGGATGCTGGAACGTCCGGACTATGTTGACTGGACTATCCGAAAACCTACAGGATGTAAACGATGTAAGGAAGACAGCCATAATTAATGATGAGCTTAAACGACTTCAGGTGGATATAGCTGCACTTCAGGAAACGCGCCTGGCGGGCTCTGGAACGGTGAGCGAGAAGGACTACACATTTTATTGGCAAGGGAAAGATCTTAATAAAGCTAGAGAACACGGAGTAGGTTTTGCGGTCAAAAAAAATCGCTAACTAAAATGGTTGAACCAGGCGAGAATGGATCAGAACGCCTGTTAACGCTCCGCCTGCAAACTAGCACAGGTCCCATCACCCTTGTCAGTGTGTATGCTCCTACTCTGTACTCTGCCTCAGAAGCTAAAGATGAGTTTCTACGAGAATCTAACAGCAATTATCAAAAGCATACCTAGGCAAGAACAGCTTGTTCTCCTTGGTGACTTTAACGCTAGAGTGGGTGCCGATAATGTTTCATGGCCTTCATGTCTGGGCAGGTTTGGTATTGGCAAGATGAATGAAAATGGACAACGGCTCTTAGAGTTGTGCGTCCACCATGACCTCTGCGTGACCAACACCTACTTTCAGACAAAACCCCAGCATAAGGTGTCATGGAGACACCCACGATCCAAGCACTGGCACCAACTTGACCTGATTCTCGTCAGAAGGCCACTCCTCAGGTCTGTGCTCTCCACGCGCTCGTACCATAGTGCAGACTGTGATACAGATCACTCCTTGGTTTGCTGCAAAATCAGAGCACAACCAAGAAAACTCTATCGTGTCAGACATGAAGGGAAACCACGCATTAATACCAGCAAGATGTCAGACCCTTTCATGATCGCTCAATTCACTGCGACCTTCGAGAAAGTGCTCAGTAGCCCTCAGCATGGTGATACTATTACAGAGAACTGGGAGCATCTACGGAACACCATTCAAAGTATTGCACTTGCCACCTTTGGTAAGAAAACAGCAAAGTCAAATGACTGGTTTGATGCTTCATCAGATGTGATGGCACCTGTCATTGAAGCTAAGCGCAGTGCTATGAATGAATACAAACGTTCACCGAGTGCCAGAACCCTACAGATCCTGAGGGCTACGAGAAGCAAAGTTCAACAAACTGCTCGACGCTGTGCAAATGACTACTGGCTCCAGCTCAGTGAGAGCATCCAGATCGCAGCGCAAACAGGCAACATTAGACAAATGTATGACGGTATAAAGAAAGCACTTGGCCCCCATAAAAGTAAGACGGCACCGCTAAAAACCATCAGCGGAGAGAAGCTAACCGATAAGGGTAAGCAGATGGAGAGGTGGGTCGAGCACTACTCTGAGCTTCACGCTAGAGACAATACCGTTACCCCTGCAGCCCTTGATGGTGTCAACAGTCTGCCAACTATGGAGGAGCTGGATGCCGAACCAACATTAGAGGAACTCAGCAAGGCCATTGATAGCTTGGCCTCTGGCAAAGCACCAGGCAGTGATGGGATTCCTCCTGATTTAATCAAATGCTGTAAAGAGCACGCTATTACATCCCCTGCATAGGATGCTGTGCCAGTGCTGGGAAGAGACAACTATTCCTCAAGACATGCGAGATGCCAAGATTGTAACACTGTATAAAAATAAAGGAGACAGAAGTGATTGCAATAACTACAGAGGCATCTCTCTTCTTAGTATTGTTGGTAAGGTTTTTGCCAAAGTCATCTTAATGCGACTACACAAGTTAGCTGAGCGCATATATCCAGAGTCACAGTGTGGATTCCGAGCTGGCAGATCAACAACAGACATGATCTTCTCTCTCCGCCAGCTTCAGGAAAAATCAAGAGAGCAGAAAAGACCATTATATATCGCCTTTATAGACCTCACAAAAGCATTCGACCTGGTTAGTAGGGATGGACTCTTTAAAATCCTCCTGAAAATAGGCTGCCCTTCTAAAATGCTGGAAATGATAAAGTCATTCCATGACGGCATGAAGGGAACAGTCCAATATGCTGGAAGCACGTCACAGCCCTTTGATATAGGAATTGGCGTTAAACAAGGCTGTGTTCTGGCTCCGACCCTCTTCGGAATCTTCTTTGCCTTACTCTTGAAACATGCATTCAGAGATGCAACTGAAGGAATACGCCTTCACACTAGGTCAGTGTGACGTACGTCTAAGTATGACAAATGAATTTCCCTGACTCGATGGATGATAACAGAATATTGGCCTCTCATAACTTTAGAACCCCTGATCATCTGTTGTAACTTTTACCGGCATGCAGCTTTTCCACGAGAACCTTACACGCTGGATCATTAATATGTAGCCTGCTATCTTATGTGAACGTTTGAGATCTCGTGGCCTTTGATGGGAGGTTAAATCCCGCCCACAACCATTTCTGAGAACGATTTATAGCAATCTTTTCCTTAACGCCGGCCCGAAAGAGGACAGGCCATAGACTCACTCCTGTTTCTAGAGCAATAACAGCAGATCATTTTCTTACCTGGCTGTCACCCCGCCTGGTGGGAGTTGCCAAAGCTCTCAGAACAGCGGTACCATCAAAGAACAGGCTGATCTTCAGAATTCAACGTGGAGCGGCCGCGATCTAAAGAATCAGGAACTTTCAGCTCACAGAGTTAGCTTCTCGGGAAATTTTCGCACTCTTATGCGAGCAGCCTGAGACGGAGAAGGAAATCGGTAGACCGGGGGGAATCGTAGGAATTGCAACGGTTAACACCACGGCGAGGTATCTCGAATTTTGCTCAAGTTTCAAGAAAGGTGCGAAAATTTAACACGCCCCCATCAAGTTACATTCGAGAAGTATACAATAGAGAACTCCGAGAAACTGCATTTTATCGTTCGCTCTGACAGAATCCTAGTTGCACTAGCATAGTCGGATTCCTGCTGGATTTCATCTACCTTCGTGACTATTGGATGTGTATTCTTTCTGTGCAACGAACGATCATTCAACCTGCATCCCAGCAATTATTAATTATATACAGAGTTTCTGCCAAACTCAATTTGATAACTCCAGTAACATATGAAACTTTTTTTAAAGCTAACTTGTGGCGACCTGTAATGGGGCCCCGCTCCTGCTGAACGTAACTGAGAATAAAGCCATTCAAGAAACACTTTAAAAATACTAGTTCATATAGAGTCCTTAAAGAAAACTGGGAAGCATAAACATATTTTTATTCACTGCCCCTATTTGTGAAGAAAAAAACGTCGATCTACCTGAAACGTGTCTGTCACGTATCTTCAGTGGATTTTAACCTCCCCCCCCCCCGAAGAAGAACTTACCTCAGTGTTTTCTTAACTTGTGACATTACGGAAAAAGGAAGTTATCTCCACCAGCTGTCCAATTTTTGGAACCACACCATACCTCACGCCTAGCCAAGTGCCTGTGACATTCTTTAGGAACTTCATCTAATAAATAAACAGTACCGTTAAACTTCAACGTCCAGCGATTTCGGGACACTTTGTTAACTTCAACAAACCCCAAATCTGGGGCTGTACACGGAAGAAAAATACTCTTTACCTAAGCCAAGGTTTAGTGCTGTTGTTTTTGATGTATTTCCTATGAAGTGCCAGAATTCACCTTTCGGTAAGTCTGCGTGTGTGTTTGTGGGGATGGCCAGCCTAGTGTGTTTTTTTGAATGAAAGGAGATTTATCTTTTCTTTACCCTTTTAATTAGTTCGACCTTGTACTAAGGTGCATTATATTCCTTGTACGGGATCTCTCCCAGCGGGATTTGGGTAACTGTGTACCGGCCCCCCCTCCCGTAAAGCTTTTTAATTCAAAGGGAGACAAATGAGAACCCTAGCATTTCCCCTTCACCCCCCCCCACCCTTTTTCTGTACCCCCCAGCCTCAGAGTAGTAAATTTACCAGTGGGTTAAATTTACTAACTCTGATCCCCTCCCCCCCCCCCCCCTTTTCTTGTCTTTGGGACCGGGTCTTGTCTGTTAGTAAATATAAACGTGAAACGTGTGATGGGATATTTCTCCACAAAAAACCCCTCTTCCCTAGTTATAGTTGTATTCTGTAACTTTGATTTTTTGACTGTTAATGTACAATTATGTGTGAGTCCTTTATGATAATAAAGTATTATCATTAATTGTGTGGGTTTTGTCCCCGGTTGGCCTAAAACTCCAAACATTTCCATCTGTGTAGGCTGTATTCATGTACGTTGAGCGACAGAATCACCAAATCGGTGAGTGCGCCTGAGCGACTGGAACTGACATACCAATTGTGTTTTGTGCAGAATACACACACATAGGGAGTAGTCTGTGAGAAAACAGCTATTGTCGTAATAAGAGACTGTCCTTGCTCCTTCCCAGCGCTTGTGAATCTACTACCTCATTCTCCTAAATCCTTATTCTCACAGGGCCTTCAATATCACGTTCCACTGTAAAGGGACCAACATTCAGCCGCCCCCTCGCAGATAAAAATTACGAAAATATATGGTTAGCTCGTTCAGATTCGGAACTTAGTTAAATAGATTAGAGTGTGGTTTATTTGGTCTTTGTGAAGGAGGGCATAATCTTTAAAAAGTATTACTTCCCCTTGTACCAAGAGCCGTTCAGTATTTTTGGGGCCAACCACAACAAGATTTAAAGACAGGTTTGTTTTTCCTCAGGAACACGGCCAGTTAAAAAAAAAGTGGATAATAACAGAGTTGTCACATTTGTATTCTCTGGCCAGAGGGAATGGGAAAATTATTGGTTATAATAATTGCCTGGGACTCTGCCGTGTTTGTTTGAACTTTACATTCACTAAAGGTTATGAAGCGTTTGAGCTGAGCTAAGCTAAAGACGGATTGTTCTGATTTTTTAAAATTAAGTTAACTACGTCTCATCTCAAAAATTTGTCTTTCATGGTCGGGAGTTTGTTTTTAGAGACTGAACATTTTTCTGGGAAATTTTTTTTTTTTTTTTTGCCTTTTTAAATTGGTTAATATAAATTTTGCTCTACTGTTAGTATGAGTAGATTCTTTTTCTATGTGTAACTTTCCAATTGAATTGGCATAGTTTGCTTGCGTTACTAGTCTTAAAGTGACAATAATAGCGGCGATACAGTTAACAACAATCAGGTCATTCAGTAAAATTTTTTAACTTGTTTTTCTCGGTAGCGGCTTGGAGTTTTTTCCCCTGCTTGTTTCCATCTTACTTATGCTCTAGTCTTAGAAGCATCCCGTCTTTGACAATGGGCTTGAGAGAATTAGGATAGAATCCATGTTTGAGAAACGGAAGCGAAAGACTCATGGATTAGACAACAGCGAAATAAGCCGCGTGCCGAGCTGTTTTATCACCCAGGGAACTAGCAAAGGGGAATGAACGCGGAGGAAGAGAGGGCAGAAGGCTAGGAAGAAAGAAGCGGACGATCGTCAATTGGAGCAGAAAGAAAATTGAGGCATGAGATGGAACGCCCGCAGGGAAAGAGAGAGAGACAAGGAAAGACAGCATGAACTAGCGCCAACAAGGCCGTTAGAGCACACTGAGTGCCTCTACGTCAAATTAATGGAGAGCCGCTCCCTCCGGCCCCCATTTCCTCAAACCAATGGATCTCCCACCAGCACGCAGTCCTGTCAGCCCATTTACTGCGATGTCTTGTTGCGTTAGAGTCTTTTCCTAAGCCCTAAACGAAAAAATTGACAGCTAACACGAGAAAAATTCGACAAGGCTCGCAAATCTGTATGGTTTAGAGAGTACCCCCGCTGGGCACTTAAACTCTCGACGTCTCTAAAAAGCGAATGCTTTATGACGTAAACACAAAGCTGGGACCCGAACCAACATTGATTACGACATGCATTAAGAAGGACATGCTAGAGCGTTCCGAAATGACCGCCCGAAAATTTCTGCAAATGTTTCAGAATACAGCGGAAAAGAGAGCACGGAAACAATCCCCCTCCAATTCTCTTCTACGTCTCACCGAAGCTATTTGACAAAGTGCAATTGAAGTATCTGACCTTCCTCTTACATATGAAGGACTAAACTCGCAGTCAGCTTGAGGACATACTCCCAATAAGGCCGAACGCTATAACCAATGCAATGGCCGAACTTCCCAGCACTAAACGTAAACCCACAGATGAGCCATCCGTTACACAAAATCTAGAGCAGTCATCCTATTCCTCTAATTCCTCTCAGAATTATAACCAACGAGAAAATAATACCCAGAGACCTCCCCAGGAAAAATCGAAATTCTACAAAACCCGATACACCCACCCCCCCCCCCCCCCCAACAACAATTCTGATCAACCCACCAAGCCTACGTGGCAGCGCGGCCACCAAGGTCAAGGAAAAGGGAAGACCCCTACACCAGGAACGTCTGATCAGGGCAAACAAACCGGTCCAAACCGCGTTGGATGTTTGCATACAGCCTCGAAAGGTAGAGTCAATGTCAGTGATTCTCAACCTGAGGGGGACCGACCCTCAACTCGAGGAACTGTAATTTTGAACGGTACCTCAACCACTTGTCTCTTTGACACTGGATTAAGTTTTAGTTGTATTGTTGCTAGACACCTAGTCAAACCAGGTCAGGAGACAGAGGAAACCGTCAAACTTAGTGGAGTTTTCAGGAGTGATGCACCCAGGACGCTTCCTATCGCACTGGTAGAAATACACTCTGACTTTGTCAGAGGAGTTATAAAAGCGGCCATAATGGATGATCCTATCTACCCAGTTATCCTGGGATGTAGATATGTGTTTATTGGGAGACCAAAGGAGCCGATTGTGGCAGCGGTAACCACAAGAGGGCAAGCCAAGAAGGAGAGGGAGCCTGCGCCAAATTTGTTGCCGAACGAACTGAAGGAGGCGCAACAAAAGGACCCTACTCTGGAGCTCTGCTTTAAAAAACTGCCCATGGCTAAGGACCCCAGACACAACGGAGACATCTTTTCTAAGGATGGCGTATTGTATCGTAGAACGGGAAACCCGGACACGGGGAATAACCAGCTCCTAGTTCCGACGCAGTACCGAAGCCAGATCTTAGAGATGGGGCACTCTCTTCCCTTTAGCGGACATATGGGACAAAACGCCACTATTCAGCGAATAAAAACCCACTATTGGTGGCCAGGAATGAACTCTGACATTGTCAGGTATGTGAAATCCTGCGCCCAGTGCCAACGGGTAGCACCCAAGCACTTGACACCCCCAGTACCTATGGGGCAAATGCCAATAGTAGGGACTCCATTTGAAAAACGGTTGCTGTCGACATTATTGGTCCTCTGGAAAAGACCAAAAGAAGGAACAGGTTCATCCTGACCTTAGTTGACACTTGCACTATGTGGGCCGAAGCCGTACCGCTACCATGCACTAATTCCAAGCATGTCGCAGAAGCCCTTGTGCAAATTTTTACACGGTTGGGATTCCCTCAACAAGTTTTGACGGACAATGGATCCCAATTCCGTAGCCTGTTAATGGAGGGGATCTTTAAGATCTTGAGGGCCAAACATATCCACACAAGTCCCTACCATCCGGCCGGAAATGGGCTCGTGGAACGTTTTAATGGCAGCCTCACCACCATGTTACGTAAGCTGGGTCAGGAGAAACCGGAAGACTGGGACCTATATATATCGGCTGCCTTATTCGCCTACCGAGAGGTTCCCCAAGCGTCTACGGGATTCCCGCCTGCTACACTTTTATTTGGCAGACCTATAAAGGGGCCATTAGAAGCCTTACTTCGGTCCCTGACAGACCAAAAGGCTGACGAGACAGTCGTCTCTGCAAGCAAGTATGTATCTGAGCCAAGGAAAGGCTAAAGCTAGGATGGGATCTAGCTACAACCAACCTTACGAAAGCCCGCGCTAAACACGCTAAAAGATACAACAAAGCTGCAAAAGAGAGAGAGCTCCCAACCAGGGGAGGAAAGTTTTTTGTTGCTACTCCCAACCGGAAGCAATAAACTTTCGCATCGGATGGCAAGGGGCCGTTTACCGTCCTTAAAAAGATCTCACGTACCAATTACAAGATCTCCATCAAAGGAAAGGAGAAGGTCTTCCACATAAATCTGCTAAAGAAATATTTGGAAAGACCGGTGCCATCCTCCGAGCATCTCCTGGCTGTCGCCATAGCAACGGAAGACGAGGAAGATGATGATGGTTGCATGGAGTATCCACTGCAACCCACAGAATCCTTTAAAGATGTCAAGTTCGGCGACAATCTCTCACCTGAACAACAAACAGAAACCAGGGCTCTACTAAAACAGTACAGTGCAGTCTTAACGGATGTACCTGGTCGAACAAATCTCATTGAATTTGATATGAAATTAACAAACGAGACCCCTGTTCAAACCAGAGTTTACCCCATCCCATACGCTAAAGCGGATGCACTTCGCGGAGAAATAGACAAGCTGCGTCAGGCAGGAATTATCAGTGAGTCTACATCTCCTTACAGCTCGAGTGTAGTGCTGTTGCAGAAGCCCAATAAGGAAGTTCGGCTGTGTATTGATTACAGGTTGCTAAACGCTGTAACGGAATTCCAGCCCGAACCTCTCCAAACTGTTTCTGAGTTGTTCACCAAGCTCAGCAAAGCAAAGATCTTCTCCAAGATTGACCTCAGTAAAGGTTATTATCAAATACCAGTCAAGGAGGAAATTAAACCTTTGTTAGCTTTCAGCACTAGCGAAGGACATTACACATTTAATGTGATGCCGTTCGGTTTGCATAACGCACCAGGAGTGTTCACCAGGATGATGAGGAAGCTTCTAGAGCCTTTGCAAAGTCCCCATATCCATAATTTCATGGATGACATATTAATTGCATCGGAAACCTATGAAGAACATATTGCTACGGTTACTATGCTCCTCAGGAGACTACAGGAAACGGGTCTCACAGCCAGACCTAGCAAATGTCTCATCGGGTTTGAACAGTTAGACTTCCTGGGGCATACTATTTCTCACGGATGCAGTTGGCCTATTAAGAAGAACGTGGAGAAAATTGTGGCAGCAAAAAGACCCCGAACGAAGAAAGACGTACGTTCCTTCATATCGCTATGTGCATACTATCAGAAATACATCCAGAACTTCAACGGACTGACAGCACCTCTGACTGACCTCACCAAGAAAGGTTGTCCTGATAAGGTCATGTGGAATCAAAAGTGCGAACATGCATACAGCACTTTGAAAGGACAGTTGTCGGCATACCCCATCCTAAGGTTACCTGACCTTAAGAAACCTTTCATACTGAGAGTTGATGCGTCAGGGCAGGGCATCGGGTCAACATTGCTGCAAGCCGATGACAGTGACCTGAACATGCTATTTCCAGTTGCCTATGGCAGTCGGAAACTGAATAAAGCGGAACGCAACTACAGTGTCGTTGAAAGAGAATGTCTCGCTCTGATTCATGGCATCAGACGCCATCATGAGTTTCTGTATGGTACTTCTTTCACGGTGCAAACAGACCATGCTCCACTAGCTTTCCTGGGGGCCAAGAAGGAAATCAACGCAAGGATAATGCGTTGGGCCTTGCTATTGAGTGTTTATTCCTTCAAAGTGGAATATATTCCAGGAAAACAGAGTGTCGGAGCTGACTTCTTGAGTAGAAACTGGACCACAGAGGAAGAGGAGAAAATCGACGATGCCTGTCATGAAATATTCTAATCCACATATATAAATTATTAGGTAAATATAAAGCCTAACAAATAAAATTAATAAAGAGAAGAGCAATGGGAAAATGACAGTGCTGTCACAAAGAATGTACTCGAAATCCCCCTTGTTTTCTGCTTCGTCTGCAAATTGTAACGCTTTCACGTTGATAGTAAAAGCTTACTGTATTATACCCGCTTTCTTCAATGAAACGTGTGCTGCATTTCTAAGAAAAACATTGAGACGTACTGCGTAATGACCTAAATTAATCCTAACATTAATTATATTACGTTACCAAAACGAACGAACAGATGGACAAAAGGATAGCGAGAGGGGAGGGCTGAAAATCAGGAACGCATGCAACACGCGACGCGCGATATACAAATGCTGGCATCACGCGTGTAAGTCTACAAGCACTAACTTTTTCAGACGGACAGTGATAAAATACACTACCCTTTCCCAGAGTTAGGTTTATAAATCATAACAGACTCTTATTAGAAAAGATAACAATAGATGGGTTTACGTTTGAACACATAACAGTACCCAGACAGCACATCTTCGAAACAGGAGGTAGAAGAAATTGCATATTTTGAACGCAGCCACGTAGCTCCTTTAAATTAGTATTTTTTGGGTTCCTTAGGGCTTGCTGACAAATAATATGTAAAACGTTACGCAAATAGTCCAGGAATTAATAAATTATACCCAAATAAAATATTGGGGGTGCCTGACAGCATAAAATCATTTCTGCTCATAAGATTTTTTTTTAACGTGTTTGAAAAAAATTTACGTTACAGAAATAGCCTACCATGTAAACTCCAAATTGATTGGAGCGCAACAAATGAAAGCCTAACCACGATTGGTCGGGCTATAAATACTATCTTGGTTGTTAGGGGACGGGAAAAGATAACATTTTTTCAAACACTTGTCGAAACGTGGCTCATTGGCCAGTCTCGCTGATATACACACTTGGGAGCGTTAGTTCGAAACCACTTGTTTAAATACACTTGATAAAGCATCAGTGCGTTGAAGCCAGCTTATATTTGGCTCAATAAAAGCCTGGAAGATAAGCAGATGGAAATTTGTGCCAGTTTGTGCCAGAATTCATTGCTAATCAACGTATCTGTGTTATTCGTATGAATTGTCGGACAGTGGCCTTGATGGTACTGAGCAGCATCTGGTCAGAGATTTGCTGAATCCAGAGTCGGACAGCATACTCCTTGGTCTTTTTAGCTATCAGTGAGGTGTCTCCTGAGCCCAGAGGAGAATTCGAGCAGAGGAGTCCTTTCCTGCCGCCATCACTCAAGATAAGCAGAGTTGGCCACCTGAGCTCAACATTATGTCCCCTCATCTTGAAATAACTTTATAAAAATACTATTCAGAGGGGAATTTACTTGTCTTAAAATCAGGAACTGTGAACATCTCCAATACTGGTCCCTAAAGACAAACTATTGAAGTCATGATGACAAATACCAACAGAGCTTGAACAAAACAAAACCAGTATTACCTCATTTTACTACTACACAACTGACACTCACATAGAACATTTGTACTAATATATGTCACTACAATATTCATATTAAATACATTCTGTACATAACTTGTAATTTAAATTGATTGTGATTCCTGGTTCCCTTGTAGTTGAATCAGGACACATATTCATTCATGCCAGTAATGAATACATATTGTTATTCGAAAGTTTATCAGTGACTCTTTTAAGATATCTTGGTAGAGTGGTATATGTATGTGAGTGTCACAGTGTTGTTAAGAGTAGTGGATTAAATTAAATTGTTTATCTGTCTGTTGTTGTGACTTACACTTCACCATACTCATACCCTAGACGCATAACGTAGCATCACACTATTCCAGAATAATTCTGACTGAGATATATAGATATGTGGTAGCAAGTAAGGTTATCTATAATACACTACTCTTAATAGATATAGATACCTTCACAGCTGATCTCAGTCAGTACACTAAGTTCCCTATAAGTATTTATAACTTTCCACTTCACCACATATATTGGGGTCTCGCTCTTGGGATTTGAATCTTTAACTATTAAAAATATTGGGGGTAATTCACTTCAGGGAATATAAGAATTAAAAGGTATCCTTGGGTGGAATTAAATAAGGTTGAGCTCACGGTGCCTGTGTTGTCCATTAGAGATTGAATTGTTGGTTAGACATTGTATAAATTTACATGATAGACAATGGCGGACCTGGCCAAATTTCGATCTGCTGCGGTTCAGACTGCAAAAGAGTTAGGATTAGATGGGCAAGTTATGGTTGCCTATGTTACTACGGAATGTGACAAATTTATTGAACGCGAAGAAAGAAGGTTTGAAGCCGAAAGAAAGTTAGAGGCTGACAGGGAAATTAAGAAGTTACAATTTGAAGCTGAGGCTGAGACTAAGAGGTTGCAAGCTGAGGCTGAGACTAAGAGGTTGCAGATTGAGGCTGACAAAGAGGCTAAGAAATTGGAAGCAGAAAGAGAAGACAAAAGATTAGCTGCAGAAGAGAGGAGATTAGCTGCAGAAAGGGAAGCAGAAAAGGAGGAGAAGAGATTACAAAGGGAACATGAGTTACGACTAAGGGAGTTTGAGTTTCAAGGCCATGCTCCTGAAAATGGTGCCAGTCCCTTTGCCTCTGATGCTACGGTTACTCAGGGAGCCTCAATCTCAGCTATGAATTTTCATTTAGATCATTTTGTTGAGAAAGACGATGATATTGAGAGCTATATAAATAGGTATGAGCTATTAGCTACCACGTATGGGTTAGAGAGAGAAAGGTGGAGCTTAAAGTTATCTCAGGGACTTCGTGGGGCAGCTTATGAAGTTTTTGCAAAAATGAGCAGAGGTGATCAGGAAAATTATGACATGCTAAAGCAGGCTCTTTTGTTAAGGTATGAAAGAATGCAGAGTTTTACAGGAAAAAATTTAGGAATGCTAAACTACTGTCAGGTGAAACCTATCACCAGTTCTCTGCACGCATAGAGACATACTTGGAGAAATGGACTTCTCTGGGGAAAACCCAAGATCTTAAGGAAATGGTCCTTATAGAGCAACTAAGAGAGTCCATGGCTCCAGACCTGAGAAAGTTTCTCATGGAACAAGGTGCAGAGAGGCTGGGTGAGTTGCTAAATGTTGCTGAAAGGTATCAAGCAGCTCAAGCAGAGGTAACAGGTAATAAAAAGAAACAGGTGGACAACTTTAGGGCACCACAGAACTTTAATAAATTTGATCCTAAGGATCAAAATAAAGGTAAGCACCAATTTGATAGGCCACGGTATGAAAATAAAAATAAATTCCCACAATTCGATGAAAGGAAATATGATGAAAGAAAATCTTTCAACCAAGGAAAAAGGTGGTGTAAGAATTGTCAGATGGACAATCATGACACTGACCATTGTAGAAGGAAACCTGTGTATATGGCAACCCTTCAGGTCAGGTCGACCTCAAGACAGGAGGAGGATATTATGTTGGATACCACTCCAGAAGAGATGAGGAAGGCACAGGCTGGGGATAAAACACTCAAGCCTTGTTTCAGAAAATTGTCAACTTGTCATACAACTCCAGGCAAGGGAGATTTTTATATGAAAAACAAGTTGATGTATAGGAAGACTGGAACTAGATCCCATGGTCACGGACAGCTGGTTCTTCCAAAAAGATACAGGACAGAATTAATAAGGAGCCTACATGTGAAACCAGATGGGGACCATGAGAAGATAGGTACCATTATTCAAAAGGTGGCTCACAATTATTATTGGCCCAAAGCAAGATGGGACATTGAGAATTTTGTAGAAAGGTGTAGCATAGCACATGAGGGAACACCCACAAGTGGGAACATGGATCAGGACCTGGACACGCCATGGGGCAAAATCAGGCCTGACAATAAAGGAAAAATAGATTTGATAAAGTGGACCAAATGGAATGGGAAGCCCCTTTTCACGGACAAGCTTCACTTAACTGTTTTACAATGGCCACTATGCGGAGAGTGCAAAAAGATGTTTTACCCCAGGATAAGCCGACAATCCCTCAATCGGACTTAAACAAACTGGAGGAAGAAGATGTAGGGAGGAAATCTCTCATCAAGAATTTTAAGTGGGGAGGAAACCCCAGGAAAAGAAAAATTGGTAGCGGTCGTTTTGTGAATGATAATTCTGGGAGGAAAAATCATCACTATAAAGCTTCAAGTGGAAGAGACCATACCGGTGCATGGACAAATAGGTCCACACAATTAAAGGTCCACATGTAGCTTTGTTAAGAACGTGGACTGATGAAAAGGCAGAGGAAAACATTACATCTTCATACCAATATGTGAATGAGCTGACGACTCGGTTAAAAACTGGCTGGAAACTTGCCAATGAAAATTTGAAACAAGCCAGGAAGAAACATGCTGCCTATTATAACAGGAAGGCGAAAGACAGAAATTTGGCTGTGGGAGAGAAGGTACTGCTTCTTTTGCCCGGGAGTCAGAATAAGTTACAAATTGGATGGCAGGGTCCATATACAGTTCTAGAGAAGGTGTCTAGAACAAATTATAAGATAGATAAGAAGGGGAAAGAAAAAATCTATCATGTGAATCTCCTGAAGAAATATTTGGAAAGAGAACATCAGGAAGAGACACACTTGTTGACCTTGTCCATCGCCATGGAGATGAAAAAGGAACCACTTTCATCATTTGAATATCCATTACACCCCTGTGAGACAGCAGCACAGGTGAAAATCAGTACACATTTAACGAAAACTCAGAAAGAGAGAGTGCAACAGGTTCTAAATAATCATGCAGAGGTGTTAACAGACCGACCAGGGCATACAAACCTATTGGAATATGATATGAAACTCATAGACTCCACACCTGTCTGTATGAAACCATATTCGATTCCGTTTGCTAAGGAAAAAGCTTTGAAGGAAGAGATAGACTATCTATTGAAGGAAGGAATTATTTCGCACAGTGAGTCTTCGTATAGTTCCGGGGTTGTACTCTTAAGGAAGCCCTCTGGAGAACATAGACTCTGTATAGATTACAGGAGACTGAATGCTATTACAGAAGGACAGGTGGATCCATTGCCGGATACAAATCAGCTGTTTGCCAGGCTAAATAAAGCTAAATATTTCTCAAAAGTGGATCTGAGTAAAGGATACTATCAGATTCCAGTAAAGCCTGAGGTTAGACCATATCTAGCTTTTAGTACCTCAGAAGGACACTATGAGTTTAATAGAGTGCCATTTGGATTGAAGAATGCGCCTAGTGTCTTCTCTAGAATGATGAGAAAATTATTGGATCCTCTGAATAATCCCTGTATAACAAATTTTATGGATGATATCCTTATAGCAACAGAAACATTTGAGGAACACATTGACTCTCTGAACATGCTGTTTGATCGACTTAGGGACGCAAATTTAACAGCCCGTCCAACCAAATGTTGCGTTGGATGTAAAGAATTGGAATTTTTGGGACACACAGTTTATCAGGGAAACATGACCCCTGACCCAAAGAACTTAGAGAAACTACAGAAAGCCCCGAGACCACAAACCAAGAAGGACGTGAGATCCTTTGTCTCATTATGTGGTTTCTACCAGAAGTATATCAAAAACTTTAATTCCATTATTGCACCTTTAACGGAATTGACACGTAAAGGACTTCCAGATCGCATTACATGGACACCACAATGTGAAATGACTTACCAAGAATTGAAGGAAAAGCTCACAAGTAAACCCATTTTGAAATTACCTGACTTAAGTCAAGAATTCATAGTAAGGACGGATGCAAGTAATATTGGGTTAGGTGCAACTTTACTACAGAAATCAGATGCATTGGATGGGGAATTAAGCCCAGTGGCATATGCTAGCAGAAAGTTGAATAAAGCTGAAATCAACTACTCAACTAGCGAAAAAGAATGTCTTGCAGTAATATGGGCAATAAAGAAATTCAATATTTATCTATATGGGAAGGCATTTAAGTTGCAAACTGACCACAAACCTTTATCGTTTTTAGCACAGGCTAAGCATGAGAACTCTAGGTTACTCCGATGGTCTTTGCTTCTGGCTCCATATAATTTTAGCATTGAATATATATCTGGAAAAACCAATCTGGGAGCGGATTTTTTAAGCCGCCATCCGTGTGATGAGAATCACCGTAAACCCCAGAAATAATAATAAATTTCTCTATGTGTATATAGAATAAAGGACTGACATATAATGTCTGTTTTAAGAGGGGAGGTGTCATGAAATATTCTAATCCACATATATAAATTATTAGGTAAATATAAAGCCTAACAAATAAAATTAATAAAGAGAAGAGCAATGGGAAAATGACAGTGCTGTCACAAAGAATGTACTCGAAATCCCCCTTGTTTTCTGCTTCGTCTGCAAATTGTAACGCTTTCACGTTGATAGTAAAAGCTTACTGTATTATACCCGCTTTCTTCAATGAAACGTGTGCTGCATTTCTAAGAAAAACATTGAGACGTACTGCGTAATGACCTAAATTAATCCTAACATTAATTATATTACGTTACCAAAACGAACGAACAGATGGACAAAAGGATAGCGAGAGGGGAGGGCTGAAAATCAGGAACGCATGCAACACGCGACGCGCGATATACAAATGCTGGCATCACGCGTGTAAGTCTACAAGCACTAACTTTTTCAGACGGACAGTGATAAAATACACTACCCTTTCCCAGAGTTAGGTTTATAAATCATAACAGACTCTTATTAGAAAAGATAACAATAGATGGGTTTACGTTTGAACACATAACAGTACCCAGACAGCACATCTTCGAAACAGGAGGTAGAAGAAATTGCATATTTTGAACGCAGCCACGTAGCTCCTTTAAATTAGTATTTTTGGGTTCCTTAGGGCTTGCTGACAAATAATATGTAAAACGTTACGCAAATAGTCCAGGAATTAATAAATTATACCCAAAATAAAATATTGGGGGTGCCTGACAGCATAAAATCATTTCTGCTCATAAGATTTTTTTTTTTAACGTGTTTGAAAAAAATTTACGTTACAGAAATAGCCTACCATGTAAACTTCAAATTGATTGGAGCGCAACAAATGAAAGCCTAACCACGATTGGTCGGGCTATAAATACTATCTTGGTTGTTAGGGGAGACGAGAAAAGATAACATTTTTTCAAACACTTGTCGAAACGTGGCTCATTGGCCAGTCTCGCTGATATACACACTTGGGAGCGTTAGTTCGAAACCACTTGTTTAAATACACTTGATAAAGCATCAGTGCGTTGAAGCCAGCTTATATTTGGCTCAATAAAAGCCTGGAAGATAAGCAGATGGAGATTTGTGCCAGTTTGTGCCAGAATTCATTGCTAATCAACGTATCTGTGTTATTCGTATGAATTGTGGGACAGTGGTCTTGATGGTACTGAGCAGCATCTGGTCAGAGATTTGCTGAATCCAGAGTCGGACAGCATACTCCTTGGTCTTTTTAGCTATCAGTGAGGTGTCTCCTGAGCCCAGAGGAGAATTCGAGCAGAGGAGTCCTTTCCTGCCGCCATCACTCAAGATAAGCAGAGTTGGCCAGCTGAGCTCAACATTATGTCCCCTCATCTTGAAATAACTTTATAAAAATACTATTCAGAGGGGAATTTACTTGTCTTAAAATCAGGAACTGTGAACATCTCCAATACTGGTCCCTAAAGACAAACTATTGAAGTCATGATGACAAATACCAACAGAGCTTGAACAAAACAAAACCAGTATTACCTCATTTTACTACTACACAACTGACACACATAGAACATTTGTACTAATATATGTCACTACAATATTCATATTAAATACATTCTGTACATAACTTGTAATTTAAATTGATTGTGATTCCTGGTTCCCTTGTAGTTGAATCAGGACACATATTCATTCATGCCAGTAATGAATACATGTTGTTATTTGAAAGTTTATCAGTGACTCTTTTAAGATATCTTTGTAGAGTGGTATATGTATGTGAGTGTCACAGTGTTGTCAAGAGTAGTGGATTAAATTAAATTGTTTATCTGTCTGTTGTTGTGACTTACACTTCACCATACTCATACCCTAGACACATAACGTAGCATCACACTATTCCAGAATAATTCTGACTGAGATATATAGATATGTGGTAGCAAGTAAGGTTATCTATAATACACTACTCTTAATAGATATAGATACCTTCACAGCTGATCTCAGTCAGTACACTAAGTTCCCTATAAGTATTTATAACTTTCCACTTCACCACAATGCCAATCATCCTAAAACTACCGATCAGGGCAGCTTCATTGTCATAAATGAAACATGAAAACGAGTTTCCATGTCTCAAAAGTGGGGACGATTGTGACGTACGTCTAAGTATGACAAATGAATTTCCCTGACTCGATGGATGATAACAGAATATTGGCCTCTCATAACTTTAGAACCCCTGATCATCTGTTGTAACTTTTACCGGCATGCAGCTTTTCCACGAGAACCTTACACGCTGGATCATTAATATGTAGCCTGCTATCTTATGTGAACGTTTGAGATCTCATGGCCTTTGATGGGAGGTTAAATCCCGCCCACAACCATTTCTGAGAACGATTTATAGCAATCTTTTCCTTAACGCCGGCCCGAAAGAGGACAGGCCATAGACTCACTCTTGTTTCTAGAGCAATAACAGCAGATCATTTTCTTACCTGGCTGTCACCCCGCCTGGTGGGAGTTGCCAAAGCTCTCAGAACAGCGGTACCATCAAAGAACAGGCTGATCTTCAGAATTCAACGTGGAGCGGCCGCGATCTAAAGAATCAGGAACTTTCAGCTCACAGAGTTAGCTTCTCGGGAAATTTTCGCACTCTTATGCGAGCAGCCTGAGACGGAAGGAAATCGGTAGACCGGGGGAATCGTAGGAATTGCAACGGTTAACACCACGGCGAGGTATCTCGAATTTTGCTCAAGTTCAAGAAAGGTGCGAAAATTTAACACGCCCCATTCAAGTTACATTCGAGAAGTATAAATAGAGAACTCCGAGAAACTGCATTTTATCGTTCGCTCTGACAGAATCCTAGTTGCACTAGCATAGTCGGATTCCTGCTGGATTTCATCTACTTTCGTGACTATTGGAGTGTATTCTTTCTGTGCAGACGAACGATCATTCAACCTGCATCCCAGCAATTATTAATTATATACAGAGTTCTGCCAAACTCAATTTGATAACTCCAGTAACATATGAACTTTTTTAAAGCTAAACTTGTGGCGACCTGTAATGGGCCCCGCTCCTCTGAACGTAACTGAGAATAAAGCCATTCAAGAAACACTTTAAAAATACTAGTTCATATAGAGTCCTTAAAGAAAACTGGAAGCAGAACATATTTTATTCACTGCCCCTATTTGTGAAGAAAAAACATCGATACCTGAACACTGTCTGTCACGTATATTCAGTGGATTTTAACCCTCCCCCGAAGAAGAACTTACCTCAGTGTTTTCTTAACTTGTGACATTACGGAAAAAGGAAGTTATCTCCACCAGCTGTGCCAATTTTTGGAACCACACCATACCTCACGCCTAGCCAAGTGCCTGTGACATTCTTTAGGAACTTTATCTAATAAATAAACAGTACCGTTAAACTTCAATGTCCAGCGATTTCGGGACACTTTGCTAACTTCAACAAACCCCAAATCTGGGGCTGTACACGGAAGAAAAATACTTTTACCTAAGCCAAGGTTTAGTGCTGTTTTTTGATGTATTTCCTATGAAGTGCCAGAATTCACCTTTCGGTAAGTCTGCGTGTGTGTTTGTGGGGATGGCCAGCCCTAGTGTGTTTTTTTGAATGAAAGGAGATTTATCTTTTCTTTACCCTTTTAATTAGTTCGACCTTGTACTAAGGTGCATTATATTCCTTGTACGGGATCTCTCCTAGCGGGATCGGGTAACTGTGTTCCTTCCCCCTCCCGTAAAATTTGTTGATTTAAAGGGAGAAAATTGAGAACCCTAGCTTTTCCTCTACACCCCCCCCCCTTTTTCTGTAACCCCTTGCCTCAGAGTAATAAATTTACCAGTGGGTTAAATTGCCTATCTCTGATCGCCCCCCCCCTTTTCTTGTCTTTGGGACCGGGTCTTGTCTGTTAGTAAATATAAACGTGAAACGGTGGATGGGATATTTCTCCACAAAAACCCCTCTTCCCTAGTTATATTTGTATTCTGTAACCTTTGATTTTTTGACTGTAAATGTACAATTATGTGTGAGTCCTTTATGATAATAAAGGTATTAATCATTAATTGTGTTGGTTGTCGGTTGGCCTAAAACTCCAAACATTTCCATCTGTGTAGGCTGTATTCATGTACGTTGAGCGACAGAATCACCAAATCGGTGAGCGCGTTGAGCGACTGGAACTGACAAACAATTGTTTGTGCAGAAGAGAGATAGGAGTAGTCTGGGAGAAAACAGATATTGTCGTAATAAGAGACTGTCCTTGCTCCTTCCCAGCGCTTGTGAATCTACTACCTCATTCTCCTAAATCCTTATTCTCACAGAGCCTTCAATATCACTTTACACTCTAAAGGGACCAATATTCATCAGCACCCTCTCAGATAAAAATTACGACAGTCAGATGGCCGTCTGTTTAATCTTTCAAGGCTGAAGGCACAAACAAAAATCAGAAGGGTCACTATAAGAGACTTGTTGTTCGCTGATGATGCTGCAGTCGTCACTCAAAGCCAACAGGAGCTTCAGAGCTTGATGAATCGCTTCACTAAAGCATGCAAGGACTTTGGCCTCACAATAAGTCTAAAGAAAACGAATGTGCTGAGTCAGGATGTGGGTGCTGCACCAGTTGTCACTATCGATAACTATGAATTGGCAGTGGTGTACCACTTCACATACCTAGGGTCTACCATCAACGACAAACTCTCACTGGATACAGAAATCGACAGCCGCATTGGCAAAGCTGCAGCTACCTTTGCCCGCCTCACATCGCGTGTTTGGGGAAACTCTAAACTCACAATGAAGACCAAAGCTGCGATATATAATGCCTGCGTCACCAGCACACTCCTATATGGCAGCGAGACCTGGACGACCTATGCTAAGCAAGAAAGAAGGCTCAATACCTTCCATTTGCGGTGTCTACGCCGCATCCTCGGCATCTCGTGGAAAGATAAAGTTACAAATGTCGAGGTGTTGTCACGTGCTGGCCTTCAAAGTATGTATACGCTTCTTAGACAGCGCAGACTTCGCTGGCTTGGCCATGTTCGCCGCATGGATGATGGTCGCATCCCAAAAGATATCTTCTACGGACAATTAGCAGATGGCAAGAGAACAGTTGGGCGACCACAGCTGAGGTTCAAAGATGTGTGCAAGAGAGATATGAGGGCACTGGACATGGATCCAGCAACATGGGAGGATACAGCCGCCGATCGCACTAAGTGGCGATGCTATTTACGGCGCCACCTCAGATTGGGCGAAGAGAGGCTCACACAAGAAGCAGAGGTGAGGAGAAAACGTCGAAAGGAGCACCAGGAAAATAAGCAGCTAAGGGCTGTCACCTCAGGGGCGCATTCCCATAGTCAGTTATGACTGAAGGGGCTATTATTATTATTATTATTGGAGCATAGATACAATGATTTCCGATGATCCCAACGACGCAGTTGATTTCCCAACCGAGTTCCTTAATGAGGAGTGCCCATCAGGAATGCCACCGCATTGGCTGAAATTAAAGGTTGCTGCATGTATCATGCTATTGCGAAATCTGAACGCAAAAAAACGGACTATTGAATGGCACGCATTCGGTCATAAAAGTCTTGCATCGAAATTCCATTGATGCAGAAATTTTCAGTGGCAGTAATAAGGAAGAACGAGTCTTAATTCCTTGCATTGACTTAGAACCGAGCGAGCGCAGTTTGCCATTTAGGATGCGACGTCGTCAATTCCCAATGATTTTAGCATTTACAATGACGATCAATAAGGCGCAAGGACAATCTTTTGATCACATAAGAGTTTTCCTACCTGAACCTGTTTTCAGACACGACCAGCTCTATGTCGCCCTCGCCCGAGGAACAAATCATGAAAACTTGAACGTTTTTGTTAAAAACACTTTTTATCAGGGAACATTCTTTGACACAAATCCACGCACTTTCACAAAAATATTGTCATCAAATAACTTTTATATTGAATTTAAAAATATTTTAAAAATCTATTACAGTTTTTGATTTACTTCCGTCATTACTGACGGGTTATTGGTAGTTTATTCATAATTTGGAATATTACAACCTATTTCAACCTTTTAACTTTGTCCCACGATCTGCTTCGTACAATTTCATTGAAGTTGAAAATTCCAACTTAATTATATTTTACCTAATGTTAGCATTACTTCATAGAAAAGATGACGTTCTTATCTCATGCATTTCACAAGAACAGTTAATTATTGTATAGTAGCTTGTGACTTTCTCTGTGAATGCAGGAAAATGCCGGTTGGAGAGGACTAGTCCGACATTTTACTGGCTTAAAAATTCTTTCTTTTCCCCGATAGGTAATATAGAGATCTAAAAATTATCTCACGAGCTCTATCGGTAGATCGTGATAGATCAGTCGTCAACATGTGGCCTAGGCTGTAACTTTATCAAAGATGATCAGATGAGATTTAATGCAGTAAAATCGATGAAACAAAGAACATGTAGAACATCCGATCCAAAATTTGACTCGTTTGAAAAATCCACACCTGGCGTGGAATAATGAAGCGCGCATAATTATTTCCTGTTGTGTTTGTGTAACTTCTGCAACGTTCGGCCCAAGTACAGTAAACATTTTTTTGTGTTTTAATGTTTGAAAATGAGATAGCTTTAGGGGCATCTGCTGTGCTTCATTTTCCCACGAATTTGCATTGTGTACTGTCCAATCTCACTGTAACATCCCCGGCAATGAAGAGGCTGACAGATTGGCAAAAGAAAGTGAAAAGAGCAAAGAGTCTTATCAGAAGGAGCCCAGAAACAAATGAGATGCAGCGCATCCAGGCCGCACACAAAATGATGCACATTCCCAGCTCAGCAGAAATGAAAAAAGTTGTAATTTTCAGACTCCGCAACGGCCACAACAGATTGGCATTCCATCTATTCAACAAGCTAAAGATAGGAACTACTGATGAGTGTAACTGTGGTACTGATAAAATGACTGCTGAACATCTACTTTAAAGGTGTCCAACAAAAAAAGCACATATGGCCTACACAGTACCATTCCTGGAAAAAACTATATGGAGATGCAAAAAGTCTTAAGCTTTGAAAATATTCAAGTAGACGTCTGAAAGTGTACCAGTGTGACAAGTCAAATCTTCGATTGTTACATTTTCTGTGTCCTCCTTCAATTTCTCTCCTGTGCCCTTTCTTTTGTTTTTTTCTCCCCCACTCCTTATCGTTGTTTCGCTTTCATCATTCAAGGTTTTCATATCACATCTTGTCACACCTCTCACCCACCCCTCTCTCCTGGTTATTTTCTCCTTTGCTATCGGTGACGCGTAACGAAGGAGTGGACTCGCCACATTGATTTTTGCTGATCGCTAGCTCCAGACAGAGTAAGAGCCGACACTGAGCAACATTCCTATTGTTAACCACCACTTTCTGTCTACGGACGATACAGTCTACCAGGTTGATGCATGATAAGGTGCGAGCTCGCAAACTTGACATGATACAAAAATACACAGCAAATCTCACTGGGATGTAGGAAAGATCCATCTTGCTGAAGATTAAGACTCAGACAACGGTGTAAGACTTCCGGCAGATGGACTTTGTTGGGACAAACAATTACAAGCAAATAACTTCTTGGAGGAGAGTATGATGTTAGATCTGTGAAGTAGTGAGTTTGTAAACATGATAGGCAAAACGGAAGAAGCACGACCGCATATAGCCATGAAAGACAAGCAGATGCATTTGTAAATGAAATGTAAATAAAATATCTTATAGTGTCTTGAAGAACGTTCTACAGATGAGGGTAGTGAGGGAAAAAAGACCCTTACCGATACCAGACATTAATTCGAGGTTAGATTAGCATGGAAGTGCTAAAATAAACCATTTCTGATAGGAGCTTTTTCCAACAAAACCACATGCGTATGTGTGTGGGCGAAAATGTCGCTTATAATCTATAAAATATTAAGATTACTGTACTGCATTTCCATCTCGTCAAGAAGACATTTCAACCGCCAGGATAACGAATAGAATCAAAAATCCAACATAAGGACAGGACCAATTATTAGAGGATCTTCTGAAATTAGACAAAAAGAAAACACGACTATAGTACTGGAAACCACGAGTCCTAATCTACATACAGAATAACATTGGGATTATAATTAAAGTAATACCCCGAAAACCTGTAAGACGGTCTCTTAAAACCAGCGACCCGACATCATTGGGAAGTTATCCTGTGCACGAAGTCTGTAAATTTGTTCGTGATAATCGGAAAAGATAAGAAAAAGTAGAATAAGAAGGCAGAGAAGAGCCCCCATATCTGGCGACCTTCATGCATGTCGTAGAAGGCGACTAATATGAGCGGGTGTACGAAGCTGGTAAACTCATCATGTCAAACAAATTGCCACAAAAACCACAGCTTCAATAGCACGTGAATGCTTGGAGCAGACGTCTTGCAAAAGGACCAGCTACCAGCTACTTTAGCGGTTTATGCTCCGTTAGAAGCCTAAATGAAAATGATTATGCCTTATTTTATTGGAGACAGGAAGTTGTAAAGAGTCATGATCACCTACGTTACTTGGCGAAGTACTTGAAGAAGAAATTGAAGGAGGCGGAGAGGAGAAGAAGTAGAAAAGAAAAAGAAGAAAACGCAATAGCAGTAACAGCAGCAGAGAAAGAGCAAGACGAAGAAGAAGTAGAAATAAGAAAAAGAAAAAAAGAAGAAGAAAGGAAGAAGAAAAAGAAGTAGAAATAAGAAGAAGAAGCAGAAAAGAAAAAGAAAAGGAAGAAAGAACAAAAAGAAGATAAAAGGAAGAAAAAGAAAAAGACGAAGAAGAAAGGAAGAAGAAGAACAAGAAGGAAGAAGAAGAACAAGAAGGAAGAAGAAGAACAAGAAGAAAGAAGAAGAAGAAGAACAAGAAGAAAGGAAGAAGAAGAACAAAAAGAAAGAAGAACAAGAAGAAGAAGAAAGAAAGAAGAAGAACAAGAAGAAGAGGAAAAAGCAGAAGAAGAAGAACAAGAACAAGAAGAAAGGAAGAACAAGAACAAGAAAAAAGAAGAAGAAGAACAAGAAGAAGAAGAAGAAGAAGAAAAGAAGAAGAACAAAAAGAAAGAAGAAAAAGAACAAGAAGAAAGAAGAAGGAGAAGAAGAAGAAGAAGAAGCAGACGAAGAAGAAGAAGAACAAGAAGAAAGAACAAGAACAAGAACAAGAAGAAGAAGAAGAACAAGAACAAGAACAAGAACAAAAAGAAAGAAGATCAAGAAGAACAAGAACAAAAACAAGAACAAGAAGAAAGGAAGAAGAAGAAATAGAAGAAGAAGAAAAGAAGAAAAAATGTAGTAGTATAAATAAGAAAAAGAAAGAAGAAATGAAGAAGAAAAAGAAGAAAGAAAAAGAAGAAGAAGAAAAACAAGAAGAAGAAGAACAAGAAGAAAGAACAAGAAGAAGAACAAGAAGAAGAAGAAGAAAAGAAGAAGAAGAACAAAAAGAAAGAAGAAAAAGAACAAGAAGAACAAGAAGAAAGAAGAAGAAACAGAAAAAGAAGAAGAAAGGAAGAAAAAAAGAAGTAGTAGAAATAAGAAAAAGAAAGAAGAAGAAATGAAGAAGACAAAGAAGAAAGAACAAGAAGAAGAAGAAAGGAAGAACATGCAGATGAAAGGAACATGAAGAAGAAAGAAGAAGAAAAAGAAGAAGAAGAAAGAAGAAGAAGAAGCAGAAGAAGAAGAAGAAGCAGAAGAAGAAGAAGAAGAAAAACAAGAACAAGAACAAGAAGAAAGGAAGGAAAAGAAGAAGAAGAAGAAGAAGAAGAAGAAGAAGAAGAAGAAGAAGAAGAAGAAGAAGAAGAAGAAGAAGAAAGGAAGAAGAAGAAGCAGAAGAAGAAGAAGAAAAACAAGAACAAGAAGAAAGGAAGAAGAAGAAGAAGAAGAGGAAGAAGAAGAAGAAGAAAGGAAGAAGAAAATCAAGAAGAAAGAAGAAAAAGAATAAGAAGAAGAAGAAGAAACGAAGAAGAAGAACAAGAAGAAAGAAGAAAAAGAACAAGAAGAAAGAAGAAGAAGAACAAGAAAAATAACAAGAAAAAAGAAGAAGAAGAACAAGAAGAAGAAGAAGAAAGGAAAAAGAAGAACAAGAAGAAAGAAGAAGAAGACAGAAGAAGAAGAAGAAGAAGATGAAGAAGAAGAAAGGAAGAACAAGAAGAAAGACGAAGAAACAGAAGAAGAAGAAGATAGGGAAAAAAAATAAGTAGTAGAAATAAGAAAAAGAAGAAATGAAGAACAAGAAGAAGAAGAAGAAGAAGAACAAGAAGAAGAAGAAGAAGAAGAACAAGAAGAAGAAGAAGAACAAGAACAAGAAGAAAGAAGAAGAAGAACAAGAAGAAAGAAGAAGAAGGAAGAAGAAGAAAGAGAAGAAGAAGAATGGCTCATGCAGACCGCTCTTTGTCTCAGCTAGCATGTTTTGTCTAGACACTCATTTAAATGTCAAATCATCTAACAATAAAGAAATGATTGTCTATATTTACATGTCATATAGTTTCCTCCCTCCTAATGTCGACCCAGTAACTGACGTTTTCCGGTTGTCCATCTTTGTTTATGACTCGCAGAGATCGTGTTTCCCACTATATTTATTTCTTGTTTACATTTTCATATACAAGAGCAATACAAAAATCTATAGAATATTCTCGCAAAGAGAAATAATACCAGGCATTTTAAAAAACAACGACAATATAAAAATATATACTAAGTAGATTATATTCTGACAGAGAAGCGACACGAGACATATTCATATACAACGCAATATAAATGTGTATTGTAAGCAGATTATATTCTCATAAAGATAAACTTTAAAGGACATTTTCATACACAATGGCGATATGATATTTTAAATAAAGTAAATTATAGCCTCATAAAGATAAGCGATACGGGGCATATTCATGTACAACGCAATAGAAAAGTGTATTGTAAGTAGATTATATTCTTGTAAAGATAAACTTTACGGGACATTTTCTAACACAATGACGATATGATAGTCTATATTAAGTAAATTATACCCTCGCAAAGGGAAGCGATACGGGACACATTCATATATGTCGCAGTGTAAAAGTCTATTATTAAGAAGATTATATTCTCGTAAAAATAAATACTGTAGATGGAAGGAGTACTGTCAAGAAATGTACACGGAAATAAACAAAGCGGCAGATAACAACGTCATGAATGATGCGGAACGTGAACCAGAACCTAAAGTCCGGAACGCAATAAAACACTTAATAAGTGGAAAATCTCCTGGTTGTGACGAAATAACAGCTGAAATGATACAGGCAAGAGGAGAAGGCAGCGTTCGTATATACCATGCATTATGCGGCAAGATCTGGCAAAGCGGAATTTGGCCCAAGGAATTGAAAAAAAATCAATTTACATACCCTTGCCAAAAAAGGGAAACCTGAAACTGTGCACAAACTACAGAACTATAGCTCTTATAAGCCATGCCAGCAAAATACTATTACAAATCATAATGAAAATGATGCAACAAAAGCTAGAAACAGAAATAAACGAAGTACAGGTGGGTTTTCGACCAGGTAGAGGCAATAGAGATCATATATTCAATATGAGGATCATCATAGAAAAGTGTAGAGAATTCAACGTTGACCTACATACTTGTTTCATTGATTACACTAAAGCTTTCGACTGTGTACAACATCAGCAGTTATGGACTATTATGGAAAATATGGGATTTCCAAACCACCTCATACAACTCATCGCACTGCTGTACCAAGAACAACAGGCAGCCGTAAGAATAGAGGGGGAAACATCAGAATGGTTTGAAGTATAGAAAGGAGTAAGACAAGGCTCTACCCTTTCCCAATACCTGTTTAACATTTATGCCGAGAATATCATGAGAAACGTAAGAGATGACCAAGAACACACAGAGTTTGACTCATTTAACATCGGCGGGTATCAGATCCCGGAAATCAGATATGCTGACTGTGGTAAAGTGGGATGTTATAAATATTTATAGGGGACTTAGTGTACTGACTGAGATCAGCTGTGAAGGTATCTGTATCTAATAAGTGTGGTGTATTACAGATGACCTTACTTGCTACCACATTTATACCTCAGTCAGAATTATTCTGGAATATTGTGATGACTACGTTAAATGTCTAGGGTTATGAAAATGATGAAGTGTAAGTCACAACAACAACAGACAGATAAACAATTTAATTTATTCCACAACACTTACAACACTGTGACACTCACACACATATAACACTCTATAAGACTATCTTAAATTAGTCAAGTGTTTAAGTTTAAAAATATATGTATTAATTCTTTCAATAATGGGTATCCTGATTCAACTACACAGTGAACCAGGAATCACAATCAAATGTAATTACAAGTAGTATGTACACAGTTTATATATATGAACTTTGTATTGACATAGTTTATTATTATTATTCTATGTGTGTAATTTGTGCAGTAGTAATATGAGGTAATACTGGTTTTGTTCAAGCTTGGTTGTTGTTTTTCATCATGACTTCAAGTGTTTGATTATCGGGGAAATAGTATTGGGAAAAGTTCACAGTTCCTGTCATTTGAACCAATTAATTGTCCCTCTGTGTTTAACAAAATGTCAATTTTTGAGGGGGCACATAATGTTGAGCTACTCTGGCCACAGAAGCTTATCTTTCGTGATGGAGGCAGGAAAAGACTCCTCTGCTCGATTGCTTCCTGTGTTCTGGAGACACCTCACTGGTCGCTATCTGGACCAAGGAGTATGCTGTCAGCCTCTGGATTTCAGCAAAACTCAGACCAGGTGCTGCTTCAATAACTAGGACCACAGTCCCCTGAAACAAGAAGGTGTACCTCCTACTTCATAACTAATTTATAATCTATTTCCACACTGAACGCAATACATAACAAACACTGAGTTCAGAGTGGTAGGCCAACTGCTAGCTTCATCTGGAACAATTTACACCAGTATTCTCCTCCTAAATGGTTACTACGCCTCTGCAATTCCAGCATTAGTTCTATCTAGTCAATAAGATAGGTGTCAGTGTACTGTTTGGCAATTCCATGCAGTTTTACTTTTCTCCGACACGTCATGTTCAGGTTGGAGCAGTATCTAGGCCTTGCCTCATGTTTGCTACTGAACCACGCACATATACAGACATAAATTATCACTTTACATTCAATTTTCATTAAAAAGATATCGAATATATCAAGCTTACCACAATTCATGGAAATAATACACAGATACGTTGACTGGCGATGAATAATGGCACAAATTCCGATCTGCCTCTGTCCCAGACTTTTATTTAGAAAAATATGATCTGGCTCTCAACGCACTGTTTCTTAGTAAGTTTATTTTAAAATGTGGCACTGAACTGACGCTCTTAATTGACTATATTGGCGGGTCTAACCAATCGGGCCATGCTTACACAGCTTTTCAAAAAAAAGTACCCTTACTACCGTTTCCCCTAACAACAAAGAATTAGTATTTGAAGTCCGACTAACCGTGTTTAGCCTTACATTTACTTCTATCCAATCAAATAGGATTTTACATGGTGGCCCATTTCCCGTAAAATAGTGGTTTCAAAACATGCCACTGTGCGATTATTTTTTTGGTGTTGTCTGACACCCTCACTATTTTCTTTTGGCTATAATTTGTTAATTCCTAGACTATTTGCGTAACACTTAATATATTCTTTGTCAGCAAGTCCTAAGGAACCCAAATATATAAGTTTTAAGGGAGCTAAGTGGCGGCGTTCAAAATATGTATTTTCTTCTAGGATAGTCGTGCTGTTACCACCTCCTCACTTCCAAACTTTAAGGGTGTCTGCTGTACTGTCAGGCTTTCAAACGTAAACCAGTATAATGTCATGTTTCCTAATAAGCGTTTTTCAGGTTTTTAAACCTAACTCTCGTATTTGTAGTGTTTTTTTTATCACGGTCTATTTGAAAAAAAAGTTAGTGCCTCCGGCCTTTCGCGCGGGGAGGGTGGCATTAATTGTATATCGCGAGACGCGTGTTCGTGTTGCATGCGTTCCTGCTTTCAGCCCTCCCTCTCTCTATCCTAAGTTCATCTGTCTTTCCGTTTATGTTAACGTAGTGTATAAAATGAAATTAATGGAAGTATTAATTTAGGTCATTACGCAGTGTGCCTAGCTCAAGGTTTTCTTAGAAATACAGTACACGTTTTATTGTAGAAAGCGTGTAGTGATGCAGTAGGCTTTACTATCAACGTGAAACGTTACAGTTTGCAGACGAAGTAGAAAACAAGGGGGATTTTTGTACGCCATTGTGACAGCACTGTACTTTTACCATTTCTCTTTCCTTTTATTGAATTTATATGTTAGGCTTTACATTTACCTTTTAATTTATATATGTGGATTTAGAATGTTTCACGACACTGACGACACAGTCCTCCTATCGACCAACCCAGAAGGACTTGAACAATTAATTCTGTCCACCAAAAAACACAGCGAGGCCAAGAATCTATACCTAAACACCAAGAAGACCAAAGTATTGACAACAGACAAAGTAAAGATCAAACCAGAAATTGAAATTGATAACGAAGAACTGGAAAGTGTTAATGAATTCGAATACTAAGGATCAATCATCAACAGCTCTGGCGACTGTGCAGTAGAAATTAAAAGAAGACTTGCAATTGCTTCACATAAACTAATACAGATTATAAACCTATGGCAAGGCACAAGCAAAGAAACAAAGTTACAACTGATCAGAGCATGTATATTCCCAGTAGCAACATACGGCTGCGAGACTTGGACACTCAATAAAACAGTTGCAAAAAAGGTTACATCATTCGAAATGAATTGCTACAGAAGGATGTTGAGAATACCCTGGACAGAAAAAAAGACCAACAGAGAAGGATTGCACTCACTAAACGTACAGGAACATTGGCTCCTAAATACCATCGCAATAAGGAAGCTGATATTTTTCGGTCATATAAAAAGACATAATAGTCTGGAAAAAAATAGTGATGGAAGGCATGGTCCCTGGAAAAAGGTGAAGGGGTCGACCTAAACGACGGTGGACCCAGGACATCACAGAGAGTCTGAACATGTCTTTGGCTGATGCAGGTCGACTTGCCCAGAATCGTGATGCGTTCAGAGCAGCTGTAATGGAGACAACGTTCTGGAAAGAATACGTCACATGATGATGAAAAACAAACCATACGAGATATGTTCTTACACAACGGCAGGTAAAAAAAATTTTTTAAGTAAATTTTATTCTCTCAAAGAATCACAATATGGAACATTTTCAAACACAATGGCAATATACGTCTATAGTAAACAGATTATATTCTCGTAAAGACAAACTTTATGGGATATTTTCATACGTAATGGCAATATACGTCTATAGTAAATAAATTGTAACTCGCAAAAATATACGATACAGTAAACAGATTATATTCTCTTAAAATGAGACTATATGGCCCATTTTCAAGTAATGGTAACGCAAAAACTCAACTACAGAACTGACTAGTGAGATAAAAGAACCAAAAATGTACAGACATGATCGCTTTGGACAGTCTGCACTTTGAACAAATAATAAGAGATTGTTAACTGATAGAAGTCAGTGATGGCAAAGTCACCAGTGCTCTTTAATATATATCTAGAACATATTATGCAGGAGGCTCTCTACGATTATAAATCAACCATATCGATTGGAGGCCGACCTCTGAGCAACCTACGTTTTGCTAATGATATTGATCTGATAGCTGGATCAGAATCAGAACTTCAAGACCTTACCTCTAGACTGGAAAAAGTAACAAGAACGTATGGGATGGAAATTAATATAGAAAAAAGCAAGATATTGGTGAATAGCCATAAGAAACATGTTCCGACCAACATTACGTTAAATGGGCAAACGTTAGAAGAAGTTAACACCTTTAAATATCTCGGGTCCACTATATGTAGTGATGGAAGATCAATTAAAGAAATCAAGACAAGACTTGAGATGGCCTCAGCTGCCATGACAAGGTTGAATGTGATCTGGAAAAGTAACATCAGTTTTCCTGTGAAGATCAAATTATACAAATCACTTGTATTATCTATTCTCTTGTATGGGTGTGAGGGCTGGACACTCACTGCAGATACGGAGCGAAGGATTCAGGCTTTCGAGCATAAATGTTATAGAAGAATTTTTCGCATTTGCTATAAAGAGCACAAAACAAATGTCTATGTTAGAGAGAAGATAAACACCTATGCAGGTCACCAAGAACCACTTTTGTCAGTAGTGAAACGTCGAAAGCTTGCCTGGTTTGGGCATGTAACTCGTCATGACTCCCTTTCGAAAACGATCCTTCAGGGAACAGTCGAAGGTAAACGGAGAAGAGGAAGGCAGAGAAAATCCTGGGCTGATAACATCAAAGAATGGGCAGGTGTCGTGAATTATTCTAATCCCCATATATAAATTAAAACGTAAATGCAAAGCCTAACAAATAAATTTAATAAAAGGAAAGAAGAATGGTAAAGAACAGTGCTGTCACAATGACTGTACGCAAAATCCCCCTGTGTTCTTCTTCGTCTGCAAATTGTAACGCTTTCACGTTGATAGTAAAAGCCTACTGTATTATTACCCGCTTTCTTCAATGAAACGTGTACTGTATTTCTTGGAAAAACCTTGAGATACGCAAGCTGATCAATGACCTAAATTTAATATTTCATTCATTCCATTTTATACACGGCGTAACTAAAAGACAGATGGACAAAAGGATAGAGAGAAGGGAGAGGCAGAAAGCAAGGACACATGCAACACTAAACACGCGTCGCGCGATACACAATTGCTGCCATCACGCGTGTAAGGCCACAAGCACTGGCTTTTTTTTTCAAATCGTCAGTGATAAAAACCCTACCCATACCAGAGTTAGGTTTTAAAATCCTGAAAAACGCTTATTGGGAATTATGACATTATACCGGTTTACGTTTGAAAACATGACAGTACCCAGACACCCTCAAGTTTGGAAGTGAGAAGGTAGTAACAGCACGACTATCCTAGAAGAAAATGCATATTGGCTCCATTAAATTCGTATATTTGGGTTCCTTAGGGTTTGCTGACAAAGAATATGTAAAACGTTACGCAAATAGTCTAGGAATTACCAAGTTATGGCCAAAATAAAATAGTGGGGGTGCCTGACAGCATGAAATCATTTCTGCTCATAAAATTTTTTTATAACGTGTTTGAAAAAACATTACGTTACGGAAATAGCCTACCATGTTAACTCCTATTTGATTGGAGCGCAACAAATGTAAGACTAAACACGATTGGTCGGGCTATAAATACTATCTTGTGTTGTCAGGGGAAACGTGAAAAGGGGTACTTTTTTGAAAAGATGTGTAACATGGTTTGATTGGGTAGAGCTGCGAATATACTCAATTCAGAGCGTCTGTTCCTTGCCACATCTTGTAATAAACCTACTAAGAAGCAGTGCGTTGAGCACCAGTGTATATTTTTTATAAAATAAAGCCTGGGACATCGGCAGATCGGAGTTGTGCTATATTCATTGCCAGTCAACGAAACTGTTTATTATTTCCATGAATTGTGGTAAGCTTGAAATATTCAATATCTTTTAATGAAAATTGAATGTAAATTGATAATTTATGTCTGTATATATGTGTAGTTCAGTAGCGAACATGATGTACAGCCTATAGTGCTCCAGCCTGAACAGAAGGTGTCGGAGGAAAGTAAAACTGCATGGAATGGCCAAACAGTACACTGACACCTAGATTATTGACTAGAAAGAAATAATGCTGGAATTGCAGAGGCGTAGTAACCATTAGGGAGGGAAATACTGGTATAAAGTATTTCAGATGAAGCTGACAGTTGGCCTAACGCTCTGAACTCAATGTTTGTGATGTATTGTGCTCAGTGTAGAAATAGAGTATAAATTAGTTCTGACGTAGAAGGTACAACCTTCTTGTTTCAGGGACCGTGGTCTTAAAGTTATTGAGCAGCACCTGGTCAGAGCTTTGCTGAAGCCAGAGGTGGACAGCATACTCCTTGGTCCATATAGCAACCAGTGGGGTGGCTCCAGAACTCATTAAAGTAATCGAGCAGAGGAGTCTTTTACTGCAGTCATCACGAAAGATAAGAGAGTGTGGCCATGGAGCTCAACATTATGTACCCCCATCTTAAAATGACATTGTAAAATAAAATTAAGAGGGGAATTTAATTGTTTAATACCAGGAACTGAGAACATCTCCAATACTAGTTCCAATAGAAACAAACTATTGAAGTCATGATGACAAATACCAACAGAGCTTGAACAAAACAAAACCAGTATTACCTCATATTACTACTACACAACTGACACACATAGGATACTATTAATAATATATGTCACTACAAGAATCATATTAATAAATTCTGTACATATAACTTGTAATTAAAATTGATTGTGATTCCTGGTTCCCTTTGTATTTGAATCAGGACACATATACATTCATGACAGCACTGAATACATATTGTTATTTGAAAAGTTATCAGTGACTCCTTTAAGATATCCTCGTAGAGTGTTTTATGTATGTGAGTGTCACAGTGTTGTCAAGTGTGGTGGAATAAATTAAATTGTTTATCTGTCTGTTGTGTTATGACTTACACTTCATCATACACATACCCTAGACATATAACGTAGTCATCACACTATTCCAGAATAATTCTGACTGAGATATACATATGTGGCAGCAAGTAAGGTTATCTATAATACACTACTCTTATTAGATATAGATACCTTCACAGCTGATCTCAGTCAGTACACTAAGTCCCCTATAAATATTTATAACATCCCACTTCACCACAGCAGGACACGGTTTTTCCACACTTGTACGCATTGCTGAGGATAGAGAGCAGTGGAGGACCCTGTCTGCTGATGCTTCCACCATGGCACCCCTACGACCCATGACGGGTTACGGGCTGAGATGAGATGAGATGATGGCAAATACGTCAGAAGCTTCTCTTTATATGGAGATATCTTTAAAGAACGAAGTACAAGTATGGAATATTTATCCGACTACCAAGTACCGGAACGCCCCGAGAACCAGAACCAAACAAAATGTAATAATTAAAATGCATGGCAATTAATTCCTCTGGCTTCTACTTCGCTTGTGAGGGCGCCACTGGTATGCTACTGTTGTCGCATCAGATGATGATGAAAGCTTGTATTATTTAGTGATTTATTTTTGCTCTTTTCACATATTAACACAATCTATATGTCGAAAAACCTGGAGAAAAATCTCTGGACGACGAGACTGCCAAAAAACTGCAATAATGTCTCGTTCAAAATATACAAAACAACCAAGTTTTCTAACAAATTAGCTTCCAAGCAAACCTCTACAGGAACAAGTAAAAAAATCTAGCCTCTGAACCCCAGCCTTTAACGTGTGATGTGTCTATCGATAAACTTCATCTTCCTCAAACTGTCAAGACATTTCTGATAATATTTCCTGTGAATATGATGATGATGATAGTAGGTAATTAATTTGAATCGTTTATCCTAAAAGCCTTGAGTAGTTCCCGTGGGTCTCTCAAGAGACAGAGAAAGAATATTTTTACTGCACACTTGTGCATGTCGTACCAGGCCATTAATATGAAGTGTGTGCGGCTGGCAACCTCATCATGTTGTTATTGTTTAGCTAGGGCTTGCTGAGCTCTTTTGAATGCTATACCACTTATAAGACTCCATAGTGTTATCTACACTGCAGATCTAAGCTTTTCCTGTGCCTTTTCTGCCATTCCAAAACGTTTTGAGTTGAAGTCATGAACCACCGTTTCTCCAGCTTGACTGGCATTTAAAGGATCATCGCATCTGATCTCAAGCTAAGAGGAAGAAGCGCGTGGCATACTATGTATGCATCCCCGCCATTAACGGGGCTCTCTAAATATGCAGAGCTAAAATACTGTATTCTGGTTCTGGGCTTTCTCAAGCAATTATCACGTCCTACACATAGACACTTCTCAGCTCTCCTTTCCTATCATGGGCCAATAGTGAGATGTCCTGAATGCACCCAACCAGGTAAAAGGCCAGTTACGTCTGGGAACAAGTGACTCCTTCAAGCTTTGTGTGCAATGCTGGGTTTTCAACGTAGTTTCACAACAGGGGAAATCTTTTGAAGTGTGTGGATGAGTCGACGAGGGTGTAATTAGTCTCAAAGCGCAGGTTCACTTCCACATTTGAAAACTGTATCATTGTGCTTAGCTGGTGGTCATATAAGGATGACTCCAGATTTGCCTCCATGCATACCTCATCATGTAAAACAAATTGCCATAGAAAACGTCGCTTCAAGAGCATGTGAATGCTTCATGCAAGAGGACCAGCTGATATACGATCTCATGCTCAGTAAGCAGAACAGAAGTTAATGATAACAATGATCTATCCTAAAAGAACATTTAGGTTTTATTTTCATGTATTTGTTCCTGTATTTTTAAAATGCATTTTAATCGCGGGTACCCGAATTCCGGAAAAAATCCCGTATCCAGAAACCGTCGGGTCTAAAGCATGTTGAATATCTCTTCTTCTTCTTTGATTCTTAGCCGCAGACTGTCAAATCAGTCAGTAGCCATCACGCCTGGTGGCGTCTTGTAGGTCAGCAACAAATTGCTTCCACTTTGCTCGGTTGGCGGCCATCCTTCATACAGTGCCCCAACTCTGGTTTATTCTTTGCATCTCAGCCTCCACAGTTCTCCGCTAAGTTGTTCTTGGTCGGCCTCTCTGTCGTTTTCCTTCGGGGGTCCATAGCATAGCGATGTCTTGTGATGGCATCAGGGTCTCTTCTGAGGACATGGCCAACCCAACTCCAGCGTCTGCCAGTTATGATGGTGTGCATGTCCTCTTGGTTGCTCCGCGTAAGCAGCTCTTGATTGGTGATGGTATTCGGCCAAAAGTTTCAGAGAATTTTCCTTATGCAGATTGTGTGGAAAGAAGACAATTTCGACATTTCCTTCTCTGTTACTCTCCAGCATTCCGCACAATAGAGAAGCCCAGAAAGTACACAGCTCTCATATAATCTTAATTTGATGTTTGTGCTGTACTGGGAAGACTTCCAAATGTTGTGTAGACTATCAAAGGCTGTTCTCGCTTTATTCATTCGTTTGTTCATGTCTTTGCTTGTTCCGCCGTCTGGTGTTACTATACATCCTAGGTATGTAAATGTGTCTGTCTGTTCCAGCTTCTGGTACCTTGTTGTTATTGGCTGACATGTGGGATATATGGTCTCATTAACTGTACAGCTTGTCTGAGCGATATCGAGTATTTAAGTTGTTATTAACGTCAATGTTGATCATAATCATCATCATCATCATCATCACCTTTGAACGTATTATAGAGCATTGCGCCACCACTGTAGGTAGTCACCTTGCAGAAATCCTTCACCAAGCATTCTTTCTTTTTTCGTCGTTCGCTCTCAAATAACAACATCTATCTTTTATAAAGCTAACAGTCCGTCTCAGGTCTCTCTCACTTTCGTGTCTTCTTAGAGACCCCCCCCCCCCCCCCCCCCCCCCCCCCGATCCTATCCATTCTCGTACAGACATGTCTGCCATAAAATACCGCATCACTTGAAAAGAAATGTATAATAAAAAATTTCTTTTTTTTCGGTTAATATTTGGAAATTGCGTGGATAAAATTCAGTTTATGAAACAATCGGAAACAGTTTTCATTTGCAAGTTATTAGTATTACTAAGCTCAAATCATGAATGTGTATTGGACATTATGCAAAGCATCCAGGCCACATAAAAAAAAAAGATGCATATTACCAGCTCCGAAGAAGAAAACAAATAAGAAGTGGTAATCTTCAAACTCCCCACCGTCTACTACAAATTAAGATACCATCTATTTAACAAGCTAGCGATAGGAACTAGCGATAAGTGGAACTATCTCACCGATAAAATGACGCTGACCATCTGCTTCTAAGATGCCCAGCGTATGAGGAACAGAGAAAGCACATATACGTAGTATCACTCCAAGAAAAACTATGAAGATACAAATAGCCTCTAGCTGACCACTGCTTTCTTTGAAAATATTCAAGTAGATGTCTGAGAGTGGAATAAGAAGAATAAGAAGAATACGAAGAAGAAGGAGTAGAGGATTGGTCATTAACAATGAGAAAAAAAAACCCCATGATAATTAGTTAAGCAGATACGAAGCTAACATTTCAAATAACAATACACTTGAAGGTACTAGAAAATGTAAAAAAAAAAAAAAAAAATTAAAAATTCTAGGGTACATAACAACAGAAGATCTCAGATGGAAAAAAATGAACCAAGAAGAGAATAGGAATGGCCAAAGCTACATTCAACAGCGTCAGCCGGCTACTAACATCCAAACAAATAAGTCAACATATTAAAATGTTTCATCAAATGTGGTATACCCTCTTAATTACTTAAATGGTGAGACATGTGGACAATGAAGAAGCGGTTAGATGAAGGAATTGAGGCTCTTGAAATATAAATACATAGAAGAATCGGGAGCAGTTCATGAAAAGCGGAGAAAACAAATAAATAAATCACACAAAAGCTAGGAATGAATAGAGAAATAACGAAAGAGATAAAAGCCAGATAGATGAAACATTTTGGTCATATAAGAAGATGTAACACTTTGCTGAAGGTCATAATGGAAGGAAAAGTTGAAGGCTAAAGTGCAAGAGGATGACAGTGTTATACGTAGGAAGATAACAATCAAAATATGAACAGGTCAAAGTTTATCAGCGTGTACTATCAAGTCACGTGGCAGAAGACTTGGGAGATTTATTCCAGCACATTGGAATTTGTCCGATCAGATCAGCTTACCTACTGATTCTATACGGCAGAAAATAATAGTACTTTAATTAGATCAACCCTCCTACCTCCAAATAAATTTGAAATCGGAGGAAAAGTGATTGTCTTTGCAAACTACCTCTTCGTCATAGACAGCAATGAGATGATGCTTGTAAATCAAGATAGAAACAGACCCGGCTCTGACAGTGTACCGAAAATAAAACAGCCGACATGATGGAACGGATACTTCAAAACGATACAATCTGGCCTAATGATGTACAGGCCTCAAGTTGTTCCCGGTGGTCCCTGAAGAGATACAGAAAGAATAGAACTACTGAATCCTAAGGCATGTCGTACTAGGCGACTAATATAAGGTTGGGCATGGATCTGGCAACCTCATCATGAACAACCACTTGCCACAGAAACAACTGCTCATAAGCAAGTGCATGCTTGGCCCAGGCTTCCTGCAAGGGCACCATCTACAGTGGCGGCTCTATGCGTCGTAAGGTGTGCGAAGGAAAATGATAATAATGATGATGATGAGAATGTTGATGATGAGAATGTTGATGATGAATTATGAATAACTCAACAGTTCACATTTTCCATTCACAAATCTTCAAGTTTCACACACAAACATAATAACTCAACAGTTCACATTTTCCATTCACAAATCTTCAAGTTTCATACACAAACCTAATAACTCAACAGTTCACATTTTCCTTTCACAAATCTTCAAGTTTCATACACAAACATAATAACTCAACAGTTTCACACATTTTCCATTCACAAATCTTCAAGTTTCATACACAAACCTAATAACTCAACAGTTTCACATTTTCCATTCACAAATCTTCAAGTTTCATACACAAACATAATAACTCAACAGTTCACATTTTTCCATTCACAAATCTTCAAGTTTCATACACAAACATAATAACTCAACAGTTCACATTTTCCATTCACAAATCTTCAAGTTTCATACACAAACATAATAACTCGACAGTTCACATTTTCCATTCACAAATCTTCAAGTTTCACACAAACATAATAACTCAACAGTTCACGTTTTCCAATCACAAATCTTCAAGTTTCACACACAAACATAATAACTAAACAGTTCACATTTTCCAATCACAAATCTTCAAGTTTCACACACAAACATAATATCTCAACAGTTCACATTTTGCAATCACAAATCTTCAAGTTTCACTCACAATCATAATAACTACACAGTTCACATTTTACAATCACATATTTTCGAGTTTCTCACACAAACATAATAACTCAACAGTTTCACACATTTTCCAATCACAAATCTTCAAGTTTCACACACAAACATAATAACTCAACAGTTCACATTTTCCAATCACAAATCTTCAAGTTTCACACACAAACATAATAACTCAACAGTTCACATTTTCCAATCACAAATCTTCAAGTTTCACACACAAACCTAATAACACAACAGTTCACATTTTCCATTCATAAATCTTCAAGTTTCACACACAAACATAATAACTCAACAGTTCACATTTTCCAATCACAAATCTTCAAGTTTCACACACAAACATAATAACTCAACAGTTCACATTTTCCAATCACAAATCTTCAAGTTTCACACACAAACATAATAACTCAACAGTTCACATTCACCAATCACACACAAACCTAATAACACAACAGTTCACATTTTCCAATCACAAATCTTCAAGTTTCACACACAAACATAATAACTCAACAGTTCATATTTTCCAATCACAAATCTTCAAGTTTCACACACAAACATAATAACTCAACAGTTCACATTTTCCAATCACAAATCTTCAAGTTTCACACACAAACATAATAACTCAACAGTTCACATTTTCCAATCACAAATCTTCAAGTTTCATACACAAACATAATAACTCAACAGTTCACATTTTCCAATCACAAATCTTCAAGTTTCACACACAAACATAATAGCTCAACAGTTCACATTTTCCATTCACAAATCTTCAAGTTTCACACACAAACAACGAACAAACAAAAATATAGCTACCTTTGAAAGACAGATAAAATCCACTAATTTGATGACTGACAGTAAACACGTTCCCCAAATATTAATAAACCGAGCTGCTGTCCTGGTACCCACACCGTATTTTAAGTTTATGAGCGGCCACAAGAGCCATTCGTTGCGCGTGGAGTGAGTTCATGCGCGTGATAATGGTTAGCACGCCCAGTAAGCCAGTGTTGGTTGTACTTTTTTTCCTGGTGTTGGTTTGTTTAATCCAGAAAGGCCACTGTTGTTCTTAATTGGTAAGTTGTCGGTTTGAACAATGACGTCATCGTTGTACTTAGCAACCTTTCCCCATCCCCGCTGAAGTGGCATTTTTATTATCGCACAGATTCGATTTCTACGTTTGTAAAGGTACACAAAAAATTCGTTGGTTAAATGTATCCTTTCTGGCACATTTGAAGCTTTGTTTTACTTCGTTATTTTTCTAATTTAATGTAAACCAATCATAACATACGGATGCGAGTCATGGACAATTAGCAAACACGTAGAAAATGCACCAGAGGTCACAGGGATGAACGAACGAAACAACGAACTGTATTTTCACAGGGTTGAAAACTGGGCACGCAGGCTCGTCTGCCATTCTGCCATTTCTTTCTCTCGTCTTTTATACTGAATTTAATTTATTCTCACATACATTTTACATATTAGTTTAAACGGAATTCAACGTTGTAAAAGGAAAATAATAGCATACTTACATTCACTAATTATTACCAATGAAATAAATATATGTTGAAAAGCAAACAAACAAAATAAGTTATATTACCATGAAATAATATATGTTGAAAAGCACAAACTAAGTATTACCATGAGAATATGAAATAACATATGTTCGAATAAAAGCACAAAATAAGTACATTACCCATGAAATAATAATATGTTTTGAAAAGCCACAAAAACTAAGTAATTACCATGAAATAATATAAGTTGGAAAAGCACAAACATTCGTATATTCATCCCATTCTCTTACATACATTTCGGAAAAATCAAATCACATGTAGAGGGGGAAGGAAGGTAAGCAGCAAACCCATGGAAGTATACGAACAGTCTAAACGATTGTATAATAGGTGACAAGTTGACTTGTTAGATGTAGAGTAACGCAAAGCTTTTTAATTGGAGTAATTCATCAAAGCTCGCGCGTGCTTTGGGCACGACATTATTGGTTAAAAGGGAGATGACTCTGGGTGGTTATTTTTTTTTCATGTGATTTTATAGAAGAATGTTTTTAAAAAAAATACCAATCGGCCAGTATATAAACAAGAGTAATGAGGATGTCCTGAAAGAGGTAAAAGTCTTGCAAAGGGCAGACTTATTTCTCAGTTTCTTATTCATTCTTTCTTTCTTTTTGGTCCCTTGGATCGTTGACTGAACAAAGCGAGCAGCGACCCATGCAGCGTGCTCAGTGGTCGATCGTGGTAGGGCAGCGGCACAAACTGTCCTCCACTACTGAGACTTTGGTCCTTGGTCGCTGACCTGTTAAAGTTATTTTTTCTTTAACATTTTTTATTTTTGTAGCAGATCTTTAGGGAAGGGCCAATAACTAGACTGGAACCACACACCACAGTAAAACGTAAAAGTCAGGAAATGTTGAAAACGACTGGTAACGTTATACACAGTTTATTACCGACACAGTGACGTAGACATCATGGCATAAATAGTTTCACAGCATAAACATACAGCATCGGGTGAGTAAATCCAAACATCAGTTAACAGGGACTGCATACATCACGGTTCATAATAACATAATTTGAGCTGACCTACTCCAAGGTTTTGAATAATCAGTACTATACATAAACAAGCCAGCATAGTAAATCCAAGGCTTTGAACACAAATGCAGTGCGAAATAAAACCACCATAATCCAAGGCTTGAGTAACAAACGCAGTACATCAATAATCCATCATAATCCAAGCTTTGAAACAACAAATGCAGTATAAAAATAAGCCCGTGCAATCCAAGGCTTTGTACGACAAATACACAGGAAAAAAAACATTCCCGTAAATATCTCTCTATCTTCACTTCGATAATATATATATATATATATATATATATATATATATATATATATATATATATATATATATATATATATATATATATATATATATATATATATATATATATATATATATATATATATAAATATATATATATATATATATATATATATATATATATATATATATATATCATCATCATCATGTGACGTATTCTTTCCAGAACGTTGTCTCCATTACAGCTGCTCTGAACGCATCACGATTCTGGGCAAGTCGACCTGCATCAGCCAAAGACAAGTTCAGACTCTCTGTGATGTCCTGGGTCCACCGTCGTCTAGGTCGACCCCTTCCCCTTTTTCCAGGGACCATGCCTTCCATCACTGTTTTTTCCAGACTATTCTGTCTTTTTATATGACCGAAAAATTTCAGCTTCCTTATTGCGATGGTATTTAGGAGCCAATGTTCCTGTACGTTTAGTGAGTGCAGTACTTCTCTGTTGGTCTTTTTTTTCTGTCCAGGGTATTCTCAACATCCTTCTGTAGCATTTCATTTCGAATGATGTAATCTTTTTTGCAACTGTTTTATTGAGTGTCCAAGTCTCGCAGCCGTATGTTGCTACTGGGAATATACATGCTCTGATCAGTTGTAACATTGTTTCTTTGCTTGTGCCTTGCCATAGGTTTTTCATCTGTATTAGCTTATGTGAAGCAATTGCAAGTCTTCTTTTAATTTCTACTGCACAGTCGCCAGAGCTGTTAATGATTG
>JAMPIV010020270.1:290000-399106 GCA_024509875.1 Oreohelix idahoensis
AATACAATTTCCTTATTATTTATTTAGTATAAACACTATCTACTCTTGTGCTGAAGGGTGAATGTTGAAAAATGGAATGTAATGAATTTGTAAGTTTACAAATGATTTACAAATATTTATATAGATATATAAATATATTACAACAAGTTTTCCAATTATAGGAACAAAAATTATATCAGCTGTGCTGTTATTCAATTATAGTACAGGTATCAGCTGTGCTGTTAATTACGTCTATAACAATTATTAGCTATGCTGTTAATTACGTATAATTTATCCACTATGATCTCATTATTGTCTCTTGCTACGCTAATTCACGTTTTCTTCATTGACTTAAATGCTCACAATTGCCGAAGGAAATGGTACTAATGTGTACTCATCTCTCAAAACGTTCTGTTCTCCTTAGTTCGATTGACACACCACCTGCTGTGGATCATTCCTTTAGCCCACCCAAGACTGAGGGGGACTAAAGATGTAGCTCAGGTACAATCTCTGTGCTCCTGCGAAGTTTCAGGCAGCTGGATTGACTCGACATACGTCCTCAGGTTTGATGACACGAATAAAACCTGTAACAAGGAAAAATAGGGGCTAATTTCTGTCCTCAAGCCCACCTATTTCTAGGGTGGGTGTAATAAGCGTGTCTCAGTGTCTGCATGTAGGATGAATGACAACATGGCTCAGTATGATTTAGCAATAGCGAGACAAGACAGGTGTCTACTTGCAAAACATTCTTTCTGATAAACTAATACATGGATACATTCAATAATATAAATTTAATGCATGAATACATTCAATAATATAAATTCAATACATGAATACATTCAATATATGAATACATCCCATAATATAAATTCAATACATGAATACATCCAATAATATGTACACCTAGGTGTGATACAACCATTTCCTTCCCCCTATAATATACCAGGCCCTCTCTGACAAGTGCTATACAAGCTGGTAACATATATCCTAACAATATTGTTATGTTCTTATGATAGGAGTATATGAGACGAGGACTGTTTGGTGATATATCAGGTGGGAGTTATAGGAGACAATAGATTGAGTTATAGGAGACAATATATTGAGTCCTAACAAGGACTGTTTTGGTTATATTGCAGTTGGTCTGAGAAAATAGATTGAAGTTATAGAAGACAATAGCAGTTTGGAGTTATCTGAGACAATAGACTGAAGTTATAGGAGACAATAAATTGAAGTATGAGTCCTATTAGTCTTCGTCTATTCAATCATATTAGGAAATACAATCATTATACCTAATTCCCCCAAGATACAATCAGTAACCTGATACGTTCATATTGAACCAAAATATATAAAATATATACAGGAGTAGGTAGTATAAATGACACACAACAAATACCAACATTATATACCTGCTGTACCTATTTTCCTACCAGTTTATAGTGAATTATATTTACCCTCTAAGATTTTAAACTGGCCAGGTTTTGACTCGACTCAGTGAAGCAGGCTGCAGGTCAATGCCCTCAGGTAAGCTATAAATCAAAGCTGACAGCTCCTCTCTTCAGTCGGTCGGTATCTCTGGCTTCGTGTCTGGTGTTGCGTGTTTTAGCATAAAATCTCGCCCGATTATATAGGCAGGTAAAGTAACTTCTACTGGTTAAGGAAAGCGTTTGGTTGGTTCCTGGCGGAGCAAGCTGATTGGTTGCCTGCAGTTTCGTCTTATGCTCGTACAGCCTAATTTTATTCAGTTTTTTTTCCGCCATCTTGCGTGAACAAGATGGCCGCGACCCACATCCGAAAAAACAGGGCTTAAGTTTTTTCCTGGCGTAACTTCTTGTAATTTATTCCGGCTCAGCAACTGTGCGTTGATTGGCTGGGCTCTTGACATAGGGATTTAACAAAGTAGTGGGTTTACACAACTCGTTCCACGACAAAGTATAAAGAAGAAATAACAAGATTAAGAGTAAGAAGTATAAAGAAGAAATAACAAGATTAAGAGTAAGAAGTATAAAGAAGAAATAACGAGACGAAGAAGAAAAAGAGGAAGGAAGAAAAAGAGAAAGGAAGAAAGAAAGAATGAAATAAGAAGGAATGATAGAAGATAAAAAAAGGATGGCATTTGATTCTAATCAGGTTCCTACAAGTAGACAGTCATTTTAAAACGGTTGTAAATGTCACAGCTAGATTTTTTCAAACTAGTTACCACCACAACTATCTTAATGTCTCCGGATGTGGGTTATTCGTTTGGCTGTTTCTTCTTCATTTTTGAAGCACTAGGTGCCATCGTCAGGTAGTCCCAGTTGTTGTTCAAATGTCAGACAACACAAATTACTCGTAAAGGTTCTGTAATGCGGGCAAAAGTAACAGCCACTTTGGTCTCTGGTTGTTGGCCAATTACACAACTTTTGGCCCTCGTCAACGCTAAAAAGTCTCCTACTTTTGACACACCAATTTTGCTTGACACGAATTAGGAAAGGATAGGGAGGGGGTATTTAGGGGAGGGGATATGTTTTTATCAACACTTACAATTTTTAGTAAATTTGAAAAGGGTGTCATTGTAGTATGTTTAAATATATTTCTCTTCCTTTTTTTTTTTTGTTGTTAGTTCTCACTTCTGTCATAAAACTGGCCAACTGAAGCTCTCACTGATTTACAGTTTGTCCTTTAAAAAAATAGTTTATGATGGCAATTCTGAAAGAGTGCGCTAAATCTGAGATTTTATTCAATCATTCGTTACCCTTTAGCTCCCCAAGGAGCATAGGCTTTCAACAAACGTATTACAAGTCCTCTTTTTGCGTGCCAGCAACTCAAGGTCTTTCCATGCCGTCCTTATGATTTTAATTGATGTCGCCAGTTCTCTTCTCCATATGTTTGTCGGTCTACCGCTGCTTCTTTTACCCCGGGGGTTAGAGAACAAGGACTGCTTGGTAATGTCATCAACAGGTTTCCTCAATGTGTGCCTTATCCTTCACCAGCTATCTTCTTCTCATCTCTTATTGCATAGTCACGTGTCTGGTTCTTGTCATCAGTTCCACAATGGATGCCATTGGCTCTTAACATTTATATACTTCTCTTCCCGTCTGTTTTTGATTGTGGATGATTAATGATTTTCAACCCCGGACGTCCTGTTGTGTTGTTGCATGTTTCCATGGTAAAACATACTTCCACAAACATTTTTTTTTTTAAACAGAATTTGTCCATTCTAATTCGGACCCTTCCAGTTATATTAAATGTCTTTTTAAACATTGTTTTGAAAATTACAAAGCTATAACTTGCTCTTTGTGGTACAATTAAAGGGCAATATATGGAGAACAAGCTGAATACATTCGAGAACAAATGTCTTAGAAAACTCATGAACATCAGTTGGAAAGAATTCAAGACTAATCGACAAATAAGAGAAGACTCTAGGCAGAAATATGTCTCCGACTATATAAGGAAAAGACGATGGTCATATATCGGTCATGTCCTACGAATGCAAAACAACAGAATACCACTACAGGCGCTCGCTTGGGGTCATGAGGGTAAGAGGAAAAAAGGAAGACCAAAAGAAACACTCAGAAGAACAATAATAAGAGAAGGAAGAACGTTGGGCCTAAATAATGTGCAAGAGCTAAGAGGAGTGGCGTCACAACGAACAACCTGGAGAGCACTGGTTTCTGCCTTATGCGCCGTGTTTGGTGCTTAAAGAATTTATTATTATTATTATTATTATGTCAACACACGCGCGCGCACAGAGAGAGAGAGAGAGAGAGAGAGAGAGAGAGAGAGAGAGAGAGAGAGAGAGAGAATAAAGTACCATTCACCTGTTTTATATCAGTAAAACAAGAATGCTTGTTTTTGTAGTCTTGACATTTCTAAATCTGGCAGGAAAAAAAATTGCAGGAAATGAAGTGGGCGTGAAAATACGGGACATTTACGGGAATCAGGGAACCGTGTGGAAGGATGAGGTGACAGCAGGAAGGCGTGGTTTGTCTGCTCATTTGACATTTGACCTTCGGTTCGCACACTCTGTTTTTGGGGGTTCAGTCCGGTCAACAAACTTGAGGGTACATGTTTTTCAGGTAACACAATTTAATAGCAGACGTACGAATTTGGTTTCGCTTGAAGCAGCGGTAAAAGCGATTTTCTCTCGCGGCACAGTTACCGAGATCCGGGGTGGAAACCGGGTATCGTCACGCCCGAGTCTGCCCAGCTGTAAAAGGGTACTTGACTCTGATCTTGGCTTATGGAAACTAAGGCAGCGAGGAAGGGAACTGATCACCCCCTTTTACGCAGCGTTGCCTCTGATGGTGATCCCCTTAGGACTGTGGCTCTCGTGATATCACATGTTCTTTTGTTTGTTTTTGTAACCTCATCACGTCAAACACTTTGCTACATAAACCACCACTCCAAGATTACATGAAAGCTTTGATGCAGGTTTTCTGTAAGGGAGACAGCTGTTGTGTTGGTTCCATGCTTCATTAAGGAGCAGAATGGGAGAAGAAGGAGGTATACAACCAAATATACGGTGTGCAGAAATATTCTAGATGTACAAACTTGATGTATGCGCGCTCGATCGTGCAAGTAAAGCTGGAGGATAAAGTGATAACATTCTCAAGCTTCGAGACGAGTCACACTTGACATATACATTGAACTTTGGCGCCAATGCATACTTCACTCGTAAATCCTCGTGTCTTCGATGGAATCCTGAAGGAAGCTATTTTTAAATGGACAGTTAAACAAATAACATGGCATGCACTAGTTATGTGCTGCTGTTTAACCTATTTAGAAAGGAAATGAAAAGAAAGTAAACAGAAGCGAAGTCCCCCAGGTTAAAGCAATTATATAGCGAACAGCACAGTCAGCAGGACAAGGAAGTTAAACGCCAAACTCAAGCCAATAAAAGGAATTTCCTAGACGATCTTGCAAGACAGGCAGAAGAGGCAGCACTGAGAAATGAACAAAGTACAGTATACAAAATAACTAAAATCATCAGCGGAAAACAAGGTGCAAACAATATTACATTAGTATGAGATAAGCAAGGAAATCTCATCACGACAGCAGAGGGACAGGAAACAAGATGGGCAGAGCATTTCAGAGAAACTCTGAACAAGGAACCATCAGAGACACAATTGAATGTTCCTGAGGCTGAAAATGATCTAGATGTTAATACAGACATTCCACGAAAAGAACAAATCATCATAGCAATCAAAGTGTTAAAGAACGGAAAAGCTCCTGGCCATGATAACTTAAATGCAGAGCTATTTAAGACAGACCCTGAGCTAGCAGCAGAACTATTAGAACCACTATTTGCACAAGTCTGGAAAACAGGGACAACACCAACGGAGTGGAACAAAGGAATAATTGTCAAATTGCCCAAGAAGGGAGATCTTGCAGACTGCAATAATTGGAGAGGAATAACTCTTCTCTCAGTTCCCAGCAAAATACTAGGCAGGATAATTATACAGAGAATTTCAAAAGCAGTAGACCACAAACTGAGGAAAGAACAAGCAGGATTTAGAAAGAACAGAAGATGTGTAGATCATATATTTACCCTCAGGAACATTATAGAGCAGTGCTCAGAATGGCAAAGACAGCTGTACATTCATTTTGTTGATTTTGAAAAGGCTTTTGACAGTATACACAGGGACAGTTTATGGAAAATACTGAGGGCTTATGGAATTCCAAGCTGCATAGTGTCAATCATAAAAAGTCTGTATGCCAACTTTACGTGTAGCGTTGGGCAGAGCAACTTAACCTTTGAGGTGAAGACAGGAGTACGACAGGGATGCCCCTTATCAACCATTCTATTTTTAACAGTCATAGACTGGGTAATGAGCCAGACAACAGAGGGCAGTCCAAGAGGAATAAGATGGACTACATTTTCTACATTGGAAGATCTGGAATATGCAGATGACATTGCACTACTAGCACTTTCACATCAACACGTCCAGGAAAAAACGGACAGACTTAATAAGTATAGCCAGCAGGTTAATAAGTATAGCCAGCAGGTGGGTTTGAACATCAATCTAAAGAAAACAGAGGTCATGACGCTCAATGTGAGCAACCCTGAGCCCATATCAGTAAGGAATCAGCAACTGGAACAGACAGACATCTTCACATACCTAGGATGCATTGTAACACCAGACGGCGGAACAAGCAAAGACATCAACAACAGAATGAACAAAGCAAGAACAGCCTTTTGTAGTCTAAACAACATCTGGAAGTCCTCTCAGTACAGCGCAAGCACAAAATTAAGATTATATCAGAGCTGTGCGCTTTCTGTGCTTCTCTATGGTGCGGAATGCTGGAAAGTTACAGAGAAGGAAATGTCGAAATTGTCCTCTTTTGACACAACATGCCTAAGAAAAATTATCAGAATCTTTTGGCCAAATACCATCACCAACCAAGATCTGCTTACTCGGAGCAAGCAAGAGGACATGCACACCATCATAGCTGGCAGACGCTGGAGCTGGGCCATGTCCTCAGAAGAGACCCTGATGCCATCACAAGAACAGCTATGCTATGGACCCCTGAAGGAAAACGAAAGAGAGGCCGACCAAAACAACTTGGTGGAGGACTGTGGAGGCTGAGATGCAAAGAATGAACCAGAGTTGGGGCACTGTACGAAGGATGACCACCGACCGAGCAAAGTGGAATCAATTTGTTGTTGCCCTACAAGACGCCACCAGGCGTGATGGCCACTGACTGCTTTGACGGTCTTCGGCTAAGGATCAAAGAAGAAAAAGAAGAAGAAGCTTAACCTATTTATATAGTTATTTGCTTCCGTTTTATTGTCTTGTTAAACTATTCTATACTGCTGCTAAATCACGTTCAGGGAGATTCAGTGAAGTTTAAATGTCTGGTGTATCAATACAAAAGCTCTCTTCTCATTGACAGTCAGTATTTTGATTGTACCATTCGCGTATTCAATACAGAAGGCCTATGCTACATGGTGGTAAAACAATTTCACTATGCCTTTTGTCATGAAGTGACGTCTGTATCACAACACGAATTCTGCGTAACTCTGACCAGACCGCGCGCCATACATTGTAAGAACTGCAAGATACACAGACCAATCAGAAACGCTCGGTTTATGCCGTGTTTACTACAGCTTTGGATAAATAAAATGGAAGTCCAAATATGTGCAAACAAGTATCGGAGGACAATTAACTACATCATTAAGAAAGAAGTATGTTTAAAATTTATTTTTATAAACAACCTCAGCAGGCCACACAGGCCGTCACCTCTGCTACTGTGTAAATGTGTGAATTATTTATAAGTGCAAATATCATAAGTTCGTGCATACCTAACCACACTGCGATCATACACCACAGAAATGTAGGGGTCAAGAAATCTTGAAACTAGTTTTAACGTTATACAGTTTATTGACGACACGGTAACGTAGACATCATGGCAAAACGGTTCACAGCATAATCATGAAGCATCAGGTAAGTAAATCCATAGAAAACTCAGTTACAGGCACAAAATCCGAAGTACATAGGCTGCAGAACTCAGCAGCCTCACATTTTATAGTAATACAACAAAAATTTCCATCAAAAGGACTGCATACATAGCAGTTCACAGCAGCTCTCATTTCATAGTAATACAGCAAAAATATCCATCACAAGGACTGCATACATCGCAGTTCACAGCAGCTCTCATTTCATAGTAATACAGCAAAAATATCCATCAAAGGACTGCATACATCGCAGTTCACAGCAGCTCTCATTTCATAGTAATACAGCAAAAATATCCATCAAAGGACTGCATACATCGCAGTTCACAGCAGCTCTCATTTCATAGTAATACAGCAAAAATATCTATCAAAATCGCTGCATACATCGCAGTTCACAGCAGCTCTCATTTCATAGTAATACAGCAAAAATATCCATCAAAGGACTGCATACATCGCAGTTCACAGCAGCTCTCATTTCATAGTCTTCTTCTTCTTCCGTCCTTAGCCACCGACCGTCAAAGCAGTCAGTGGCCATTACGCCTAGTGGCGTCTTAGGGCAACAGCAGATAGGTTTTCTTTGCCATTGTTTCCCATCACGCCTATTGGCGTCTTTAGGGCAACGGCAAATCAATCCATCTGCTGTTGTTTCCGTAATCGAAGTGACTGGCAAACGGGTGATCAGCCCGTTGGTTCATTTCATAGTAATACAGCAAAAATATCCATCAAAAGGACTGCATACATCGCAGTTCACAGCAGCTCTCATTTCATAGTAATACAGCAAAAATATCCATCAAAGGACTGCATACATCGCAGTTCACAGCAGCTCTCATTTCATAGTAATACAGCAAAAATATCCATCAAAAGGACTGCATACATCGCAGCTCACAGATGCTCTCATTTCATAGTAATACAGCAAAAATATCCATCAAAAGGTTGCACACAGCAACTCTGAGCACAATATATCTATTCCAATCACAGGGGAAAATCCATCACAGGAAATATGAATCATAATAATAATGGTCGGTACAATCCATGGCCTCAAAAGATATCTTCAATATCAAACTCTCCCTTCACAGGGAAAAAACACACTGGAACGCACTAGCAAGATGGAGCAACCATCTCGAAACCCTGCCAGCAACCAACTCCCCGAGATTTCCGTATCTCAGTACAACTCAGTAAAAAATTACTCATGCGCTAACTAACCGCGTGAGTCTACAGCTCAGCTCAACCGTCTCATCCCCAAAATTATCACTAAGAACCGTCGAATACTTTCTTTATCATATTTCTTTAAAAAAGACTAACACCTACTCGGTTGAGCAATGTTCAAGGCAAAAATACTGAGCACAAAGCCCAAAAGTAAAAAATCATCTCATCACAAAGAGCGTGCTTACTAGCGTGTGTACAAAAATCCGCCCTGTACATAAAAATCCTTAACACTTAACTCCTACTAACAAAATATGACTTAATAGACTACACCGACCCCTGGGGAAAAAAAATGATATCATCTTTTTTTTTTTGGAAAAAAAATGACATTGGTCAAAAATGCCAGGTCAATGAAATTCTAATATGTACAACAAAGAATTACACTATGTTAAGTCATATTACTAAATCAACAATAAAGGGATGGAAGTAAGTATAAAGTAAGAAACTAAAGTATACAAAGATAATCAAATTCAAACAAAGATGAAGTATAACACGTATAGACTAACTATGAGATAATAAGTGGAAAGTGAAAGAAAAGATGAAGTGAAAAGAAGAATGACCAGTAATGAAAGAAAGCAAAGAAATGAGAATAGGGAAAGAAAGCAATGATACGTCATGGTAACAATTAAATTAAACAATGCATTGTATAAAGAAATAAAATTATGGCAAAACAGAAAGGCAATGCATATATATACCAAAAACCCAAAAGAAAGCTACAATCTAAATAAAGTATAATAGGCAATTTAAACAAGCCAATAAACTCACTTAGTACTAATAATGAACCTATTATAGACATTAAATAAAATATATATAATAATACCGCTATAAATAGTTACCCTGGCGCACAACCAAGCGCTGGGTAAAGAAAATAATTTACACAGTCAGAAAAAAAAAACTTTAAAAAAAATGTACAATACCGAAATGTATCGCAATGATAAGTTAAGTTTAAATGGTATTATCAATACAATTGTCATACGTACAACGTTTATCACAACACAGTCATATAATAATAATATGGTAGTGACATGGTGCATGAAAAGGAAATAACACAATGTCCTAAATTAATCATACACAATCAATATAAAAAAGCTCCAGCAGTCTTCTTGGAACATCCTGTGAGCATGAAGACATAAAATCATCTACCGTAGCGTCAAAATTCCGACTGTCTTCACTGAAACAGCAAAACTGGCACAAGGCGACACATTGCTACAACAGGTTGTAGAGTAACAGCTTAATCAAGTAACATAGCAGCTCTGATTCATGGAAAGGCCGTAGCTGTGAAAAATGAATGAAAATTTCTATTTTAATAACGGTAGGATTTTATGAAAGAAAAAGTTAACTTTAAATTTAACCTACCGGGTGTGGCTGTGTAAACTTACGACCACTGTAAGATGTTAATCAAACCTTCCTCCGTCACACGAGAAAGGGTAACCGAGAAAGTAGTACAGACTAAACTGGAATCATAAATTATATAGGTTAAGAGACCCTCTTCCGTCATTTGTAGACAAGGCAGGAAGAGTAGGTAGAGGATGACCGCAACTCAAGGTAATCACCGCTGTAGGCTGGAACAAAGTTATGCACTCAGGGCACTGAGATGCTCTCTTGAAATCGAAAGCAGAGCAAGCAGTAGCATTAGAGACACTATTATTATTGTTACCTTGATTACCAATAACCTGGGGCTCCTGTTGAGCAGAGTTAACATGGCGATGCGATCTATTATTTAGAGATCTACCGTCATATCGAGATCTATCACAATTATTATCTCTATTGGGACGATTGTTATTTCCTCTATTGAAACCATTGTTCTGATTTGAACCCCAGTTACCATAGCTGCGATTACTATTTCCCCTTGGATCAAAATATCTATTAGATGAATTTTGTTGTCTTCGAGAAAAATTACTGTAATGTTGATAAACCCTAGTGTAGTTATCCCTTCCATAATTTCCAGAATTGTTGGAACCAAAATGTTGAGGTCTGTTAAATTGTCTCCAGTTTCTTGGAGAAGGAAAATTACTATGTGATGGACCCCCTTGGTACTGTCTAAAATCACGATAATCTCTCCTACCAAAATTGCTTGTATTTTTGCATGTGGGAATGTGCTTAACAGGGGCATCATACTGACTGTGCTTAGTATGATGAGTAACAGCATCAGCGAAACCACTGTGTACAGGAATGGTAGAATCCTTATTGTTACCAACATAATGGGTATTATTTTGGGAACGAGTACTAATAGTTTTGTCCCCTGTTATGAATTTATCAGGACTTTGAAAAGTCGATGCACGGTTTATCTGTGGGGCCTTGACATGAAATTCATCAGAGTTTTTACCGTGATCTAAAGGACTGACTGTTACAATAGGATTATTTTTGTTGGCCTGACGCCAAGAATCACTACTATTAGAAACAGTATTGTTATTACGTGGGAAACTATATTTGCCACGAAAAGATTTGTTTACACCCTGTTTAATGTTATAGTTAGCATTGAGTGCATATGGCTGACACTTTACATTTGTGAAGTTTTGATCACCAACTTTATGTCTAACACTGTCAACTTTGACAGTAGACAACACTTTGTTGTTTAAGAGAATATCTAATAATCCATCAACTCTTTTTCTTAATTCGGTAATTTCTAAATTTCTGAGTGAAATTTCTTCACTTTGCCTTTTATTTAAATTATTAAATGTCCAAAATTTGTACCTCTCCTCCGTGAGTGATTTCTCAATTTTAGCCATTTTTCTCTTTCTCCATACTTAATTCTTCTACTCTCTTTTCTCATCCTTTTCTTTCCTTGCTCTCCTTTGTCGTGTCAATTTCTTTAATCTCTTCTTTTGTGGTATCAACACATGTGGTTGGATACATTCCCTATTTCTGGCCCTTTCCTGTGCCAGTTCCAGTTGGAGTGCCTCAATAGCGCTATGACGGCTATTCATCAGATCATCAACCTTCTCGGGAACTACAGTATTCTTCTCTTTAAGTTGGTGACTGAGATCTGTATTATCATTCAATAGATCAACAGGCGTTTCTGTACATGAATTCTCACGTTCCTGTGACAAAACTTTTAATTTCTCACACATCTCCTTCCATTTTTGGACTTCCTGCGTGAGATCTTTCACTTCGACATACTTGTCTTCCATCTGAGCTTCCAAAGCTTTAATCTTAAACAATGCTGAATTCAATGCAGCTTGTGAACCAGTAAGCTCCAAGTTCAATTTGTGTAGATCACTTTCAAAATTGGACTGTGTCATATATAACTCATTCCCCTCAGCAATATCCTCCAACAACTGTACCTCTTCCTGACGACACCGTTTGTCGTATGTTATTTGATTCTCGTGAACCTCGTCGTTCCGTATAGCGTGGTGTATGTTTTTCAATATCTGACCATGTGGTACATGGAGGTATTTTGCCAAAAAAATACGAAGATGCCAACGCATTAATTCTGCTAGTTCCTTAGCAATGAATATATGATGTACAGAATGAAAATTAAAATCCACAAACTCCTCAAGATCTGATGCCGTATTACATAAAAAACGGTTTAATACACAATCTTCTAGATCTTGGCCTTGTAGACCATCATCCTTACCATCCTGGAGAATATCCTCCAGCGCAAACATTATATCTAATGTAGACATTATGCTCGATTTTATAAGATATGTAACTTGTACAAAATATCTGGAGAAATTAACTTTATCCCAACTTAGTGGGTGGCAAGTCCTTGCTTAAGAACCTGTACAATTACCTTTCCAACAGTTAACAATGTTATTAATTACTTATTAAAATATGCATTATAATATTATCCGATCATAAGAAAAATAGACAATGTGAACAAGAGTAACGAAGACAAGATATAGAACAAATGACCACGTTCGCAGAATCAACTAAACAAGGAAGGAAACTAAAGAAAAAATATTGCAAAGAATGCAATGACACTGCGAATAAAATGACCAGACAAATAACAACACAGTGTATAAACAAAAAATTTGTATAGAAATAAACAATAGAGAGATAGAGGATGACAACTACAAACGAATTAATCGAGAAACTAAGGTACAGAGAAAAAATACTACAATAACAACAATAAGACAGTTCGTCACACCTAAACAATTACTGTTGTAAGAGACAAGTAGCGATCTGAACTTCAGCAAGGTTTTTAGCCTTGAACCGGAATTACCGCTTAATTGAAACTCACAAACTAAAACCTATAGAACATCTGACAAGAGCCCGAATTAGCTTCGAGATGAACCTCGTTTGTCAGATCGACCTCCCAACCGCCCACCTAAATATAGAACATATAACATAGAACACGATATAGAATAAATAGACTAAGTTCTGAGGAAGGCCGGATAACATAGAACAGTGGTACAGTTTACAAACGAAACACCACTTATCTTAAAAAAGGAAAACTTCCGGCCTCCGCAACAACAACAATGATGGACATCAGGTATTACCATAAAGTAGAACGTTGATAGCTACAGGATCTCTTAGGTTCTCAGGTCCTTGACACTGGATGACGTCAACTTGCAAAACACTTGTATATGACAACTCGCACAGGGAACACTGTAATACTCCACTTGAAATCCCGAAAAACTTTTGTTAGTGGCTGTTCTTTGGGATATTGTTGAACTTGTTAGATAATATCCTTGTGTAGTTGGTATCGAAAACCCCATATTACTGGCGACCACTTTATGTTAAATTTTATTTTTATAAACGACCTCAGCAGGCCACACAGGCCGTCACATCTGCTGCTGTGTAAATGTGTGAATTATTTATAAGTGCAAATGTCATAAGTTCGTGCATACCTAACCACACTGCGATCACACACCACAGAAATGTAGGGGTCAAGAAATCTTGAAACTAGTTTTAACGTTATACAGTTTATTGACGACACGGTAACGTAGACATCATGGCAAAACGGTTCACAGCATAATCATGAAGCATCAGGTAAGTAAATCCATAGAAAACTCAGTTACAGGCACAAAATCCGAAGTACATAGGCTGCAGAACCCAGCAGCCTCACATTTTATAGTAATACAACAAAAATTTCCATCAAAAAGGATGCATACATAGCAGTTCACAGCAGCTCTCATTTCATAATAATACAGCAAAAATATCCATCACAAGGACTGCATACATCGCAGTTCACAGCAGCTCTCATTTCATAGTAATACAGCAAAAATATCCATCAAAGGACTGCATACATCGCAGTTCACAGCAGCTCTCATTTCATAGTAATACAGCAAAAATATCTATCAAAAGCACTGCATACATCGCAGTTCACAGCAGCTCTCATTTCATAGTAATACAGCAAAAATATCCATCAAAGCACTGCATACATCGCAATTCACAGCAGCTCTCATTTCATAGTAATACAGCAAAAATATCCATCAAAAGGTTGCACACAGCAACTCTGAGCACAATATATCTATTCCAATCACAGGGGAAAATCCATCATAGGAAATATGAATCATAATAATAATGGCCGGTACAATCCATGGCCTCAAAAGATATCTTCAATATCAAACTCTCCCTTCAAGGGGAAAAACACACTGGAACGCACTAGCAAGATGGAGCGACCATCTCGAAACCCTGCCAGCAATCAACTCCCCGAGATTTCCGTATCTCAGTACAACTCAGTAAAAAACTACTCATGCGCTAACTAACCGCGTGAGACTACAGCTCAGCTCAACCGTCTCTTCCCCAAAATTATCACTAAGAACCTTCGAATACTTTCTTTATCATATTTCTTTAAAAAGACTAACACCTACTTGTTGCGCACATATTCTTTTGTGTGGCGCACAGATTACTGTTGGTTCGCATACAAATGTAAAATGTAATTATTTGTCTGATAAAAATATATTTATCTTTGAATTCACGATTTTTAGTCTAAGGGACAGAACTCAGATTAGTCGGTGTGTATTCATTCTGTGAGTTATCTGTTCTTGTATCTTTCCTGAATATCGAACTTGGCGTATGAATCTAGACTTATGTCATATTTTGTGTCTGGTATAGCCAGAAACAGATTATTCTTGCTGAGGTTTATGCAGGGATGTTTATGATCCGAATCTATGTTTACTCCTTGTCTGTTTGAGACGATTCGGTCTTATATCGTGTTATCTTTGTATGTCTATGTCGGACTATTTTCCTTGTACTGTACTTTGGGGTCAACCACTTTCGGCGCATGAAGAGACGTTAGGGAGTGCTTCAGTGATGAAGGAGCCTGGCGGGATGTCATGGCTTTAGACCTGTCCTAAGTCTGTGATCTCTATGATTTATTATGGGAACGAAGATAGTTTCTTCTAGGACTGTTAGGTCTATGAGTTCACCAGTGTTGATTCAGTGACGCCAGGAGAGCGTTTGTGTTTGCTAGTGTATTTCCTATGCCCAGGTAAAAGAACATTTTACTGAACTTTTTCCTCCTATGCTTAATTGGGCAGATGTCTACATTAGGATTAGCCATATCCAGATGTCGGGATGATATGTTACCTAGCAGCACTGTAGATGATGGTATGCAGCATTTAAGACGAAAGAATATGCTGATTCTTGTAGAAACATTGGTGTTTATGAATAAAGCTTCTATTGAAGATTTGCTATACATCTGTATAGTGAGCGATGCTCAAAAGGGAACCAGAAGCCATTTTGGATTCTAACTTTTTGTCGATCATCAATCATAGAACGGGGATGCCCCTTATTATCAGGTGATGATTAAGAGATCACAGTCTTAAAGAAAACCCAATACTGGTGGGTTAACATTATCTTCAGATAGATTTGCTGTACTTTACCTAAAGGAATCTTCGCTAGAAAAGAGGTTCTGTTTAGGAGTCATACTTGAACAGTATTTATCAACTGACACGCTTGGTCAGTAAGGCCTGATGATTATAGTGATAAACAGTGGAAATCTAAATGATTGTCTACAGATGTTCCATTGTGATGTTATTCAACATGAATGCTAACTTAAGATGGTAGACCATTGATCAACAATATGCTATTTATGTCGACCTATTTTGCTGTAACTATACACGTACTGTCTAAGTGTGTGCGTCCTATTAAACAGTATGAAACGACCACAGTAGTCCAGCCATCCTTGACTTCCACCTTTGATTGGAGTGAGTGTCCTGTAAACCTGTCGAACTGTCATCCATTCGCGTTTTGTCATTATTGATGTTCACACTCACCCATTGCATCAGAATATACGCACTTAACAGTACACCTTGTCAGGGCCCCAACAGTCGGTAACCTGACCCATTTACAGAACATTGTGACTGGACGAGCAATATCACAGAAAAACCAGTCCATGTCAATTTGGTGCAAGAAACAAAGTTTATCACTACTGTTAATAGTTAAGTGGGGGTGTGTAAATATGGTTACAATTTATGCTGATAAAGGCGATCAGCATGTGTCGGGCTTACGGATGGCCGACGGGTGAGGATGTATAGATGTTAACTCACGCGAATGTCATGTAGTCCTATTAAGTCACTTGCAACCACACACACCATAGCAAACATCAGAGTCAGTAAACGTTGAACTCCTAGTAACGTTTTACACTGTTTATTACGACACAGCAAACGTAGACATATGGTAACACAGTACACAAGCACATCATGGAACATCAGCAGTTCAACACATCCGTATACAGCATACACAGTATATAATTAAGCCTATCCCTGGCTTAGAAGTAATATAAATATGTTCTCTGTGTTCTCTTTCAATCTACAACAGCGTGCACAGCACATGATAAACAAGCCGCAATAATCCTTGGCTTGGAAGTAATATAAATATGTTCTCTATGTTCTCTTTCAATCTACAATAACGTGCACAGCACATGATCAACAAGCCGCAATAATCCTTGGCTTGGAAGTAAAATAATATTCTGGAATTATCACATATTCCTTTTATTCAAAAATATATCCTATCCTGGGACACACTGACGAAAATGGTCTAACATCCATTTCGGAGCTCAGCCTGGATTCAACTGTCACGAAAAATATTCCCTGCTCAAACACAGCTCATCAAAAATTCATCCAGGCGCGAACTCCCTCGCTGAGATGTGAGTAGAGTTCGTCCGCCCTCTACCCCAACCTATCAATAGAATGTTCGACCAGTTTCCTTGTGTTATTGTTTTAAACAAACTAACAAGCAGGTACAATAGAGCTGTGTTCAAAAATTACTGGGTATACAGCTCCCCACTAAAAAATCATCATCATCACCCAGAGCGTGTTTATAAGCGTGTTTACAAAAAACGGACCTGTGCATACAAGTCTTTTAACGCTTAACTCCCCTTAATAAAACTTGACTTAACACTTACTCGGTTGAGCCATGTTCAAGGCAAAAAAAAAGAGCACAAAGCCCTCAACTAAAAAATCATCTCATCACAAAGAGCGTGCTTACTAGCGTGTGTACAAAAATCCGCCCTGTACATAAAAATCCTTAACAATTAACTCCTACTAACAAAATATGACTTAACAAAGTACCACCTGGAAGAGGCTACCAAAACGATATTAGGGATGTTGCTCTACCCGTAAGTACTAATACTTTTACAAATACTGATATAGGACGGGAGAGATCTCTAGTTCAATGCATCGAAGCCTCAGGTTAGTCCATTATTTAGCTGTGTAACGTACGCATAGAATAAAATGCATTTAGGAATGAAAAAGGTTGTTTACTAGAAATATGTAGAATAATATAGGGCGTATTTTAAACTTTAGATGAATAAAATCGCTCCAGGAATAACGTAGATAAACAAAATCTTAGTTTTCCTGATTTGCACAATAGGCAAAATTTACCAATATTTTCTGAACACAAAACACATTCGTTGGGGAACCACCTCGGACGGTAGAGGTCACCCTATATATAGTGCGTGTCTAACAGAATCAGGTCAGTCACAATATTTGAAAGCGACAACGAGCGGCAATAGAAAGCAAGAGTTAGTGGAAGCGATTTGCCTTCTGAACTTGAAAGCAGACCTTAAACAGCCATTAATAGCTCGTCTGTGTGTGTGCCTGAGGGTAAGAACAAATATATATATATAAAAACAAATATATATATATATATATATATATATATATATATATATATATATATATATATATATATATATATATATATATATACGAGGCGTGTTCAAATGAAACCCGACCGTGCTGCGCCTAGTGGACATTCGTAGGAGGAGCATGATGACGTCACACCTGACGTAATAAGCACATACGAATGTACAAGTGTGTAAGTGTTCATTCTCCTAGTATTCATTGGTTGTGCTGCAGACCGTTAAAATAATGGCCGGTGTGATAAGGAATCCGTCCAAGGTCGATCAACATAAGGAAGAACGCATGGGATGGAGTTTGAACCACCTGCTGCGTTACGAAGAGGAGGGTGAAGCATTTCTGTTGCGCATAGTGGCAGGCGATGAGTCGTGGTGTCACCACTTTGAGCTGTGCAGCAAATCAGCGAGCATGCAATGGAAACATCCCGGATCACCAAAACCCAAAAAAATTCAAGTCACAGATTTCCGCCGGTAAGGTTATGCTGACCGCATTTTTTGACCATGAAGGGCTTCTATTGGTAGACTTTAAAGAGCGTGGCGTGAACATCAATGCTATACGCTACAAAGACACACTAGACAACCTGCATACAGCCACCAAGAATAAACGACCCGGCATGCTTTCGCGTGGTGTGTTTCTGTTGCACGACAATGCTCGTCCACATGTTGTGAACATTGTGCAGGAAACGTTAGCAAGGAAAAGGTGGGAAGTTCTGCCACACCCAGCCTACAGCCCCGATCTGTCACCATGTGACTTTCATTTGTTGGGACCCTTAAAAAAATCTCTAAAGGGACAACGATTCGACTCTGATGCAGACGTCAGGGCCTCGGTGACCAAATGGTTCAATAAGCAACCAGTTGTTTTTCTCGGACGGCATCCGCCGTCTACCCAAGCAGTGGGATGCGTGTCTGAATGCCTATGGTGACTATTTCTAAAGAACCCCAGTGAGTACTTGCTTCATAACAATTGCTGTATTTAATTCTACTACTCCTGCTGATGTACCTTACATATATTTGTTATAAAGCCACTGGGACGGGTTTCATTTGAACACACCTCGTATATATATATATATATATATATATATATATATATATATATATATATATATATATATATATATATATATATATATATATATATATATATATATACACACATATGTATATAATTATGTGTATTTCTAGTGATTAATCCACCAGTACGATAGGAAGTGTGTAGATGTGTTAGAAAATTGCAGCGTGTTGCTGGTGAACTTACAGGCTTGTGTAATTCTGGAGGCAACTCCAGCCTTGGGAAATATTCAAAATAATTGAGAATGATGGCCAAAGTGTGTCTGTAAGTTTGGAAATGTGTTTAAAGAAGTATTCCTTAATGTAATGACACACATACCAGGAACATACGGAAGGATGAAAGTAATTGGATTACTGTATAGTTTGATATATTACTTTGTAGTTTTATTCACGACCAAATTATTGTAGGGAGGCGGATCATGGGAAACGGATTATAATTAAGGATGTAGAAGAAATTTATGATCACAGTGAACTGAATTGATTGTTGCTACTATATTATATCTTGTGCCTCTGCTAGCACTCTGTCTGAAACTGTCTATCATCCCCATCTGTGTCATAGAGGGATATTGATAGAGAAATACAGGGATTGCATTTAACTTCGTTTCAGGTTTTATCCTGTAAACCTAACAAATATACAAGGGGCATCTCTTACTGAGGTTACGACGGATGCAGTGCTGGTCTATGTCAGAGGGCCAGACATCTCGTGTATACCACTTGGAAGAATGTATTCTACTATTATGAATGTTAGCTACGTTAAAAGTCTAGGGTACTGAAATGTAATGTGTAGGTAATAAAATACACAGACACACACATGCAAATTCTAAGTCTAATAATGATAATAATAAACTCTATGATAAACTGAACTAACACTGGCTGTTATAGTTTAAGTTTGAAATTTTTTTTAATTTATTAGTCCTGAACCAATTGTTTCTTTTGGTCAGAACATATGAAATAATATGTATTTATCAATAAAATGCATAAATATATTGCATAATCAAATGAAATTTTTGTACATAGGTATATTCTTACAATGGTTAATATTAATAATATCTACAATGTCTTGGGAAAAACTAGCACTGGATGTTTAGTTGGGGTGGCGTCATCATGCCCAATCTATGGTTACAAAGTTCAGTTTCCTTGACTGATGTTAATGTTTATATAACAAGATTTTATTTCTTTATTAATGGTGGACACCGCTGATGAATCTACAGCAGGCCAGGTTTGCACTTAACTGGCCTGTGACGATGTAGTACAGAATTCTTGTGGCCCACTCCTCTCAGTAGCTGGAGTAAAATGTTAGGCTGCACAGACATCCGCTCTTGTACTTCTACAAAAGCATCTGGCACAATCGTAGTGCCAGATCAGAAACTCACAATTCCGAATTGATAACACAGTTACTTAGTACTAGCAAAACTCAGCTGAGCTGCTGGCTAGATTAGGGCGTCCCACTGATTTTTATTTAATAATTCCTGGAAATCACCTCTAGCAGTAACGTACTGTGTCAATGGACAGTCTTCTATACAATGGCACAAGCGTGCGTCTCTCATTCAATAATATAAATGCTTTTGTCCAATCAGCGGACTTCCCCTCCAACTTTTTCAAATATTCAAACTAAAAGTCAAATTTCAGTCCAGTATGTAGTATTTTTCCCAAAATTGCACTTGTTTTTTGGACTAACTACATGAAAAAACTACATAAAATTTTGTCTCCCCCTACCTCTAAGATCCTATGCTAAGTTATTTTTAGCTACTATCCTCCGACTTTGCCCCCTAGTTCATCTGCAGTTTGATTTTTGCATTTTTAGGCTCAAGGACGCCAAAATGTAACTTTAGTGAAAATATGCACAAAAAACTGTTCGCTAGTCTGATTTGAACAATACAGTCTTTCGTCAATATCTTCCGTGTTATCTGTCCGTCTGTGTAATTAAAAGTATATTATTTCTCTGCTCAAGATGGGCTATCAAACTAGCTAGGTTTTATTTTCATAACTTTATTATTAAAGAAAACCCTACTTTTCTCAAGGTTAGTTTTTGAAATTTGTTTTTGAACCTTCGGGTATGGCATTTGCCGCTATATTCAAATTAAAACGACCAATTACTGTAAAACGTCCAAGATACGACTGTTTCTAACAAGAGCTAAGTTCGTTTTTCTACCAATTCCTTACATTGTGTCAACTAGTGGCGTGATTTTTTCCTTTAAACTACAAATTACGTCTTTTTGCATTTTAGATTCAAACACGTGTTCCGACCGTCATATTTTTTTTTCTTTTATCTCCGTTTCTCTCCCGTCTAAAAGGGTAAACCGTTTAGTCGGCATGTTCCAACCAGTTAATTTCAATGGCGGTAGAAAGCGCTGGCGTAGGTGAAGAAGCCTCGGCATATCTTGCCTATATTTTTATCCCTACGTGTTATTTTACCCGTTATCTTTATAATTGGAGATATTTTAACGTTGTATCACGGTAATTTCACCACAATATCCCAGTTCACTAAACATAAAATAAAACATTTTGTGATGACTATAGCAGGGTAGATCTTCAATCAGAACTGTGAAATTAACAAATATTACTTAATCAGAGAGAGACCAACCAAACAAGACTTTCTCCATAGTAGCAGACTCTTATCTGGCACTATCCTGGTATCATCTGATACACCTTTATGTCCAGGATATCTTATCAAATTCAATAACCATCTACCCTCTCGCGACACCTTTGTGAAATCTACGCAGGTATATTATTATACGCTCTATAAATGTTTGCGTGTTTTTCTCACTTTCATTCCATATATTGTCACCCCTCTATACTTGTGTACTTTATCTTGTTTTGTTGGTTACTTTTCTCAGAATTCCACTTGCCAGATTGTAATAATTTGTGCTTGTGATGGAATAATTCAGGAAAAACACAGAACACTGCAGGAGCTCAAAACACATACGTCCGCACACTTCCAAACACAAGCCGCATCTCTCTTGCAAACGATCACCTCACTTCTGCTTCAAATTTGTTCACGTCTGCCAGTCAACCATCTCGGCATGACGTCACTTCCTTTATTAATAAGTGATTCCGTATAAAATAAACAAAAAAGGAGCCCTGTTGAGCTGCCTATTATATCGACATAAATGTTATGAATTTTAATCATAACAGTATATTTAGAAACTAAAATGTTTCGTGGTATCATTGTATTATTTATGATGACAGCAAATAACACGTCTCTCTCTTTTCACCCTTCCCCTACCCGTCTTCTCTCTTTAAAGAGTTTCTTTATCTACAAGAAAGTGAAATCCGAAGCTTGTGAGTAGTAAGTATTTAACGAAAATAAGTAAATTGTAGGCACTCCTAAAAAAGAAAGAAAGAAAGAAAGAAAGAATGAAAGAAAGGACATTAGGCAACAGAAAAATAAAAGAAATGATAGGCATTGCGGAGATACGAACCGTGGACCATCCAAACTGAACCTCGCCTCGCCGCGACAGTGAATCACGACAAAACATCATCATCATGTTCCTTTTCACTCCCTATGGAGCGTGAAACCACAACTACAGCTGGCCCCTTCACAGAAGGCCTGCACAAAACATTCTCCTGGTCATGCATCAGTGGTTTCTGTAACAATGTGTTTTAAATGAAGAGAGATTGCCCGCCTCATGCACAAACTCATATTAATCGTTTTGTACGACGTTCCTGAGTGAACAGTTGTTCTATTCTTTGTTAGTCTCATAACAGACCGCTGCAACTACACGGAGCATGACGATACACGAGCAGCTAAATATCACGGGGCCTAGTAGCACTCGTGGCACTAATTAAACTATGGAATATAGGACCCGGAGGGGTACTCCACCTCCCCGTGGTGGCCCTGGAAACAGGCTGCATCACTGCAGTCTGGCTGAGTAGGGATCGCAGAGGGAAGGCAACCCGGTCCCAAAAATGCCGTGCCGAAGTCGGATGTGTTGGGCCGAAAGGCGCAGATATCGCAGCTTTGCTGTAAACGGCGACACAACGCAAACAACGTCCTTTTCAGGGCGAACGCAGAAGAAGGAGGACCCGGAGGAACCCACAAACTTGTATAGACTTTATAACCTTCATAACTATACTATTCACAAGTATCGGCCAAATAACACAGAAGACGAAGGTCATAATACTGTGTCTACTCAGATTGACAAAGGGCAATAATAAAGAGTAATGTTAGTTGGTTTAGGCAAAGATCGTGTGAACACAGATTTAAACGTAGTGGACGCTGATGACTGTAGTAAATTATTCTTTCTCTAACACATGTGAGTAGTAGATGATTATTTCTCTCACAACTGTGAGTAGTAGGTAATTCTTTCTCCCACAACTGTGAGTAGTAGATCATTCTTTCCCTCACCTTTGTGAGTAGTAAACAATTATCTCCCTCAGGCCTGTGAGTAGTAGATAATTAACAGAAATATGTAAATGGTACGAAGTCGTTAAACAAAAAGACATACAAACAATCAGAAAGACATTAGGTAACATGATGGTGAGTTCGTATGGTCCTTGGTTCGACTCCCCAGAATGCCTATCACTTCTGTTATTTTACTATTGTCTAGTGTCCTTCATCCTCTTTTTCTTTCCTTCTTACCAGTGTCGTCTTACTTACTTACTTACTTAGTCGTTCCCCTTCTACCGTGAGGTGTAGAGGTTTGGAAGAGAGAGAGCGCCAGACCATTCTATCAGCTGTCTTCTTCCTGGCCTGGTTCCATTCTAGTCCTCGGTCCTTCAAAGATTGTCTAATGTTGTCCTCCCAACGGACTCTGGGTCGTCCTGGAGGTCTGGATCCCTGGCTCTTTGTTTCCCATGCTTGTCGTGGTAGCCGATCTTCTCCCATTCTGCAGACATGGCCAAACCATCTTAGTTGGGACTGTTCTATTTGGGTCTGCAGCGGATGGGATTTTAGGCCTTGACGGATCGTCTGGTTGCGGACCATGTCTCTTCTTGTTACTTCAACCACTTTCCTCAGATACCTCATTTCTGAGGTTTGGATCTGGCTTTTGTGGGTTGTAGTCATTGCCCACGACTCGCATCCATATGTCAAGACTGGGACATAGGTGGAGCGGTATATAGCCATCTTCGTTTTCTTACCAACCTCTTTCTTGCTGAGGAATCCACGATTTATGGCCTGAAAAAGTCTCCCAGCCGCTGCTTTTCGAGTGGCCAACTCTTCTTTGATGCCTCCCTTTCGGTCTATAATAGCTCCGAGATATTTAAAGTGGTCGACCTGCTCCAGGACCTGTTCTCCCAACTTAATCTGATGTTTTCTTTCTTCTCGTGATATCACCATGGATTTTGTTTTAGAGACCAGTGTCGTCTATTTACCTAATTTCGTTATTATCATCTACATGACAGCAAAAATAAACCGCTCCTCTGCTCAAGATTTACATATTTCTATTAAGAAGCGAATAATAATAACAACTCTCTACAAAGAGCAGAGAACAATTATGGATGTCATGAAGAGTTACCTGTCTACCAGAAAGCAAAAAACAAAAATTTACCTTTTCTAAAAACTGTTTCCAGCCTCAACAAGATAGAAAAAGAAATGCAATTATCCTAAATATTTCATTGTATTCCATTTATACCGAAGAATAATTATAGATGTTCTAAAAAACATTTTACCCTTATCAAAAGAAAAACTCTTTTCGTTATCCTAAGAATGATAAGAACTCCTGCCTCTCATGATAAAATTTCCCGTTTCGAAACCAGACCGGGACCTAAGACGCATCAACAGTGAGAAATGCAGCCAGCGACCCATAGCTTGACTGCTTGCGTCAGGGTCAGCGAACCAGAGCTGACCAAGACCCTACTCTACCTCCCCGTGGTGGTCCTGGAAACAGGCTGCATCACTGCAGTCTGGCTGAGTGAGTAGGGATCGAAGAGGGAAGGCTAACCCGGTCCCAAAAATGCCATGTTGAAGTTGGATGTGTCGACCGAAAGGTGCAAATATCGCAGCTTCGCTGTAAACAGACACAACGCAACCAACGTCCTTTTCAGGGTGAACAAAGAAGAAAGAAGAAACCAGACCGCGTAACCCTTCAGTCTACCGAGGTGTGAAAATTGGTAGGCTACCCGACTGCTCTAAGTAAATAAAGGCAAAGGCAGCGAGAATGGGAAATGGTCACCCCATTCTATAAAGCTAGAGCTTTGTGTATGTGAAGTCTGTTACGCTTCTCCTTCGGGGTATCTGCAGTAAGACCACCTTTACCTTTTAAAACAGTTTGTATCTTTGTACCAAAAAAAGAACTGTAGCTATCCTAAAAAAATGTATTACCTCTATGAAATAAAAAGGAAAGATCACTTTTTGCTTTCATAAACAGTTTATGTGTACCAGAGCGAAGAACAGATACAGCTACAGCTATTATAAAGAATTTCTTGCCCCTATTTAGAAGTAAAAAGCACTTCTCAGTTTTGTAAAGTTTACTATCTGGGCATAAAACGAAGAACATCTGTCACTTTCTTAAATAATGTCTTATCTTTACTAAGACAACAAAGAACAACTGTCGTACTCCTAAAGTGGTCTAGCTGTACCGAGTGGACAAAGATCACAGGTCTTAACAATAAGGTGGAAATCTGTATGTTTATTGAGGGCAAACTTGGACCACCCGCGGAAAGACTTCAATAAAAACACTCTTAAGTTCTTGAAGATAGGTAATACTGTGTGTTCTAGAATATTCACGAGCAGTTCAAAGACAGGCCCAGGCTAATGTTATCAGTTTCAGCAGGATAGAGAATTGAACCGAACAAGCTCCTTGGTGAGGAATGTCATGGAAAACTCTTTAGTCAACACAAATGGCATGCGAACAGTAGGACCTTCTCCACGAATAGGTCATGGCTTGTTTACCTTCTAGAGAGGAATGTGATTTCTTATGAGCTTGAGTAAATGTATATTTTTTATGTAGCAGTTAGCATAGAATGTGGAAAAGGTATATAAATAGCTGAAAAGTACATGTTGAATTGTATGCACTAACTCTGGTTAATAGCAAGGATAGGTTGAAGTGACACTGACGTCGACAGTGTATCTGTTTTGCTGTCACGTCTTGTGACATACTGGCAGTTGCACAAGTCAACACACATACTCGCTTGGCTGGTCAACACTCATAGTAGATAACAGATAATAAGGCAGAATCTTCTGTTTCGAAGCTGCTACGAGGAATTAAGTAAATTTATGACATCAGAATTTGAAGTCATTTTTTTTTCAGACAGCTGTGATTAGTAAGTAATAATAAATGGAAAAGGCTGGTCGTGTGTCCTGTCACAGTTCACTCTCGCAGCGAAGTGATGGCGCCATGTAGGCGATCCTTGGTTCGATTCTCCGAAATGCCTATCACTTGTAACGTTTATGTTGTCTAGTCCTCCTCCTTTCTTACAAATGCCTGCGTTTGATTTAAAAGAATACAAATAGACGTAATATGTTTGTTTCCCGGAAGAGGTGGGGAGGGTCTCTGCTGACACAAATAACGAACAAGGCCACTGCAAATTTTTTAAATGCCTGCTATGTACCTATCGCGTAGTTGGCGAGTCCTTTTCATGGCTTTATGCTAGAAGATGGATAATGTTAGTCCTTTTCAGAATTTAGGATATATCAACGCTGGACATGCTAGCAATCTGTTTAGATTGCTTAAGAGTTCACTACAACCGGTGTTCGCTGAACAATGAGAGAGTACAGGCAGCGTTGGCGTAGCTGGCGAGTCATTTCTAGGGCAAGTCCTTTTCAGGGCTTCAGGCTAGCATATGGATAATGTTAGTCTTTTTCAGGACTTAGTATCTATCAACGCTGTTCAGGCTAGCTGATAGATGCTAGTAGTAGTCCTTTTCATGACTTAGAGTTTATCAATACAGTTAATAGAATTCACTTATTTTTGAATGACAAATTGCGCTCTGATATAGCTAAATGACTTGTCTAGGTTGCCACAAGAAGGCAAAAGCCGCAAAAAAAAAAAAAAAAATCTCCGTTTATTATTTACTTCTTGTAAGTCTCGGGCTTTCATCTATGTTTATTTTTGTGTTCACACTAGAGTTACTTAAACCGACATGATATCCTTTATTATTTCTATTCTTCTACAATGTACTAGACCAGGATTTCTTAACCTGTGATCCACGGACTCCTTGTGGGTCCTAGGCATGGATTCAAGGGAGTTCAGGTACATAACTTAAAACATGAATTTTGTTTTCACCCTTATTTTTACTCGGAAAATATTACAGATTTTCGCATTTAAATAAATATATTCTATTTTTACATATTGCTTTTGTATTATCGTATGACTATATGTAAGCTTAACGATTTTTCTTTGTAATAAAATGTTTTATTTGTGTCAAACATTTTATTATGCGTTTATGTACATTCTATTTTTAATAAGAAGGGGCCCGTAGCTTTCAGCGGGCAATCAAGGGTGTCCGAGCCTTCACCGGACAATCAAACAAGCATGGTTAAGAACCCCTGTACTGAACAAAGATCGTAAATCATTAATAGGCTGGACTGCCCATGGTAAACTTCCGGTGTTATGTGTTGCGAGTCGCACTAATCACCCGTCATCGAAGCATCATTTTTTGGTGATGCCTAGATGGCAGGGAGGATAGTGTGATTCACTTGCATAGCTAGGCGGGGTTGTCGCACTGAAGGTCCTGAGTTCGAGTCCTGGGTAAGCCACTCACGTCTGTTGTTTTTCTGTTGTCTAGTTTTCTACTTCTTTATTTCTTACGAGTGCCTGAAAACATACCTTTATGTTTGACTAATATTTATTTATCTGGCGTACACTTGTTTACAGACTGCGCTGGCTTGGCTTTGTCCGCCGCATGGAAGATGGTCGCATTCCCAAATATATTTTCTATAGGCAACTGGCAGATTGCAAAAGAACAGTCTGGCGACCGCAGGTGAGGTTCAAAGATGTGTGTAATAGAAACCTAAAGGCACTGGGGCATAAATTCAGCAACCTGGGAGGATGAAGCTGCCGATCGCACCAAGTGGGGACGCCCCCTTCGGCAACACCACAGATTGGGCGAAAAGAAGCTCTTACAAGAAACAGAAGAGAAAAGAATCCGCCAATAGGAAAACTGGCAACCAAAAAAAAAAAAAAAGCAGCTGAGGGCTATCACCTCAGGGGCGCGAGAAAGGGGCTACTGACTGTTTACATGACTGTTATGGAGGTGACTGGGTCTATAAAAGTCTTGGTAGGTCCAGGTCCTATTTTTTTTTTTTTTTAGCTGCAGGTAGTGTCGTGAGAATGACAACTGCCGGTGATTAACCTTTTTTTTTAAAGGTGTCTAGCTATGTCCCGTGTCGGTTCACTCTCGCAGCGAGGCGATGGGATCATTTGGATGATCTCTGATTCTATTCTCCTGAATGCCTTTGTCTCTGTTGTGTGCTGTCATCAGGGCCGTAGATAGGACTTAATAATAATTTTTTTATATTTTTTTATTGCACTATTTTGGTACCGGTACAGTATTATCCCCCCCCCTGTATCTATGGCTGTGATAGAACTGTTTTCGTTTATTATTATTTTTTAAGCTCTAACCATTGACAGTATATGGCTCCAACTTGCGACACTATGGAAAATGGCCAAGATCGGTAATCAGAAAATAAAGTTCAAGTCGCCTTCTTGTGTAAGCACATAACCCCGACCACCGAGCGTTAATGTTACATGTCCTGTTTAGGGGCGGAAAAAATGGGAAGAGGGAGAGAAAGAAAGCTCATTCTCATTCTACCTTGGTCGGAAATAGTGCGCTCACAAAGCAAATTTTAGGTTGTTCTCTTAGATCACATTAGTAAATAAACTTCTGTGCTTCTCACTGAATGTATAAGTTACCACCCACAACAAACAAATTACAATAATAATAATGTGTACTAAAGAGCATATACAAAGTTTTTAAACTTTCAGTTCTGCTTTGAAACGAAGTATTTAAAATATTTTATAACTGGGTTTTTTTTTTAAAGTTCTTACAAATAAATTATATTTTAAAGAAACATAAATAAATTTAAAAAAACTAATCTGTTTAGCACTTTTGCCATCTTCACGAATACTGACTGTGTGATTGTTACCTTATACTTATTGAAGGCTATTGGGTAACGAGTATATTAATGTGCTGCACTGGTCTTGTAAGATATTTTGATATAATAAACAACAGTCTCAACAGTAACGTACGGAATGGCCAACTTGAATAATCTTGATCAACAGCTTGTTGTACGTTTTATCACATTTAATATGTCACAATACAACATAAGTGTACTTCACTTCTTTTGAGAGCATATGATGATATGACGTTACACCAGTAATACAAATGTGATCAGTAGCAGCCATAAGCAATAATGTCGTTGTGCCGGTTTAAAGTCAGAATGTCTATGTATCGTCTACAACGCCTTCATACTTTACAAATCCGTATTGATTCAAATCACTTACTGTCCATCTCCTTAAGCCACACATAATCAGGCACACATTCTTAATGAATTGAGTCAATTATCCTGACTCTGAAATATTTTATAACAATAAACACTGGTCTGTCGCTCTCACATAAAAATCCATACACTTCGAAAAACACCAGCCAGACACAACTGTCCTAACGATCACCTTCGTTCCCCCCGCAGAAGACCCTGTCCACGTCATACACTAAATCCCTGTGTCACACCCATTCCACAACTCGCACGCTTTTACAATCGAAGCGTATTCGCGTTCTGCTCCATTGCGCACAGCGATGAATTACCATCCTGTGAGCAAAGTGATAGGTAACAGTGATCTTCAATGATTTTTACAGAACATTATCTTAATAGGATCTGCACAGCATTTACGTGTGGTGTATACAACTGCTGGACATGATTTGCTTGACAAAATCTCAAATTCTTGAAATGTGCTTTATTTTAAAGATCCTTGTTTGATTAGTCAACAGTTTTCCTGAGTGTATTAAATATTATTTTATAATTTTTGTGCGCTTTAAAGAAGTGATTATATTTTATTTAAATAATATATTTATTTTTATTATAAGTTCTTTATTTAAAAAAAAATTATACTCTATTTTATCAATGCTGCATTAGAGTTCAGGTATTGGATTCCCTTATTATTATTTTTTTTTAAACTGGCACCTGTGCTTACATATGGTGAAATGACTTCAGTCTATGGAAGAAAGATGTGTGCCTCACCACAAGAAGTCAAACACCCTAAGGAGGAAAAGGTCATATTTTGTCACCTTCATTTCTTCGTTTGCAGTCCATCTTTGAATTCTGAATATGGATATCTTCCTCTTCTTGAAACAATGATTAACTCACTGCTGGCTTGCATCACAGCTTCAGTACAGCCCATTATTAGTACTATTTTTTTAGGGTCTTGCCTGTCTGAGCATTGGAAATAACCATATCATAATTCACCTCATCCAGTCAGCAATAGGTAACCCTGTTTTTCATTGTATTTTCCCCACCTTCAACAGTAGAAGTTCTGATGACCTTGCAGAGAGCATAAATACAAAATTACAAAAAAAGGCAACAATGATGTCACAAGCTAAGAAAAGAAAAATTCTACAAGCTAAGAAAATAAAAACAGAGAAAAGAAAAAGGCTTGAATACCCAGCTTTTATTATATCTTACAAGGAACACAACATCACTCGCCATCAATGTCATACATGTGGATAAACACACACCACAATGAAAAAAAAATGACACGAGAAATAAAACTCATTCAAACATGTACCAGCTTGTATATAGTAACACAAGAAAAGCAATATACCCATAATTTTCATTATGCAAGATTCCAGAAAAAAAAAAAAGTCATAGTCTATGAAAGCCAGGGTACAAAAACTTCAGTGAACAAAATGGTAAGAGATAACATAAACAAATAAATTGTATAAACAAGCAAAAGACAGACACTGGGAGAAAGAATCACCAATGTGAACTGAACATGGTTGATGAAGCTCCCATGCAGCAGCACGCCAAGTGAACTTGGATCTGTACATGTTTTCCTCTGAACATTTGGATTTCAATCAAGTGGGGAAAGAGGAGGCAATATGAAGCATTGTGTAAATATTATATATTTTTGTCCTATAGCAAAAATAATAGTTTTTAAGCACTGACTTTTATTTTAAATGAAAGAAGTTCACAAGAAGTATTGGAATATGGTGGTACTTAAAAAAAAACCAACAACTTTTTAATAACAATAAGCCATAAATCAAACAAATCTTCCACAGTACCCAAACAATGGCATAAGCATGACATAAAAACAATACACCAATGACTCAAGCAACATTGATGACTGACTTGAGCAGCTGACAACAGGTAAGCTCTGTGTATATCACACACAATGATCAACACTGATACAGTAAGCATAATGAATACAACAATGAATTAAATATCTAGCACCACGCCAATAAAAATGAGCAAACAGATTGCACTAGACCACACAAAAAAAAATAAATAATAATAATACACATGAAAATGATATAACTGTTTCCAGCAGGAAATTAAAAAACGAAACAATTATTTCTTTTTATTCTGAAGAGGCAGTGGAATAATTAGAATAAAATATTCATTTGTTTAGAGTAGAGTGGCAGTGAAGAAGTATGGGAAATGTGTAACATTCTGTTTTCATCCAGGTTGTATGACAACCTAAAATCTAGATTATCAACATTCAGTCAGCCTGTTACAGATTTGGTGGATACAAACACTTATCTGACTCTGACATCAACTGATGTTTTCATGGCAATGATTTTTAATGTAAGCACAATAACAGTAAATCTCCAAACTGAAAAAGTCCAAAATGCACTGTCCCTCCTCAAAAATGTGGGTGTCTAAGTACTTTAGCACTTTTGATTGTAAGCCAAAACTAATTAGTGCTGAGCATCAATTTTCCAAACTAACCGAGGCCAATCCTACATAGGATATTGGATTTTCTAGATAACCAAAAATAGAACCGTGGTCATATGTAAAAGTTAAAAGAAAATACAAAATACAGCATTCTAAAAGTTTAGACTTATTTAATTCAGAATAATATTTAGTTCAACCTCCATAGGTTGTAGTAATTCGGATATACAGGGTGTTTCAAAATGTTTACACCCTTTAAAAATGTATATTTCATGAACAACAACATACACAATTTTAATTTTCCTAATCACATTTTAAAGCTAAGGGACAGACAGTTTTTTTCACAATGAAGTAATTTTGTTTTATTTTTCAGATACATGAAAATTGATGGAGAAATCTCAAGTTTTGAAGAAAAAAAGACAATTTGTGGCTCACATGGTGAGAGATGTCACTCATGTATTCATGCTGGTGATGGGCATTTTGAAATCAGAGGCACATCTCCAATCCAACCTGCAAGTCTGGAAGGAAGAGCTGGAGAAGAGAGGGATGGTCATAAGCAGCTCTAAAACAAAATCCATGGTGATATCACGAGAAGAAAGAAAACATCAGATTAAGTTGGGAGAACAGGTCCTGGAACAGGTCGACCACTTTAAATATCTCGGAGCTATTATAGACCGAAAGGGAGGCATCAAAGAAGAGTTGGCCACTCGAAAAGCAGCGGCTGGGAGACTTTTTCAGGCCATAAATCGAGGATTCCTCAGCAAGAAAGAGGTTGGTAAGAAAACAAAGATGGCTGTATACCGCTCCACCTATGTCCCAGTCTTGACATATGGATGCGAGTCGTGGGCAATGACTACAACCCACAAAAGCCAGATCCAAACCTCAGAAATGAGGTATCTGAGGAAAGTGGTTGAAGTAACAAGAAGAGACATGGTCCGCAACCAGACGATCCGTCAAGGCCTAAAATCCCATCTGCTGCAGACCCAAATAGAACAGTCCCAACTAAGATGGTTTGGCCATGTCTGCAGAATGGGAGAAGATCGGCTACCACGACAAGCATGGGAAACAAAGAGCCAGGGATCCAGACCTCCAGGACGACCCAGAGTCCACTGGGAGGACAACATTAGACAATCTTTGAAGGACCGAGGACTAGAATGGAACCAGGCCAGGAAGAAGACAGCTGATAGAATGGTCTGGCGCTCTCTCTTCCAAACCTCTACACCTCACGGTAGAAGGGGAACGACTAAGTAAGTAAGATGGGCATTTTGAAAATTTAAACTAAATTTGTTATTGTGAAAAAAATTGTCTCAGCTTTAAAATGTGATAAAGAAAATTAAAATTGTGTATGTTGTTGATGAAATATAAATTTTTAATGTGTGTACATACCAAATTTTGAAACACCCTATATACTGTCTATTATTGTAGACAATACTCTCAACTTCTGATATCTACCAACTGGCAATGTAGGCCGTTATTATTTATTATATATTGTCTAGCTAGTAATTGTACATTTCTAACTGTGTGCATGTGTGTGTTTTTTTGTTTTCCTAAATTAATAACAACTGTCTTTATATTACATTATTGTTCAGTATATTTATGCTGTGTGGCAACTTAAGTTCTTTAATCAACATGTGATAGTCTTAAAACCTTAGAATGATCACATAAATTTCGGTTTTGTTTTAGCAATTTTTCACAGAAAAAAAAAACGTTGTGACCCCCCCCACACACACACACAGTTGCACGAATAACCATTATATAATATTTTGAAGCACTGCATCATTCTCAAACTGTTTATTCATAGTCCAATGGATTCCATTTCTAGGACCACACTAATTGAGGAAATCTGCTGATAGCATTAATAGATCGTCCTTGTTCTAGAACTTCCTGGGTAAGAGATGGAGACCAAGGAACACATGAAGAAGAGAACTGGAGACAGAAATGAAGAGCAAAAGTAAGACACAGAAAGACCTTGAGCTGATGGCACGGGACAGGAAGCCTTGGCATAAGTTTGTTGTAGGCCTGTGCTCCCTGTCGAGCTGAAGTATGATGATGATGCATCATTCTGAGATCTAAGTTTTCCTCTTCTTTGAAATGTTGTCTGAATTACACTTTTACAAAAATCATAACTGTTTCTCTCTCTGTCTTTTGTTTTTCTCTTCACTCGATATCACTGATTTCCCACTGCTAATGCTGGTTACTGGCAAGAGAAGACATGCTGAAATTCAAATGATAAAACTGTATGCTTCCTTCTGGAAGACTGAGTAGAACGTATGGTACTTACATGAAGCACATTTCACTCACTCCCACCTGTGTGAAACCCATACAGTCACTCACTCTGCTGTGTACTATTAAGATCTATATATATTTATAGAGACTCAGTTTAGCATCCCTCACAAAATCCACACTTATTATTAAAAAACTGACAACTGCGTACTCAAACAAAGTAGTTCCAGATAACTGGCACAACAGATAACTTTTATTAGGATAACTGATGCTCTACCATATTATACAGAAAAACTATACTTTTTGTTAAGTATCAAATGCTGTTAAATATACGTGTAATGAATAAAATCTGTAAAATCTCATGTGTAACATAAGCTGTAAGTAAGTGGCTGAGCAGTGAACGTTTTATAAAGACAAGTGCCATCAAGTGTGACAAGTGATACTTCACTTGATCAAAACATAAATAGCAAGAATAATAACAAAACCAAAAATAACAGTCAAAGTTGAAAAATGGACATGATATAGCACTGACCTGTAAACTACTAACCATGAAGCAATAAACCAAATCTTTGAACCCAAAAAAAAAATCAGAAAGCTAAATCATTATTTTTTAAAAATGCGTCAAGCCCACCATTAAAAAAATGTTCAACATTAATATTTCAAAATATTTTTTAAAAAAATGACAAAATATGTGAATGTGTTAAATTGTGGTTCTCTGCACAAATACAAATGTTATGTGATGAAATCTGTAACATGTTGGCTTTCTGAGATTTAGAGATATGCGTGCAAGGCAGCCATCAAAACATGGTGGGAAATAATGATGGTCTCCTGTGGTTATTTATCTGGATGCATTAGTTATGTAGCTATGGAGCAAAGCTTCAAAACTGGCATGGAGAAAAATGAAAAAAGCCAGTGGACTTTTTTAAAAAAAAAATAAAGTTTTGCCTCGTTTTGGCGAGGCGCGTCCCATTCAACCTAGTCGATTATATTAGGGCGCATATCCAAACACAAAAGACCCTTAGGTCTAAGATTTATATATTGTTAAGTAGCCAGTGGACTGAAATTTAACTAACTACCATTAATTAACAGCTGCTTTACCACATGTTTTGTAAATGAAGGAATAATTTTAAAAATCTTGCCTACGTACGTATTAAAAAAACAAAAAAAAATGAAGTCTCACAAAATATAAAAATCTCAAAATGAATCATTTTAACCAAATTATAAGCTTGTGTTTTTGTATTTTTCTCTAATCAGATATGCCAACATGCTACAGACTGCTTTACAAATGAATATCAAATTGGAGACAGTAACCTTTAAAAACATTCAATTTCTCAATATTACCTCATAAGAGACAGAAATGCATAGAGTATTCAAGCTGTGGTCATTGTAAGCTGCCAGAAAACTTGCATAGTCTGGAACTGATGACTAAGAAGGCATACAGGGAATGGCAGATTGTGGGAAGGATTATTGATACACCACTAAAAAGCACTGTCTAGATTTTCTGAGCAAAAAATAACACATGGTATGTTACACACATTTATGAAAATATTTCATAGTTGCCTGTATCTATAACAACCCCACAAAGCAGTTCCCAGAGAATTATAAAAGAAAGACAGAAAGAAACAACTCTTTAGCTCTAGAAATGACGAAGAAGATAACTGCAGAGCTATGCTAAAACAATAATCATGTGTGGATGTGAATCTTGGATAATGAATAGAAAAATCAATCACAGTGACATTATTGTGGTTCCTGAGCAGGATGCCATGTACATCATGGACAGCTAAGAAATTACATGAAGAATTATTAAATGAAAACAATATTACATGATGACTGCTAGCAAACATGGCAAGCAGATAGAAAAAAGTGTCATTGGTCTCACAAGTAGAAAGTAGGGTTCAAAACCTGGGTGATAACTGGAAAGATATAGGACTAAAGAAGCACATGAAGATCATCATTAATTAACCCTTTTCATCCCATGTTTAACACGGTGCTGCAACAATTGCTTACTACCAATTTTTATTTAGGGCCATCTTTTTCAGCTCTGCTCATGAGATTCAGGTTGTCCTGGTTTTCTCTTCCACCACTTTTCTCCAGGTTCTCTGAGTGAGGAAGATTCAGAGGGAATATCCAGTATAGCATGACAAGTTAGCTGGGAAAGCACTCAGTGTGTGAATTACTGGAATGTCCAAAAGACAAACATTTGCAGATCAAACTGATTATCAATGCCAGCAGGCAAGATACATGATGACAGTGCACATTTCAGGCACAGCAATAGTAAACCATAAGTCATTGTTATCAAGCTGTGTAAAAGCCTTAGCAAAGGTACCAACAGTAAAACTGTAGAACAAGGGTGAATTCCTATCAACAAACTCAGATAAAGGTCACATTATAAACTGAGCACTCTTGGTCGGGCAATAAGCAATACATTCTGAGTCAAAACTTGGGGAAAAGCTATTGTAAACTTTGAGCATCCACTTTCAGTTGACACAGCAGGGATGAATTGTTGTTTAGGAGTTCTCCACCATCATCACTTAACGAGCGGAGACGACCAGTGTATGACAGATCTGTGGAATTGCCACTGATCTGAAGGCTAAGAAGTCCTTCATCCAAACTGTAACTTCTCTGGTCAGACGTTCGTATGTAGTCCAAAATGAGTCCAGCGTCATCTCCATTATGTACCTCAGTGTATGAAGAGTGCCTTATTCCATGGTTGACAAAGTGATCACTGTCTCCACTGTCATAAGATAGGTCCAGGATGTCTGCTGAGGAGTTGGATCCAATACTGCTAATACTCAATCTATTTCTGCCCTCATCAAATGAACTCTTCTTCAGAATACTCTTTGGTCTGTAGATGACTTTGGCAGGTTCTTTGCTGGAAATATTATCACAAGAAGAATCTCCTACAGGTTTGGCACTGTCTTCCTGGTTGTATTCCTGCTTCGTTGGTTTGGCTTCTTGATCTGATAAGGTCTGTCCACTGCAGATAAGAGTGACTTCATTTGAAAGGACACTATGAACAGGTTCAGATAGGCCCTGAGGGTCTAGTGCTTGCACAGTGGTCAAGTTCTGTGGATGTTCTGAAGTCCAGGTTTGATGGGAATGCTGCCGAAGCGGTTGTTGCATAAGCAGTCGAGATGAGGGGTATGAACAGTTGGAGTGTGAGATAGTGCTGCTACAGCTTTCATGGTGAAGATTGTCTGAGGTATGATCAAGGAGCTGGCTAGCCCGATATTTTGATGCAAATATACCATGAGCTTCATCCCTGAAGGATGGAAGTCTACGTGGAAGATGTCCAGATTTTGGTATTGCACTGTCTTCAAGCCTCACTGTAATCTCCTCTGGCATAACACATCCACTGTCATTTCCAGAGAATTTTCCCTTTCTTTTCAGGATTCCTCTTTTGGGCTTCCTCTCGGAATCAAACACGGATGATGACATTTTCTCTGTCATTGTATTTTCCTTCATGTTCTCTTCCTCATTTATCTGACATGACATACTGCTAGTAAGACCATTAACATCTGAGTCAAAACCAGAAGAGATTCTGTCCTTATTTAACAAAGCTGCTAGTTTCTTGCTATTACAACTTTTCAAGATTTCCAAAACATCTGGGGGCAATTTCAGGAGAGAAGATGCAATAGCTGCAGGGTCATTATCATTATTTTCATGGACAGAGTGTTTGCAACCATCCAGTGTTGGAGCAGGGCTGCCAGCCACAGAAGATGAAACACTGTTGCCTGTACTGTCCAGTGAAATTGTTCTTTTTGACCATCGGTTTGGTCTAAAGTCCAGCTCGACATCAGAGTCTGAAGAAATGCTGCTTTGGTTTCTGTGGTGAATAACTGCAGGAGGATCCAAACTGGAGGGAAGTGAGTTTTTTTCAGTTGCTATACTGTACGGCATGATGGGCAGTTCATCATCTGGACTATATGGCACATCATTTGGCATACAGGTGTGACCAAAGTTAACCCACCAATGACGCAGAGCATCTTCCATACTGGCACGTCGGGATGGTGTTACTGTAAGCATGTGGCGTATAAGACCAGCTGCATCTGAAAGCATTACAGTAAATCTGACTTATTAAATAAGAACTTACAATTAAACTTGATTAAAATTTTTTTTAAAAGAAAGAAACTTTGACATTGGAATATACAAAAAGTAGCATAGGTTAGGATAAATCAAAGGATGAGGGGGGGGGGGGGGGGAAACAACCTTTGATTCGTAACTTGTGCAGAGTAAAGTTGCAACAAACTTAAATAAAATATCTACTCTGATAGAAGTATCATTCATAAAATGGTCTTCCACTTAACAGATGTAACTGCCATACGACACTATTAGGCATTTGCTACGAAATTCATTTACTACTGGCAAACACTGCATAAAACGCATTTTGGCTATCTTATGATACAAACACCCCACATTTTTAATGAAGCTTAGAAACTTTTGCTCAATTTTTAAAGTCGTTTTTTCCCATTTCCACCCAAAAAAGATGAACCAACATTTCTCGAAATTCAAGACAATCTGATTGCATTTAAAGAAACATTCTTCTAGCAAGGGCAGACTGAGTACTGGCTATTTCGAGCTCTGCCCACAGCAGTAGTTATTGTACAATGTATGATATTGTTGTTGTTGATTAATTAGGATTGCGGAGCTTCTCGCTCTTTGGCAGCCAATACCAAGTTGAAGACTCCTTGGTAGTATCTACACTGTAGATCTAGGCTTTTCAAAAGCAAGTCATGAACTCCAGTTTCTTCAGCTCGGCTTGCATTCAAAGGATCATCACATCTGGTCCAAAGCTATGAGGAAGAAGAGTGTGGCATACTATGCATTCCCTGCCATCCAAGGGGGCTCTCCAAATATGGAGAGCTAAAATACTGTGCTCTGGTTCAGGGCTCTCCAAAAAAATCATCACGTCCTACACAGAGCCACTTCTCAACTCCCCCTGCCTATCATGGGGTGCTTAATGAGATCATCCTGCACGCAGGCAACCAAGTAAACACCAGAGTTACATCTGGGGCTCAAGTGACTCCTCCAAGCTTAGTGTGCAATGCTGGGTTCTCAACATGTTTCACCACAGGGGGAATCCATTTTTCCTGTTTGTCACGTATTTTGTGTTTGTTTACAACATATGAACATTTATAGCTGTATTTAACACTTCCTATCATCATCTCAACCCGTAACCCGTCATGGGTCGTAGGGGTGCCATGGTGGAAGCATCAGCAGACAGGGTCCTCCACCGCTCTCTATCCTCAGCAATGCGTACAAGTGTGGAAAAACCGTGTCCTGCCCATTCTTTAATGTTATCAGCCCAGGATTTTCTTTGCCTTCCTCTTCTCCGTTTACCTTCGACTGTTCCCTGGAGGATCATTTTCGAAAGGGAGTCATGACGAGTTACATGCCCAAACCAGGCAAGCTTTCGACGTTTCACTACTGACAAAGTGGTTCTTGGTGGCCTGCATAGGTGTTTATCTTCTCTCTAACATAGACATTTGTTTTGTGCTCTTTATAGCAAATGCGCAAAATTCTTCTATAACATTTATGCTCGAAAGCCTGAATCCTTCGCTCCGTATCTGCAGTGAGTGTCCAGCTCTCACACCCATATAAGAGAATAGATAATACAAATGATTAATATTTCCTATTTCTCACTTCCTATATATACTTGTATGACTTAACTCATCCCATTTCGGAACAGCAGAAAAACCATAGGAAAAATCTACATCTACAGTGTAGAGAAAACCAAGGAGTCTTGGTATTTGCTGAAACAGTGGGAGAAGCCCAGCAGCCCTAGTTAAACAACAACAACAATCTCATGTTGTGCAACCCTTCTGTATTCTTTAAGTGCGACAATCTCTCCGCACGGTCGATACCGACCGTCGTTATGATATAAAGCGGGGAGTTAGTTACAGCTTACGTGGACCACAAACGTTGATATATATCAAGAAATATATCGATCTGACAAGACACATCGATTTCAGCCAACTATAAAGCTCGCCTATCGACTTAATATTTTTGGTAAAGAGCCATAAAATGTGTAAGCCGAACGTTATAAATACAGTGAAAGTTCTTTTTTTTTCTCCCACTTCGTATTCGATGTAACATCTAGTGTTGTGATATGGGACATGGCTGCTATTCTACTGTAACACGTCTCATGTTTGTTATATGAGATATAATTGGTAAACTAAACACTTTCCTATACATATTTTTCGTATAGTTCCAGTGTGATATTAAGCAGAGATTTTTCCCATATTAGCACCCAAGGCTGACAAAATCTACTGTTAGAAGAAGCTCAATGGGTCCGGAAAATGGTACTCTAATTTTAGATCAGTGAATAAGCTAAGAAAACCTCTATTCACTATTCGTTAACACAGCAAGTCCGAGATTGTTCCTCTTAGCGAGACAAAAGGACAAAGCCGTAAGACTCCTGATGTTAGTGTAAGCTATACCAGCTGGGACAAAACCAATCTTTGTGGTCGTCATGGCGTGTATTGTTCTACAGATGCTCTTAACGTAAAAACTCCCAACAACAGAACGACTACACTGTAGTCAAGAAATACACAAATAACAGATTTTGGTGTAAATATCTATCAACAAGTACACTCATTTGTAAATAATATTTTCATGTGAATAAACCATAAAACGGAATATACAGATTCATAGAATACCCGATTATAACCGAAAGATAGGTTGAACATGGCAGACTGCCGAGATGGTGGATGAGAGGAGGCAAATGAAGCTCATCTGGTGCTATTCCGCTGTCCTCTTATTTCTTTAATAAAACAAATAGTATTAAACAGCTGTTCGGCACAAGTGTGCAGATGGATCAGCCGGAAGGACACGTTACCAACAAAATGGCAGCGACCAATCAAACAGCCGATGAATAGAGGGATGAATTTCGGGAAGCATATTAGGAGAGCACACCAGTCTGCTATGCTTGCATGGGATTGGAACTATTAATCTACACCCCCTGAGACGCTTCACTGCATAAACAGTGGGCAGAACGTGTCCGGTGCTATGCTGTTGTTTGTGTGTGTGTACAGTGACGTATGTGGATAGATAGGTCATTTTCACTCGTATTCAGAAAAAAATATAACAAAATGCACTCTTGATTATAGGACACTCTATACAGAGCGTTACAACAAGAGGAAATGTGATCATCAGAAGGCCACCCTTCCTCCGTTGGACAAGTGTTTTGGCCCTTTAATCTCCTTGGGTTAAAAAAAAGTAATCGAAACAATAATAATAATAACAATTTAACACATAAATTGACATAACTGCACTTATACCATATGTAGTTCCCGGAGGATCCTCTGATGAGATAATGAAATAATATGAATACTCTCTCCCTCGGGCATGTTGTACCAGGCGACTAATGAAATGTTGTATGAACGTATGGGCTTTGCTAAAGAGTTCCTGCCATGGTGGTCACCTGCAGTGCTGGCTACATGCCCCATAAGGAGCGACAAAATGAGACGATGATGACCAGACTGCATCCATACTTCTCCCTCCAATTTACCTATCTGTAAACTTCACCGCGCGTGCCCGCGGGATATATCACCCAGAAAAACCACTGATCAGGTATGTGAGATTTTAATGCTCAGAATTAATACGACCTAATCTGCATGAACACGCAAAATGACATTATGAAATATTATATTCTCGACGTTAATAAATATTATATTCAGTTTAACGCGTGATTTGTCATTTGTAAACTGACCCAAAGGTCACATATGAACGTAAGTTTGTTTAGAACGAATAAAACCACAAGATACACGTAGTAAAAATTCAAGGTCAGACATGCATTAAGACAGAAACAAAACTGTGGGTCCAGTAGAAGTAAGACAGGATTATGATCAACATAAGATATTAAGTCGGCGTCACAGTGACGCCAAATAAAGTAACCAGGAGCATTGATAAATACTGTTTTTATAGCCGACTATTACATCTGAATGTTGATCTTATTATAGGCGCCCAGTGACATTACAGCTGTGACCGAAAGCCCTATTCTGGCTGCTACGGAAATCCCTTGAATAATTTTAAACTTTAATCAAGACGATTGTCGTGAGAAATTCTAATCCACATATCTAAATTAGAAAATAAACGTAAAGCCTAACGAAGTAATTAAATAAAAGGAAAGAAGAATGGTAAAAGAACAGTGCGGTCACAATAGCGTACGCCTGTATTATAGAACGTCATACTAGCTAAAAAGAAATCCCCTTTTTCTACTTCGTCTGCATAATTGTAACGCTTTCACGTTTGCTAGTAAAGCCTACTGCATCAAATACACGCGTTTCTAAAAATAAAACTGGTACTGTGTTTCTTAGAAAACCTTGAGATACGCACACTGCTTAATGACCTAGATTTAATATTACATTAATGTCATTTTATGCACTACGTAAACTAAAAGACAGACGGGCTTAGAAGAGAGAGAGAGAGAGAGAGAGAGAGAGAGAGAGATGTACGGAGGAACGCATGCAATACTACCACGTCGTCTCGCGATTGAAAAGTAATGCCACCCCACGCGAAAGGCATGCAGGCTTGATTTTTTTCAAATAAACAGTGACAAAAAACACTACCAATACGAGGTAAGGTTTTAAAAACATGGTTAATGCTTATTAGGAAACATGACACAATACTGTTTTATGTCTGAAATCCTGACTTTATACTGACAGAACAGTCGAAAAGGCAGAACAGGTGGCGGTTCTAAGACAGTAAATAAAAAAACAAATACACGACTATCCTAGAATAAGTACTTGACGCTATGAGGCAGAGGGATCGAGCGCACAAAAATAAGGACATCATTACATATCGGGCAGCAAGGAACAAAGTACAATATTTAATTCGCAGAGAAAAGAAAAACTACTTTAGTCATTTAGTTAAAAGCAAAAGCAACAGTAGAAATATATGGAAGGCAATCAATACCTTGGTGAACAAAAGAAATTCGCCTGACTCACAAAATCCCAATACTTCACTTACTTGTACAGACTTCAGCAATCATTTTCAGGCAGACATCCACAATATAAAATCCGCCATACCTTCTTCCCCTTGTGACTTCAGCGAATTATCTACGTTCTGCGAGAACAAGTGTACTAACACCATTCCATGCGACATTCCTTTTATAACAGTTAACGAAGTTCATAACTATCTTATTGATCTTAAAGATAATAACTCATCGGGACTTGATGGAATCAGTAATCGAATACTGCGTTATGCTGCACCAGCTATTACTGATACCCTAACATACATATATAATCAATGTATCGCAAGGAGTTACTTTCCATCTGCCTTTAAAATCGCTAAAGTATACCCTCTTGTTAAACCTGGTTCATCAGATAATAACAACCTTGGTAACTATAGGCCCATTTCTCTTATATCATCGCTGTCCAAACCACTGGAAAAACACATACACAAAACAGTAACAGAACACCTAGCTAATAATGACCTGCTTGTTGATAGTCAGTCGGGGTTTAGACCAAAACATTCATGTCACACAGCCTTAACAAAAATGATAGATAACTGGCATCTAAACATCAATAACGATATTTTATGTGGAGCAATCTTTGTAGACTTTAAAAAAAGCATTCGATATGATAGATCACACTATTTTAATCAGAAAATTAGAAACAATGAAAGTAAATCATAAACTGGTGAAGTTAATTAAATCATTCCTGACAGACAGACAACAAGTGGTGTCTTACAATGATTCTTTGTCCAACCCAACTGTTGTCGATATCGGTGTTCCCCAGGGCTCTATTCTCGGCCCTCTTCTCTTTGCCGTATACATTAATGATCTTCCTCTGCACATCAAACATTCATCCTGTGACCTGTTTGCCGATGACTGTACTGTTTACACTAGTGACAAAAGTTGCACTGCACTAGAACTATCTTTACAAACTGATACACATAATATTATTAAGTGGAGCAACGAGAATCGAATGCAAATAAATATTAGTAAAACGAAATGTATGTTAATATCAACCAGACAAAAACTACAAAACTCGCAGAAAACAACACTTCAGCTCTACATTGGAACATCACTAATTGAAAACGTAAATGAACATAAAACTCTAGGTCTAACTGTTGACCAGCACCTAAGTTGGAACTCACATGTAAGTGCACTCACAAAGCTAACGGCACAAAAAGTTTACCAATTAGCCAAAATCAAACACTTCCTGGATGAGGGGGCAAGGAAAATGTTCTACACATCTCACATACAAACATACCTAGACTATTGTTCCACAATCTGGGATGGTTGTTCCATATCCAACACAAAAAGGCTTCATTCACTTCAAAAACGTGCAGTGCGCCTAGTTGCTGATAAACACCAAACACATTGTATAGATCTATATAACTATCTTAAAATATTACCCCTTAGAAAGCGCTTCCTATTTAACAAAGCTAAATTCGCTCACAAAATCTTGTCACATAATGCTCCAACGTATCTGTGGCCACTTTTCAAATTCAATGAAAAACGTAGTCAGCGCTTAAACCAGTTAGATTTACCCAAGCCGAGGCTAGATTTGTACAAGAAGAGCTTGGCTTACTCAGCTGCTCATCTTTGGAACAATCTTCCACATGACCTGAAAAACATGCACAGTCCCTACTCATATAATCGTAGACTGTTCAAATACATTATGAGTGCGGATTATATGCCGCCCTAAGGGATTATGTTTCGAATTATTATTATCTAATACACTGTATGGAGGGTCTGATGATCTAGTTTTTCATTTTAATATACCTTACTTCTTAATTGTAATCAGATACTGTAATGTATGCTTTTATACTACTTATAATGTTGCATCGCCTCTGAACTAATACCTTAAGTATGCTGGAGAATGTCTGGATACCTAGCAATAAAAGATGAGTAAGAGGAAGGGATAAATGCAAGACGGGCCTATATGCATGATTCTCATCTTTCAGTCAATACCCTTTACCTCCCTAAGGAGCATAGGTCATAAAACTGGATCTCGTGTAGTGGAGGCGTCAACAATTCACTCCCTGTGGCAGTATCTGCTTGGGACTCAAAGTTGCTCACCTGTGGGAACATTTTCCGCATGCGCTGACAACACATGAAGTCCCAGCTATTTCAGCAGATTTCCAAATTGTCACGAGTTCTTATTATATGCCACCATTATCTGATTACGTTTCTAATTATGTCTTATTTACTGTATGAATTGTTTTGATTGTGTTTGTTAGTTTTTTTTTTTTTTTTTTTTTAAGGTATTAATTTTTGTTAATCTATTTTAATTAATAATTTTTTCCCCCCCTTAAATTTGATTATGTCTGGATGTTACAAATGTATGTTATTATTTTACCTCGATAATTTTGTACGCTTAAATAATGCTAAAAATACATGTGCTATTGAAAGGATACGGTATGTAAGATGACAGAGAGAAGAAGGGCAGAATGTAAGACAGGCCTGCGTGCCCAATTCTTAATCCTTTGAAAATATAGTCTATCTATCTATCTATCTATCTATCTATCTATCTATCTATCTATCTATCTATCTATCTATCTATCTATCTATCTATCTATCTATATCTATCTATCTATCTATCTATCTATCTATCTATCTATCTATCTATCTATCTATCTATCTATCTATCTATCTATCTATCTATCTATCTATCTATCTATCTATCTATCTATCTATCTATCTATCTATCTATCTATCTATCTATCTATCTATCTTTATCTATTTATCTATCTATTTTTCTATGTATCTATCTATCTATCTATCTATCTATCTATCTATCTATCTATCTATCTATCTATCTTTATTTATTTTAAAAACATACTTTAATTATGATGATTATTGCAAATGTTTGATGTTATATTACTTTTATAATGATAAATGCCTTAATAATGCTTAAAGTAAATGTGAGGATGAAAGGATACTTTAATTATGCCCAATTCTTAACCCTTTGAAAATAAAGTTCGTTCGTTCGTTCGTTCATATTTGTAACGAAGCCACTTGGCTCCATTAAACTTATATATTTGGGTGCCTTAGGACTTGCTGACAAAGAATATGTTAGGTGTTATGCCAATAGTATAATAATTATCAAATTATAGCCAAAATATTATAGTGGTGTTGTCTGACAACACAGGATCATATTTGCTCATAATGGCATGTTTGGACACTGCTTTAGAGGAAATGAGGCCACCACGTTAGATGCGATTTGATTGGCTAGAATAATATGTAAGGCGAAACATGATTAGTCGACTGCAAATACTATTTTTGGTTGTTAATGGAAACGGTAGGAAGGGTACATTTTTTCAAAGGCTTTTGTAAACATGGTCTCATTGGCTAGACCATTTGATATAGTCAATTAGAAGCGTCAGTTCAGGGCCACTTTTTGAAAATAAACTTTGTAGAAGCAAGTGCGTTGAGAACCAGCTCATATTTTTCTAATAAAAGCCTGGGACAGAGGCAGATCGGAATTGTGCCATAACTCATCGCCAGTCAACGTACTTGTTTAATATTTCCTTGAATTGTGGTAAGCTAGACATATTTGATATCTTTTAGATGAAAATTGAATGTGAATTGATAATTTATGTCTGTATGTGTGTGGTTCAGTAACAAACATGAGGCAAAGCCTAGATATTGCTCCACCATGAACAGAACTTGTCGGAGAGGAGTATAACTGCATAGGCATATATGGGATTGCCAAATAGTACTATGACACCTATCTTATTGTATAGAAGGAATTAATGCTGGAATTGCAGAGGCGTTGTAACCATTAGGGAGAGGAATACTGGTGTATATTGTTACATGAGAAGCTAACAGTTGGCCTACCGCGCTGAACTCGGTGTTTGTTATGTATTGTGCTTCAGTGTGGAAATAGATTATAAATTAGTTCTGAAGTAGGAGGTACAACCTTCTTATTTCAGGGACCGTGGTACTGAAGTAATAGAGCAGCACCTGGTCTGAGTTTTGCTGAATCCAGAGGCTGGTAGCATACTCCTTGTTCAAGATATCTACCAGTGTTGTTTTTCAAGATAACTGAGGAGCAAGCGAGCAGAGGAGACAGTTTTCCTGCCGCCCACACAGAAGATAAGATTTCGTTGGCCAGAGCAGCTCAATCTTGTGTATACCCCCCTCTAAAATTGACTGTACATTAAATCAAGAGGGACAGTTATTTGTTTTAAAATAAAAGAAACTGTGAACCTTTCCAATATTATTTCCACCAGTAACAAACACATGAAGTCATGATGACAAACAACAACCTAGCTTGAAAAGCCAGTATTACCTCATAGTACTACATCACAACTTACACACATATTGTAATAATAATATATGTCAGTACAAAGATCCTATCTATAAATTGTGTACATACAACTTGTGATTACATTTGATTGTGATTCCTGATTCACTTTGTAGTTGAATCAGGATATCTATTGTTGAAAGGAATTAATACATATTTTAAAAGTTAACACTTGACTTATTAAGATAGTCTTATAGAGTGTTCTATGTATGTGAGTGTCACAGTGTTGTAAAGTATTGTGGATTAAATTAAATTGTTTATCTGTCTGTTGGTTGTTGTGAACATACACTTCATCACTATCATAACCCTAGACATTCAACATAGTCATCACAATAGTCCAGAATAAGTGTGATTGAGATCTAAATGTGGTAGCAAAGTAAGGTCATCTGTAACACACCACACTTATTAGATACAGATACCTTCACAGCTGATCTCAGTCAGTACACTAAGTCCCCTATAAATATTTATAACATCCCACTTTACCACAACGATACACTTGGAGATGACTATATCCACATTTACTATCGGTGACTAGATCCGCGTTTACAACACGCTGATATCAAATGCGTTTTTTTTTCTGTGCACTCTTGCGTAACAAGTATACTATTCTCACCCAGTGGAGGCTCCAATGTGTTTTTGCTGGTGGGGATATCTATAACTAAATTTTGTAGTTGCATGTGTTCATACGAACGCAGGAGCATATAACACAATAAGGGTCTAAGATGACAGCAGAAAACAGTACTGGATTATTCATTGCCAAAATATGTAATTGTTACACGTTGACAAAGGGAAACAAATTACAGTTTATAAGAACTTCATAATAACCCGAAACCACTGGCGTTGACATGTCTAGATCTAGAATTTACTGGTGCGTAGCTCCCTTCAGCCACAGCTGACTATGGGAATGTGCCCCTGACGTGACAGCCTTCAGCTGCTTTTTGGCCTGGTGTTCCTTTCGGCGTGTTCTTTTCTCTTCTGCGTTTTGTATGAGCTTTTTTTTTGCCCAATCTGAGGTGTCACTTGGTGCGATCGGCAGCTTCATCCTCCCAGATTGCTGGATTTATGTCTAGTGCCTTCATGTCTCTCTTACACACATCTTTGAACCACAGCTGCGGTCGCCCGACAGTCTTTTTCTATCCGCCTGCTGTCCGTTGTAGTGGATTTGATGGTATTGTATGATGGTGATATTACTAAGTGTGATGCATGAGGTCAGCTGTGAAGGCTCCTGAGATAAAATGTAGCTGTGAATTGTCAGAAGGCCCTTCGTGCTACCACTACGACCTCAAACCTATCTTTTTTTACTACTGAATGTGGCTACGTTAAATGTCTAGGGTAATGATATGTAATGTGTTGTGGTAGTTTACATACACACACAGATATTTACTAAGTCTAATAATATTAATAAATGTTATAATACACTGAACTAACTCAAGTGTGTAAAAATTTTGATAGTAATTTTCTTTAAATTTATTTGTTCTGAACCAAGGTTTTAATTTGGCCAGAACATATGAAAGGTTTTGCAATTATGAAAGAAATGCATGAATATAACATAATAAATGCAAGGTGTGTACATATGTATGTTACTAGACTAGTTAATATTACTACTGTTTATAGTTGTAATCTATTTTGGGAGAACACTTAATGGATGTGCTGTTGGGGTGGCCTCATCACTCCCTGTCTATGGTGACTACACATTGTCCAGTTATTGGATGGCATTTTTATGGGTGTGTTAGCAAATAAGTTGAGTTGGTGAATTCTCAGCAGACCAGACGCTCACGTAGCTTGAAGGTGTAGCTCTGGTGCTGAGATCTGGTGGCCCCACCTCTCCGCGCTTGGGGGCAATATCAGAAGTCTGGTGGCCCCACCTCTCCGTGCTTGGGGGCAATGTCAGAAGTCTGGTGGCCCCACCTCTCCGTGCTTGGGGGCTATAATAGGCTGCTCTGACAAAATGTTACTGCACGGGTCCACTCTTGTAATATTCAACAACTCATTTGACACCGCATTGGTGCCAACTGAAACTCACAGTTCTGCAATCAAAGTATTAGTCATGTGTCAGAATTCCATCCTCTAACCATTTCTGGACACAACACTACACAACAACAACACCACATAGACGGGTCAGATCTTTCTGACCAAACAACACATCTTACCAAGTTGGTTTCACATAGGATAAGTTCTCCCAGACTACAGATTCTGAAATATGTTCATTAGCTTCCTGCCATAGAATAGGATAGGTGATATGTTCCACTGATCTCAACACTTGATCTATCCTTCATAATCCTTGCTGGAGTTTATGTATTCTATTTGTCTCTAGACCCTGAACTGGGGCGGGGGGTCTAGAGCAAATCCTTACTTGTTGTAAGGGACAGATTATGCTATTGCAGTATCAAATCACTCGAACCTTACACAAATATTAAAATGTACAAAGAAATAATTTCAGTCTTACCAGAATTATGAATATAAAATCACAGTTAAATGCTAGCAAAACTCAGCTGAGCTGCTGGCCTTAGGATGGCGTCCCTCTAAATATTTCAATAGCTTCTGGGAATTACACCACTTAATAATTCACTGTGTCTACTAGGACAACTTATAATGACTGGCACAAAATGCGCGTCTGAGCGCCGATAATATATTCATCTATGGCCAATCACTGCCTTTTATTTTTCAAATTCAAATATCCTACCAAAAAGTCATTTCAGTCATACCTCAGTCAAGTATGCCTTATTGTCTGTTGGTCCGTCCGTCTCTATGTGCGTTTCACAAAAAACACACTTGTTTTTTGAACCAACTCTGCCTTCCCCTACACAATTTTGCCGTTAAAGTTATTTTTAGCCACAATTCACCATCCCACCCCGTCTCTTCATTCCAACTAGATTTTAGCACTTGCGTCTTCAAGGCCACAATTTTTTGAAAATTAGTGACATGTTTTATTTCAATGCAGACGATCGTTGATATGAACAACACAGTCTTTTGTCAATATCTTTCTTATTATCTGTCCGTCTGTATAAATAAAAGCATATTATTTCACTACTCAAGATGGGCCATCCGGCCAGCTAGGTTTTATATTCCTAACATTAATATTAAGAAAAGTTACTTTTCAAATATTTTCTAGAATCTTCTGGAATGCGTTCATCACTGCATTCAAATAAACGGACTAAGTTATCGCAAAAGCGTCCAAAAAATGACTGTGGCGTATAATATCCAAGGTCCCTTTTGTCGATTTCTTTACTTTATGTCAACTTGGGGAACGTGACTTTTCCTCCTTTCCCCACCAATTTGCGTCCTTTAGCCTTGCTAATTTCAAGCACGCGTTCAGTCAGATTTTTCCTTTTGATCTCCGTTCTCATCCCGTTCCGTTTTGCCTTCAAGTCTAACAATTTAATTTCCATGGCGGGTGATGACCCGTGGCGTGGGCGATCATGTACTCTAGCAGCTTACGCATTAGTTTTTATCCCTACGTTGTATCATTGGAGATATTTTAACGTTGTATCACGGTTAATTTTGTGACATCCGTAGAAAACATCTTTGGGGATGCGACCATCTTCCATGTGGCGGACATGACTATGCCAGCGTAGTCTGCGATGTCTAAGCAGTGTATACATGCTTTGGAGGTCAGCACGTGACAGTACCTCGATATTTGTCACTTTGTCTTTCCACGAGATACCAAGTATGTGGCGTAGACACCGTTGATGGAAGGTATCGAGCCTTCTCTATTGCTTAGCACAAGCTGTCCATGTCTCGTTGCCATATAGAAGCGTGCTAGTGACGCAGGCATTTTATACCGTAAATTTGGTCTTCACTGGTACAAACGGTGCCTATTTTGTAATGTTGTTTAAGACTAGAGAATAGCGTTGATTATTTTCAGCCCATTAAGTTCTGATAGTGGAAACCTGAACATAACCATTCTTGGATGATGATGGGTATATAACAGGGCATAGGTTTAAGATGACAATATTATACATAGCAAAAAGAGTACTGGCTATTCATGGCCAAGACTGCTTTAATAAGGCAACATATTTAACTGTTGTACCTTGACACACACTGAAGAATTACAATTTATGAGAACTTCATAATTACTCGAAAACACTCGCATTGAAATATCAATCTGCACTTAGGTTTATTCAATTCGCCTTTACTGTTGACAAAAACAAAGTCATTAGGTTGATGTGGTACTAAATGTTTTACATCTAATTTCTATTTGAAAGCCATTGCGCTGAACGTGTTTTTCAATTAAATCAAAAAATCTACTTCGTTCATTATAACAATAAGGATTAAATCTAAGAGTTGTGTTATTAACACTAACTAAATCGCAAGACAGCCCCGTCCTTAGTATTAAGGAAAGGCAACTGTAGTTCTCTTGTGGACTGCAGGGTCTATCCCAGTTTAAATATCTGCGCATTCCAGCATATTTTTCCCACCGTTGTGACGTCTGGATTTTTGAAACCTGAACGTCGTCAAACAATGCTATCGCATTTTTGGGGGTGGCTTTCTTTCATCCCCCGAATTAAGAAAGGACCGGGACGAAGTCCGCACAGTAAAGAAGAGGGAAAGGGAGGGAGTAGCAGCCAGAGAGTTGGTGAAAGAGAAAGAGCTTGAGAAAAGTTCAATGTAGAATTACAGCGGTTGTAATTCATTTTCGGAGACTTGTTATATGTCACTACTAAAACATAGGGTGGGTTTAATTTCTGCCGAGGATGGACCCACTATCCTCCGAGAACAAGTTCCTACTGCTGTCATACAAAGCATTTGGATGCATTAAATAAATGATATCCCTTTTGACGAAATTTGTTGTTTACATCTGAAATAACACGAAAGAAGGGGGAAAAAAAAGAAAAAAAGGTGCAGAATAGAATTGTGAGAGGGTTTAGGAAAATAACTAGGCACATAAATACGGGAGAACAGAATATCTACGTCACTATACATAAGATTAACGTGACCGTTAAGCGAGTCTGAAAAACATCTTTTGTTAAGAAATAAAAACACATTATAGCTGTTTTTCTTACACACCACGTGAAGATAGAAAGATGAGATTTCAGCGTCAAGCTGTTGTCAGTAAATCCACAAAGCTGGCATTATTATGTGGCCTATCATTTTTGGCTTTTAAAACGTGACAATGAACACACTGTTAGTACCCTGAAGAAGAAGAAGAAATACCCTGTGACAAGTCTTATAGAAATATAAACACGAACGCTGCTAAGAGGCAGTTCACGTGTGTGTGCTAATACTCGTACAAGGGACACAATGAACAATAAAGTGCGCACTTATACTGCATTTTTATTAAAGAAAAACAGCACGGCAACAAGACGGGTGCATACAATGATGCTGATAATGGCTAGGCGAATGCTGATAATGGCTAGGCGAAAGCGAATGAGCAAACTACCGTTTCCAAAGTGTGAAAGGCCTGACACGTGAGTCTTGTAGTTGGTGCGTCACCTTTCTGACTTATTCCTATCGTCAATTTCTGTTCTCTATTCCTACAACGTTCCGTGTGTAGTTCTCGGGGGGTCTCTGAGAAACACAGAAATAATAGGACCTCTGCTCCCTCAAGCATGTACGAGTAGTAGAAGTAGATTAATACGAGGTTGTACATGCAATTAGGAACATCATCATGTAAAACAGACTGCTATATAATCCAAGGCTGCGACGTTTTGGCGCAGGCTATCTGCTAGAGGGCCAGCTGCAGTGGTGGATCCATGCTCCAATGGCAGCGAAAAATGGAAATTATGATTCCTACAACTATCTCCATTGTATTTCTTATAATAAGATATTTGTTTTAACTTAATATATAGATGCTCCTGAGTGCAAAAAAATAAATAACTAAATATCAATATAAAAAAGATGTCATCGTCAACTAAGCGTCGAGAAATACAATAACCTTCTCATACATACGGTGGGGTAAACACGCTATTTGCTTGCAAGTCTATAAGTCTCCTGCATAACAGGGGCGTACTTATAGTATTTGGCACCGGGGCTGATCCTTCCTTTGGCACTCCCCATAAGGCACACAGAAAAATAGATTATGCTTGCGAGTAGATATTTAAACAGTACAGTACTGACATAATAGTTAGTGTTCGATGTCATTCCCCCCCCCCCCCTTTCCTGGCTGTCACCGGGACCGGACCTCCCCCCTCGCACACTCCTTAGTACGCCACTGCTCGTACACACAATGATCCAGCAGGAATATAAATATGCTTGTGCAAGCTTCTTGAATAAATAAACAATGGATCTCTTGGAGAAGATTAACAGTTCCCAGAAAGCCAAATAAGCTGCTCTGTGTATTCACTCTCAGCATAACCGAGTTCGTCAAAGGTGGTATGTTTATGTCTATTGGTTCTGGGCCACAAAGGGATTTCAAAATGCCATAAAAGCTCCTCTCTGAATAGATTTGAAAGCTTGCTTATAGTGAATACAGAGATTATGATATGTAGGCATTTAAAACATGATAAGACCAAGATAAAAATACAAAGAAGAGTTAAAAAAGTCCTAGACCGCTGTGTATGGCTTTATTGATATTGTGCAGCATCAGACACGCTGACATGGATTAGAAACAGTCAAACCTACCTTGCCAAATTATTTTACATGTTAAGGTGGAACTTACGCGTTTACCCATTGCTTTGTACTGGAGGTATTTATTTGGTTTGTGCGTAAACTAATTAGTGAGATTTAGTTAGATCCAACAATGAGGACATTCATAAATAGAACAGGCGTGTAGAAAAAAAAATGTGAGCAAAATTAGAATTGCGAATATCCGAGTTTGGCTCTCGTTCACACAAAACTCGTGATCATGCTAATTTGCTCTTTGTTATGATAAAAATGAATTTGTTAAAAAAAAATATGTGCTACGGGAATGGGCGCTTAACGAAATGTTAACTATCACATTATCTTTCTCATTCCCTCACTCCCACAAACACATACACTTCAATGGTCAACATTTTCCTCCACGCCATTTCCATCGTTTTCGACAATACTATCACTACAAAACACACAATTCTTTTTTCTCCCCTCCACAGGTGTCGTGAGTTAGTCTGTTTCACAACACGGCCTTCTGTATAATTCTGAGTAACTCTGACCACACCGCGCGCCATACATTGTAAGAACTGTATGATACATTGGCCAATGGAAAGACTTCCTTATTCGTGTGTTTACTGAAACGTACTAGGCTTAACATGGAGTCTCAATCTATGCAACCGAGTGAAGGATGCCATTTAATTACATAAGTAGGAAAGAAGTACCACCGGGAAGAGGTCTATAATTCAACAATGGAATGTTACTTTAGAGGTACGTGTAAAGACTTCCTCGAAAAATAGTTTATTAAGAAAGAAAAATCGAGTGGAAAGGCCTCGACACATCAGGTTAGTCCCTAATTTAGCTGTTTAAAGTATGCATAAAATAAAATGCACGTAGGAGACTAAACGATTATTAGATAGATAGATAAAGAATAATTCAGGGTATAATTTAAGCTTTGGGTGAATAAAATCGCTCCAGAAATAAGAAAGATAATTGGGAAAATAGTTTTTCATAATTGAACAGAGAGACAAATTATGCCTCATTTTGAGATTCGCAATACCACTTTAGTCCCCTGCGTTCCGATACGAAGGATGTGCTAGTATAAATAGACCTTGCCCTTGCAAAATTGAGGCCATAAGATTTGAAAAGCACAGCGAGCAGAAGAAGCGGTAAAATTGTGAATGAAGTGTGCCTTTGCCATCTGCATCTGAAGAGCAGACCATAGATGCCCATTAACAGCTCGTCTGTGTGTGCCTGAGGGTAAGAAAGAATATATATATATGTATATAATTATATGTATTTCTATTAATTCACTACAGTGTGTGAGATAGGGAGTGTGTAGACGTGTTTCTGCAACCATTGTGTAATTTCTGAAGGACTTACCAGACTGTGTATATTCAAAATAAATTGTGAATGATGGCAAAAGTGTGTCTGTAGGTTTGGAAAAGCATTTAAAGAATTATTGGTACTTTTGTCTTTATTCACCCACAGATTAAAATTGTTGAAATTTCGAAGCCAAACCGTACTTTTTGTAAAAAAAATTTCCTCTTCAATTCGCGCAACACCGTGTCATTCAATCGCCTGTCAAGGCCGTATAAGATGAATCTCTTATTTTTTACTGTCTAATGTTAACCTCCGTTTGTTTTCCTCTAAGACCAGCTTTGTGATGCAGGGGAGTGAAGTGTTAGAGACTTCACTACAGTAAGACCAGCTTCATGATACAGGGGAGTGACGTGTTAGAGACTTCACTACAGTAAGACCAGCTTTATGATGCAGGGGAGTGAAGTGTTAGAGACTTCACTACTGTAAGACCAGCTTTATGATGCAGGGGAGTGAAGTGTTAGAGACTTCACTACAGTAAGACCAGCTTTACGATACAGGGGAGTGAAGTGTTAGAGACTTCACTACAGTAAGACTAGCTTTATGATGCAGAGGAGTGAAGTGTTAGAGACTTCACTACATGTGTGACTTTTTGTGGCGACATATCGGAATAAAGTTCTTCGGTCAGACCCGTTTGAAAGTATCCTGCATGACATAACAGAATTTTGGTCTCCTCTTTAAATTGTGCTGCTACGAACGAACATGTGTATGTCCTGATATGTGCATAGCTTCAGCGATCCTTGGTGATCTGTTCCCCTCACGGTCCTTTTTAGGGCTTACAAAACCCACGAAACAGCACCCACCACGGTCCTTTTTAGGGCCCACAAAACCGCACCACGGTCCTTTTTAGGGCCCTCAAAACTGCACCACGGTCCTGTTTAGGGCCCACAAAACCAACAAAACTGTACCCTGGCAAGAAATCGCTACGCACTGATCCTTTATTTGTTTTCGCCGCTGGGTGGGGAGGGCTGGATGGGGAGGGGGTCCCCTCGCTACGCACTGATCCTTGTCAAATATTGACACAATCAGAGCCGGATTAACGTAGTAGCAAAAGTAGCATATGCTTCAAGCCCCGCGCTTTTAGGGGCCCCGCGCCAATAAATATATACATAATTTTTGGTCATTTTCTAATACGAGCGTTAAACCAATGATCTTGTGATTTATGCCATCTTTAGCGCCTTTTCATTTGGTGTCACGAAATTGTGACAGAAAGAGCATAAGAGGGTGACTTAGTGTGACTCTTCATTATTTTTATCTTAACTGTTTGCGGACGGAAGCAGTCATTTTCTTTGGATTTGTTGAAAGCCTGTACACCTTCTTTTCTGCTTCTACCTACCGGTGGCGTCTCCTTTCTACTGCATTAAGTGCTGGCAGTACTCATAATAAGTCCCATTTGCCCTTTGTGAAAAGACTGTCAGATACCAGGTGGTCCGCTCGGGCAGATGCAACAAAAGCACTTTTACACAGCTTTTCTGCAATAAAACAAGTCTTGGATGATATTTCAGATAACAATGATCAGAAGGCAGAGTGTCGTCAACAGGCTCGTGGTCTACTTTCAACCATGATGAAGTTAGAAACAGGAATAATGATCATACTGTGGGATCAAGTATTACAGCGTTTTCAAATGACCAGTGCTTCTTTGCAATCTTCTGACCAAGATTTGAATACAGCTTGTGCACTCTATGAATCCCTGCGGGGGTATATTCAAGCTATGCGGTTGATTTCTTGCCAGGGTACTGTTTTGTTGGTTTTGTGGGCCCTAAACAGGACCGTGGTGCAGTTTTAAGGGCCTTAAAAAGGACCGTGGTGCAGTTTTCTGGGCCCTAAAAAGGACCGTGGTGGGTGCTGTTTCGTGGGTTTTCTAGGCCCTAAAAAGGACAGTGAGAGGAACAGATCTCCAAGGATCGCTGAAGTTATGCACATATCAGGACATACACATGTTCGTTCGTAGCAGCACAATTTAAAGAGGAGGCCAAAATTTTGTAATGTCATGAAGGATACTGTCAAACGGGTCTGACTGAAGAACTTTATTCCGATATGTCGCCACAAAAAGTCACACATGTAGTGAAGTCTCTAACACTTCACTCCAGTGCATCATAAAGCTGGTCTTATTGTAGTGAAGTCTCTAACACTTCACTCCCCTGTATCATAAAGCTGGTCTTACTGTAGTGAAGTCTCTAACACTTCACTCCCCTGTATCATAAAGCTGGTCTTACTGTAGTGAAGTCTCTAACACTTCACTCCCCTGTATCATACAGCTGGTCTTACTGCAGTGAAGTCTCTAACACTTCACTCCCCTGTATCATAAAGCTGGTCTTACTGTAGTGAAGTCTCTAACACTTCACTCCCCTGTATCATAAAGCTGGTCTTACTGTAGTGAAGTCTCTAACACTTCACTCCCCTGTATCATACAGCTGGTCTTACTGTAGTGAAGTCTCTAACACTTCACTCCAATGCATCATAAAGCTGGTCTTACTGTAGTGAAGTCTCTAACACTTCACTCCCATGTAACACAAAGCTGGTCTTACTGTAGTGAAGTCTCTAACACTTCACTCCCCTGTATCATAAAGCTGGTCTTACTGTAGTGAAGTCTCTAACACTTCACTCCCCTGTATCATAAAGCTGGTCTTACTGTAGTGAAGTCTCTAACACTTCACTCCCCTGTATCATACAGCTGGTCTTACTGTAGTGAAGTCTCTAACACTTCACTCCAATGCATCATAAAGCTGGTCTTACTGTAGTGAAGTCTCTAACACTTCACTCCCATGTAACACAAAGCTGGTCTTACTGTAGTGAAGTCTCTAACACTTCACTCCCCTGTATCATAAAGCTGGTCTTACTGTAGTGAAGTCTCTAACACTTCACTCCCCTGTATCATAAAGCTGGTCTTACTGTAGTGAAGTCTCAGTAACACTTCACTCCCCTGTATCATACAGCTGGTCTTACTGTAGTGAAGTCTCTAACACTTCACTCCAATGCATCATAAAGCTGGTCTTACTGTAGTGAAGTCTCTAACACTTCACTCCCCTGTATCACAAAGCTGGTCTTACTGTAGTGAAGTCTCTAACACTTCACTCCCCTGTATCATAAAGCTGGTCTTACTGTAGTGAAGTCTCTAACACTTCACTCCCTGTATCATAAAGCTGGTCTTACTGTAGTGAAGTCTCTAACACTTCACTCCCCTGTATCATACAGCTGGTCTTACTGTAGTGAAGTCTGTAACACTTCACTTCAATGCATCATAAAGCTGGTCTTACTGTAGTGAATGGGTGAACAAAGACACAAGAACCGAATTATTTCTTGTTGGAATGGGAAATATACCCGGAACATAAGGAAGGATGACAGAAATTGTTTTAATGTATTGACCAAGGTATTACTTAGTATTTTATACTAGACCAAATCATTGTATGGAGGTGTAGCATGGACAAATGGATCTAACTAAGGATTTAGAAGGAAAGTGTAGTCACGGTGAACTGGCTGTGGGTAATACTAGTATAAATTGTCCTGTGCATCTGCTAGCACATTGTCTGACACTGTCTATCATCTCCATCTTGTGTAATAATGGAATGGTGATGGACCATACAGGGGTTACGTTTATTTTTGTTTCAGGTTTTATCCTGAAAACTACACCAACTTAAAAGAGTCATCCACCTCTGTTGGACTCTGTGGTGCGAGTGCTCTTGTGGTCAACAGAGCCAGATACCCAGCTTCCACTGCCTGGAGGAATTCATAATACTTGTCCGTTCATGGCAGGAGTGTGAACGATCTCTAAACACCAGATAAGTGGCAAAACAAAGCCACTAGTCATCGTATCCAGATTATACCCCGACATTAACAAACAAGATACTAATAAAGGCAGCCTACAGTGTATGATGAAAAGTGTGGACATAAATTTACTCATTACTAGCTTCACAGTCAAGAAATAGTGACAAAACTCACTAGTATCATATAAATGTTCTTTAAAAGGAGATAATTAACCCAGGTGATAACCTTCACCAAGTGAATGACTTTTTAAGATTGTTAATTATTTTAAATGTTTATTGATTTATTGTTGTAAATAAATTTGATTTCATTTCAAAGTTTCCAGACCGAAAAGAGAAACGGTATAGGCTAAATAAATTGTAAATATGTACCAGCAGACTTACTTACTTATTAAAGTTGAGTTTATGTTCTTGTTGGAAATAATTTTGTTAATATCCCCTAGCAGAGTCAACAATAATAATAATAATAAATATAATAATCAAGGGAGGACCTTGAGAGGGAGCCCATAGGGATCCAGGATAATACAATAACATCATACCTGGAAATTTATACAGCTTGACCCTACCTTTGATATCCATACACCCTTACTCTTTTCAGAGAAGGGGGTATTACTTATAAGACCAGTGATAAAGTTGATATAATGTTGGATTTTTATTCCCGTTAATGATATCCACCAAAAGATAGATATAAGTGGATGGAAGCAGACATCATCATCATCATCAGTTGATAAGATCTCTATGGTGTTGTTTGCTCCACTGTAGTGTATGGAATGTCAACTTGACCTACGCAGTGGTGTGTAGACATGGATTGAGTGTACAATGTGCGAATGATGATAAGGGTTCGTGTTGTTGACAAATGTTCTTTTCTCACACTCATGTATGACTGGAAGTCATCGACACCAACGACTGTGTACCTTTTCTAAAGTTTAATTGGACGTACACACTCGACAGCACAGATAGTGACAAATCACAGGTTGGCATAATACATCATAGTACAGTGGATAAATGGTCCTGCAATGTTATGTTACATGGGCACTCATGTAGATTAATATTATAATGGACTGTCAGTAGCCAAGCCCTCAGCATCGCCCATACATATAAATCATCTGACTTCACTGACTGAGCACGTCAGCTTATAAACAATATTTCAGATGGCTTCTAAACCTAATCTCGTTTAGCGACGATTCTCCCACATAATGTTCAGCACATATTTTTTTCATATAATAATATTGAACCGCTAATAACGGGTTCTCATGTGTAGCAGTGATCTCTGGACTAAAGTTAGTCATTCATAAAACATTGCATTGCTCTGTAGATTTGATCATGAACAATTGACTGCATTCTACAGAATATAGTGCTGCTAGGAATCGAAGTCGTTTTCATCGAGTCAAATATATTCTCTTAGACATTCAAATCGTAACTATCGAAAATGGTGGCTTCGATCGAGAGTTCATAAGAGTGTCTTTGATTACCTTGGTAGAGGAAATATGGAACTGCCATTCCTTGGCAATATGAATAAACACTGGGGTAAAGCATACACGATAGGTCTAGACGACTATCACTTTCCCCACAAATACTGAGATCACTTTTTCCCGGCGACAGGCCGACATAGGAAACACACAGTCCCTATCAGGACGAAGCCAAATCACACCACACTCTAGCGACACATCCGCCGAATAGCCTTTGACCTCTCTAGAGACAACAGAACATATAGTTCGACTTAGATATCACTGGCTAACAAAAAAAAATTTTTTTTTCTTTCTCTAACATTTCTATGTTTTTCTGGTCAATTTTAATGCGCTGTTTTTAAATCTGCAAACCGTTTTTCTCTATCAGGTCAGGATCTCTAGAAATACGCAATTGAAGTTTTTTAACAACACATACAGTATTACAACATCATTTGTACAAGAAGTATAACAGTTATGTAGGCTTGAATTTCTTTGCAGTCGACTTTCGTCGGTGAATGGCATGTGGTACATCGCGATGAAGCATCCAACAATAATCGGCAAGCATGGTCACACTCCACTGTCCTTGATAACGTGACTCCATTTCGGCGATATCTTGATGGAATCGTTCTCCATGTTCATCGCTGACTTTGCCAAGGTTGTCAGGGAAAAAGTCAAGATGCGAATCGAGCAAATGGATTTTGAGGGACATGTTACAGCCTATAATTCTGTATGCATCTATGCACTGCTTAACAATATGCACATAGTCGACAGATTTGTGATTTCCCAGACAGTTATCGACGATCGATTTGAATGCCATCCATGCGCGAAGTTCACTACCATGTAACAAGTTCTCGAATTGTTTGTCTGCAATAACTTTCCTAATCTGAGGTCCTACAAAGATACCTTCCTTTATCTTTGCATCGCTAATTTGCGGAAACTTTTCTCGAAGATAAGTGAAAGCTTTGCTCGTTTTATCTAACGCTTTTACGAAATTCTTCATGAGCCCCAACTTTATATGTAACGGTGGTAAAATGATGCTGTCTTTGTTAACTAATGGCTCGTGTATTACATTTTTATGCCCGAGCTGCATACGATCCCTGATAGGCCACACCTTTCTTGCATAATGTTCCTGTCTGTTGCGGCTGTCCCATTCACATAGGAAGCAACAAAATTTAGTATACCCAGTCTGCATGCCCGTGAGAATTGCAATGACCTTTAGGTCTCCACAAATCCGCCATTGGTAGTCATTGTACTTTATTTTTGCCAAAAGTATAGCCATATTGTCATAAGTTTCTTTCATATGAACAGAGTAGGTGACTGGAATTGATGAAAATAAATTTCCATTATGCCATAACACGGCTTTTAGACTAGTCTTGGAAGAGTCGATGAAAAGTCGCCATTCGTTGACTATGTGCTCATGACCGAGGTGCACCATTAGACCTTTTACATCTTTGCAATAGCAAATGTCATCATCCATCTCAAAGTATTGAACAAGTTCTCTGTGTCTATGACGAAATTTAGATATCGGAGTATTGGGCGCTAAAAGATTCCATTCTTTGAGTCGCGAACCGAGTAATTCCGCTTGTCCTTTGGTGAGAGCGAGATCACGTATTAGATCTGAAAGTTCTGAATGGTTAATTAAGTGAACACCATCATTCACCGGTATATAATCCGAGTCAGAATTAGTTTCTAAAGCAGGTAAACTATCTCTTTCTGATGGTTCATTCACGTCCAACGGATATTGTTCTGGTGGAACTGGGATCGGACACGTGATTGGATCATGAGGCACTGGTTTCGAAACCGATTCAATATTTGGATAAACCACAGACTTTCTAGTTTTAAAAAGTGAAACCATAGATATTTGTCAAGCAGAAGTAACAATCAGTAGCGTGATTTGTCGGTTCACGCCATATTACTGGCACTCCAAAAGGTATCGACTTATGCTTCGGCGATTTTCGTAACCAACCTGCCAATGTATTTGCACAAGTCGAACAAACTACATTTGGCTTCCAAGATTTTTTTTGCATCATCAACTTTCGAATCGAAATAAAGTTCATATGCTTTCTTTAGCAATGGTGTAAAGTTTTTCTGGTGAACACGATCGGTAAAATATCCGCACACGTAACAGAACAGATCAGCCGAATTTCTACAACTTCTAGAAGCCATATTTCACTCAGAATTATTTCAAATTACAGTAACTATTTGAAATATAACGTAACATATGTCATGCATCTTTTAGCAGTATAAAAAGTAGAATTATTTTGCATTTTATTAATTTTTAAAAAGTTATATAGTAAAAATGAAACGGAGCAAATAACGGTTTCCCAAAAATATATTTATTCACAAATATCTTAAGAACCCGACGTGATAGAGATAAACGGATTTCAAATTTGAAATCAGCGCAAGAAACTGACCTAAGAACACTTATTCTTATATAAGAAAGAAAAATGTTGTTTGTCAGTGTATGTAAAGATATACAGATATAAGACAGACTCGTCCTACTCAGACAAACAATACACATAAATTCAGGCCATAGATATTCTGAAGCAAGAACAATCTATTATTACCCAAACAACGAATAAATCGCAGTAAAATGGATTTATCCGCGGAGTTTGATCGAAGAGATGGCACAACTTTCAAGGGAAGTAACTCAATAATGACTTTCCCTTAAGCACAAAAAAATTACCTATGTATAATATTGTAAGATATCAAAGACTGCACGTAACAGTCTTACCACACCTCCCGGGAAAAAAAAAAATGGAACTTTTTTTTTTTGAAATACATCTAGGAGCAACGTACAATAGGCTCACAACGCATGAATAATGCGCAGATGAAAATATCAGGAATACCTATAACGCCTAATATGAGGCTAAGTCGACTTATGGAGCGACTGGTGAGAATGTGTCTCATAAACTGAGAGAAATTATTTCTCTACAAGTATATTTTTCCAGGAAGGTGTCATCAAAGTATAATACAATTCTGGCAATTACACAATGCCTAAAAAAATTCATATCATCATTTCGTATTAGATATCTTAAATTTATGATTTATGAAGAAAAAATCATCAAAGCACAGCGGTGAATAAACATCCATGAACCGCTATGTAGTGATACAATCATTATATTATTAAATTACAAATGTGTATCTATCATGATATAGAAAAGGAACTACTATAGAACTAGACATATCAAGAAGTCTAAGCCCTAATAGTTATGTGGAATCATGTGGGCATCTTGACAGAATGTCTGCCATCACATTATCTGATCCACGAATAGCTCGCACAGAGAAATGAAAAGGTTGAAGAGCAATTGCATATCGAGTAGACCTCGAGCTCTTCAAATTCTTACTCTGTATAGCAGTAAGAGCTTTTTGGTCAGTTTCTACTATGAAATGTGCGCCTAGAAGGAATCTCTGTAGTTTGAGGATCGACCAAACCATAGCTAATAGCTCACGGTCTAAAACCGAATAATTCCTTTCTGCCGCATTAAGTTTTCTGGAAATATACATTACAGGATGCAGAGTTCCAGAGTACTCTTGCATTAGTGCCGCTCCAATCCCAGTGGATGAAGCGTCACTATGAAGAACGAATGTCTTATCTTTAGTGGGTAGCACTAAAATAGGTGGTGTTGAAAACAATGTTTTAATCTTATCCAGAGAGCATTGGCATTCCTGAGACCAGTGGACCACATTAGGCGAACCTTTCTTTAGAAGTGTTGAGAGAGGTGCCATGATAGAGGATAGATTCTGAATGAATCTGCCATAAAATTGAATAAGACCTAACAGACTTCTCACCTGTTTTTTAGTCTTAGGGATTGAGATGTTAAGTATCTTACTAGTATTATGGTCCTCTGTCTTTAGGAAACCATGACCAACTCGGTGGCCTAGGAAAGAAATTTCGCTAAAACCAATATAGGCTTTAGAGGGTTTCGCTGTCAGGTTGTGCTCACGCAAAGTAGACAGCAATTCATCTAACCCTGAATAGTGATCTTCCCAAGTATCGCTGAAAAGACAGATGTCGTCTAGATATGCAATGACATCTGACCGATAAGATAGGATTCGGCGCATCATGCGTACGAACGTAGCTGGTGCGTTCATAAGACCGAAAGGCATAAAATTCCATTGGAACAAACCTCTAGGTGTTGAAAAAGCCGTGAGAGGTTTGGCGCGTTCAGATAAAGGAACTTGCCAATATCCTTTAGACAAATCAAGTTTAGTGAAAAAATGAGATTTGGAGAGTCGAGTAAGTAGCTCTTCCAGTAAAGGCATAGGTTCGGCATCGAACTTCGTTACTTGATTCAATTTTCGATAGTCAACGCAAGACGTATGTTATTGTCTTTTTTACGCACAATAACCATCGGCGAAGAATATGCAGAGGTGGATGGTTCGATTATTTTCAAATCTATCATCTCATCCAACTCTTTCTCGACCTGTGCTTGAAAATGTATAGGTATAGGATAAGGTCTAACCCTAATAGGAGTATGGTCAGTTAGAACAATGTCATGTTGAATGACATTCGTTTGTCCAGGGATGTCAGTGAGTACATCCTGAAATGTTTGCAACATAGTTGAAACTTGTCGCTGTTCTCCTAGAGACAAATCAGGAGAGACAGTAACGTTCTTCCATGATTCACTGGAATGAAGTGGGATCATTGGAAGAGGAAGATTTACATCTGAAAAACTTGTTTCCTCATCCTGTATCACGGACAATGATGAGTAATGACCATGTTGTACTGGAGAATTGTCCGTTGCTTGGAAAATGGGTTGCAAATAATCCGGACGTTCATGGAATTCAGTAAGCATATTGATGTGGAAGGTTTTATGCTTCCCATCAATATCGACAATATAGTCGACATCGGAAATTTTCGATATTATATCGTACGGACCTTTCCAAGAAATAAGTAATCTGTTTTCCCTACAAGGTAGTAATACAAATGCTTTGTCACCAGGACAAAGTTGTCGTAAGCATCTCTTCTTATTGGCAAATTGCCTTGCCTTCTGTTTCGCAAATTCAGAAGAAGAAGTTGCTAATTTGCATGCTTCGATAATTTTTTGTCTCAACGCGATGACATATTCGTAGGATGACTTTGTGTCATCGTCAATATTGTCAGATGTTATGAGATCGTGAAGCAACGACATAGGGCCACGCGGACGCGCGCCAAAGACGAGTTCAAAGGGAGAAAATCCCGTATGTTCATTGGGTACCTCTCTGTAAGCGAAGAGGGCCGCAGGTAAAACTCTGTCCCAGTCTTGAGGATGATCCTCAGTTATCTTCCCCAGTAAGTTTTTAAGTGTTCTATTAAGGCGTTCGACCATACCATTAGACATTGGATGGTAGATACTACTTACAGATCTATCTATCTGCAGGGTAGACATTACTTGAGACATGGTATCTGATATTAGTTGGGTGCCATGGTCTGACAATATCTCTCCGGGGAACCCCAGACGAGAAAATATAAGCCAAAGAGCATCTGCAATATCAGCAGTAGTAATGCTCTTCAGAGGAATAGCCTCTGGCCAACGTGTGCACATATCAACACACGTCAAGATAAACTGATGTCCTCTGGCAGACTTGATCTTAAATGGACCAATAATGTCTATAGCCATTTTTTGGAACGGCCGAATAGGAATGTCCGCCGCCTGAATGGGTGCAGCATGCCGTGGACCTTTGGATTTAACTTCCTGACATACTTTACAAGATCGACAATAAATACGTATGTCCTTGTTTACCAATGGCCAAAAGAAAGCCGCAAGGACTCTTGACTTAGTACGGGAAAAACCCATGTGTCCAGCACACTGAGAGTCGTGAGCGTGCTGCAAAATTTTAACTCTCAAATTCTTGGGAACCAGGATTTGAGAATGACTTGACATAATGGAGTCTTGAACCATACGTACAAGTACGCCATTCTTCTTTGTAATCCACGATTTGCGACTTGTGTCTTTATTCGGATCACCTTTAGTTGCAAGAATGAAGAATTTCTTCAGAGTGGGATCATCTTCTTGCTGTTTTATAAACGAGTCACGAGAAATTACCAAGGGATTATCTTGGTTATGCACTTCATTATCTTCAATAGATGAAGTTTGAGGCACATTAAGAGCCTGAGCTCTAGTGACTACAGCGTTAGCAATCTGCATGTTTTGCCTTTCCCACGTGGAAATTTGTTGCGGAGTGCATTCCTTGACTCCATGAATGCGACCGATGATGAGGTCAGCGATCGGATTCGGAAGAAGACATGCGTGTACATCTCCTGTAAAGAAAGGAGTAGCAATCCTAATGATAGCAGTAGAGTATTTCTCTAATGTGCCGCCAAATGTTACACATTTGACTACTTGTCCAGTGGCACGGGAAGGATCTACGAGTGACTGCCTAACACCAATTGTGGTGCATCCAGAATCAAATAACACAGAGACTGGATTGTTATTCACTAAACCCTTATGTAAGACAAGAGAACCTCTTCCATCATGCGCGACTGATGCCGGAAGAGCAGGAAGAGGATGGCCACAGCTTAAAGTAGACACTGTGGTTGGCTCAAATAACGTTTTGCATTGGGGGCACTGAGATGCTCTCCCAAAATCAAAAGCGGCACATGCCATATTACTAGCATCATTATTATCTTTACTCTGTTTATAGGCTTCATGGGACTCTTGTTGTACAGAGTTTGCCTGAAAATGTGGTTTATGTCTTTTGTTTTGAGATCTACCTCGGTTATTATCACCTCTGTAGTTATTGTTACCTCTATTGTAACCCCTATTTGGGTTTGAGTCATAGTTCCCTTGGTTACCATTATCATATTCATTATAATGAGTATCTCTGTAATTATGATCTTGTTGACTCCAAGACGGATAACCCTGATAGTTTCTATAATTACTTCCTCTACGGAAATTCCTATAATTATGACCACCCCTGTGTCGAGAGCTATCAGGTCGTCTCCAGTTCTTTGAAGAAGAACCCTGAAATGATTGGTTACCTTGGTTTTGATAACTATTATGGTTACCTTTTTTATCAAATCTGTTTTGAGGTCCCTGAAATCTGTGTGAATAATTGGGATTGTATGGTGTTGCTGAAGCAACTGGCATACTCTCCTTAATCTTAGTGTTGCCAAAAGTCACGTCGGGGTGTGCAGTGACATATTGGGAACAATATTCTTCCATTTCTTTTAGAGATTTGGGTTTACGCTCATGTATAAATTCAAGGAAAGGTTTGTTCACACATGACATAATCTTATCTCTGAGCAACAAATCCATAAGTCCTTCATACGTTTTTTCTGTTTTGGAAAGCTCAATCCAACGATCAACTGTGAGACGTGCCTTTGCAGTGAATTCTGAGAATTCTACACCCGTCTCAGGTACCATCGTCTTAAATAAAAGGCGATAGCCTTCCTCACTTAGCTGATATTTTTTTATCAAAGCCGCCCTAATGACATCATAATTATCCTTATCTGCTTCTCCTACAAGGCATAATCTAGTCAAAGATTCACCTTTCAAGTTTTCTGATAATTGATTAGCGTATTGTGATTTATCCACATTATGTGTACGACAAGAACGTTCAAATCTATCCAGCCAGAATGTAATATCGTCACTGGACTGATTGAACGGTGGAACCTTAACCTTGTAAGTAGAAGGTTTACCATTACCACTAGATGCCTGATTAACATTACTCATACTTGTCAATCTCAATTTCTCCAACTCAAATTCATGTTCTCTTATTGCTTTTTTCTCTTCAGCATCTAATCTTTTTTGTTCAGCCTCCCTGTCTAATCTTTTTTGTTCAGCTTCACTGTCTAATCTTTTTTGTTCAGCCGCAGCTTCTTTCTAATTTTTTTTTGTTCAGCTTCAAATCTCCTTTCCTCCATCTGCATCTGCAATTTCTTTTGTTCAGCAGCAGCCTCAGCTTCTCTTTCTAATCTTTTCTCTTCCGCCATAGCTTTTCTTTCTTCTGCAGCTAATCTTTTCTCTTCTGCCATAGCTCTTCTCTCTTCTGCAGCTAATGCTTTGTCATATTGAGCAACTGCCCATTGTTCTAATTGTTGACCAGTTTTATCAAGGGCTTTCCCTTGTATAATGAAGTATTCTAATGTAGACATGGTGTCTAACAATAATACTAATCACCTGAAATAATAATAATACCACAAGTTCTCAATGACTTGATTAATCAGTATACTATCCCAATATCTGTGGGTCACAAGCCTTTAATAAGGTCTTGTATAATAGTAATAATAATCAGGTACTGGTTTATACCATAATCCAAGTGCAGTGCACAGGCAATTGTGTCTTATGAAATATACCTATATAAAACATATGTCAACCAACAGAATACATAAAGTACAAATAGGACTGACAATACAAGAACGTTTGCAGAAATCAAAATAAATCAAATAGGGAAATCAATGAAAATAATCACTGAATCTGCAAAGAATAACAACACAAATGACGTCACAATATATGAATATAAATTGTGAATAGAACTGAAAGATAGAAAAGAGTAGACCAACAAATTACAAACAACTCAAAACAAAACTAAAGAACAAAGAAATATTACAAAAATAACAATAATTACAGTCTCCACAGCTAACACAAAAGCAACAGTTGTCGCAGCAAATTTTCAATCAAGAAAATTGCACCTATAGAAAACGCCCACAACGGACCCTCTATGACGTGGGATATTCTGTTGTGAGGACGCCGCCCAACCTTAAACACAACCCGCTGACATAGAAACTAACATACTATACAAACAAATAACATGTAAACATAAATATATATAAATTATGTGTATGATAGTATGTGTTGCAAAATAGGCTCAGTTTTACAGTAATGGCAAAGTTATTTTTATGAACATAAACAAACTGCCACTTTATTCAATTAAACATTCTGGCCTTAAATATTAAAGTTCATATATGTGTCGTGGAATATTCTAATCCACATATATAAATTATTAGGTAAATATGAAGCCTAACAAATAAAATTAATAAAGAGAAGAGCAATGGAAAAATAACAGTGCTGTCACAATGACTGTACTCGAAATCCCCTTTGTTTTATGCTTCGTATGCAAATTGTAACGTTTCACGTTGATAATATAGGCCTTCTGCAACATACACGCGTTTCCCAAACACACAATAAAATGTGCTGCCTTTCTAAGAAAAACCTTGAAATATGCAAGTTGACCTAAATTTTAAATTCCATTCATGTCTTTTTCTACACTGCGTTACCAAAACGAACGAACAGATGGACTAAAGGATAAAGAGAGAAGGGAGGGCTGAAAATCAGGAACGCATGCAACACGCTTCGCGCGATACACAAATGCTGCCATCACGCGTGTAAGACTACATGCACTAATTTTTTTTCAGACGGACAGTGATAAAATACACTACCCTTCCCAGACAGCACATCTTCGAAACAGGAGGTAGAAATTGCATATTTTGAACGCAGCCACGTAGCTCTTTTAAATTGGGATATTTGGGTTCCTTAGGGTTTGCTGACAAAGAATATGTAAAACGTTACGCAAATAGTCTAGGAATTAACAAGTTATAACCAAAATAAAATATTGGGGATGCCTGACAGCATGAAATCATTTCTGCTCATAAAATTTTTTTTATAACATGTTTGAAAAAACCTTGCGTTACAGAATTAGCCTACCATGTAAACTCCAAATTGATTGGAGCGCAACAAATGAAAGACTAACCACGATTGGTCGGGCTATAAATACTATCTTCGTTGTTAGGGGAGACGTGAAAAGGTAACATTTTTTAAAACACTTGTCGAAACGTGGCCTCATTGGCTAGACTTGCTGATATACTCACTTAGGAGCGTTAGTTCGAGACCACTAGTGCAAATAAGCTTGATAAAGCGACAGTGCGTTGAAGCCAGCTCACATTTTTGCTAAAATAAAAGCCTGGAACATAAGCAGATGGGAATTTGTGCCAGTAAATGTGCCAGAATTCATTGCTAATCAACGTATCTGTGTTTATTTCCATGAAATTGTGGTAAGCTTGAACCATTCAGTATCTTTTAATGAAAATTGAATGTAAATTGTTAATTTATGCCTGTATATATATGTGTAGTTCAGTGGCAAACAGGAGATAAAGCCAATAATGCTCCAGCCTGAACAGAGGGTGTCGGAGGGAAGTAAAACGGCATGGAATGGCCAAATAGTACACTGACACCTGGATGATTGATTAGACAGAAATAATGCTGGAAGTGCAGAGGCGTGGTAACCATTAAGGAGGTAAATACTGGTATAAAGTATTTCAGATGAAGCTGACAGTTGGCCTAACGCTCTGAACTCAATGTTTGTGTGTATTGTGTTCAGTGTAGAACTAGAGTATCAATTAGTTATGAAGTAGAAGGTATATCCTTCTTGTTTTCAGGGACCGTGGTCTTGATGGTATTGAGCTGCACCTGGTCAGAGCTTTGCTGAATCCAGAGTCGGACAGCATACTCCTTGGTCTTTTTAGCTATCAGTGAGGTGTCTCCAGAGCCCAGAGGAGAATTCGAGCAGAGGAGTCCTTTCCTGCCGCCATCACTCAAGATAAGCTGTTTGGCCAGCTGAGCTCAACATTATGTCCCCACATCTTGAAATGACTTTATAAAAATAACATTCAGAGGGGGATTTAATTGTATTAATATCAGGAACTGAGAACATCTCCAATACTAGTTTCCTTAAGACAAACTATTGAAGTCATGATGACAAATACCAACAGAGCTTGAAAAAAACAAAACCAGTATTACCTCATTTTACTACTACACAACTGACACACATAGGATATTTTTAATAATATATGTCACTACAATATTCATATTAATCCATTCTGTACATAACTTGTAATGAAAATTGATTGTGATTCCTGGTTCCTTTGTAATTGAATCAGGACACATATTCATTCATATCAGCAATGAATACATATTGTTATTTGAAAAGTTATCAGTGACTCCTTAAGATATCCTTTAGAGTGTTATATGTATGTGAGTGTCCCAGTGTTGTCAAGTATAGTGGAATAAATTAAATTGTTTATCTGTCTGTTGTTGTTTTGACTTACACTTCATCCTACACATACCCTAGACACATAACGTAGTCATCACACTATTGCAGAATAATTCTGACTGAGATATATAGATATGTGGTAGCAAGTAAGGTTATCTATAATACACTACTCTTAATAGATATAGATACCTTCACAGCTGATCTCAGTCAGTACACTAAGTCCCCTATAAATATTTATAACATCCCACTTCACCACAATATGGAAAACAAGAAGATCCATCGATGAAAATAGGACTTCTTAGTACATAAATACTGTCTTCCTGTTAACATTGACAAGAATTGATCCAACTGTTCTGTGAAACTCTGTAATGTCTAATGTAAAACTGTCAACAACGCTGGCCTACATACTGCATTCACTTGACAGGTCACGTGACGAAGTGTTGACAAAGAGCAAACCAATACTGCAAGTGTGTCGTATCAGCCACAGGAAACGGTCTGGTATCGGTAATCTGTTGACTTCTGAACTTCTGCGAGGTCAAACCCAGAAAGCTGGTCCACCAGTTGATAAGGTTGATATAATGTTGGATTTTTATTCCCGTTAATGATATCCACCAAAAGATAGATATAAGTGGATGGAAGCAGACATCATCATCATCATCAGTTGATAAGATCTCTATGGTGTTGTTTGCTCCACTGTAGTGTATGGAATGTCAACTTGACCTACGCAGTGGTGTGTAGACATGGATTGAGTGTACAATGTGCGAATGATGATAAGGGTTCGTGTTGTTGACAAATGTTCTTTTCTCACACTCATGTATGACTGGAAGTCATCGACACCAACGACTGTGTACCTTTTCTAAAGTTTAATTGGACGTACACACTCGACAGCACAGATAGTGACAAATCACAGGTTGGCATAATACATCATAGTACAGTGGATAAATGGTCCTGCAATGTTATGTTACATGGGCACTCATGTAGATTAATATTATAATGGACTGTCAGTAGCCAAGCCCTCAGCATCGCCCATACATATAAATCATCTGACTTCACTGACTGAGCACGTCAGCTTATAAACAATATTTCAGATGGCTTCTAAACCTAATCTCGTTTAGCGACGATTCTCCCACATAATGTTCAGCACATATTTTTTTCATATAATAATATTGAACCGCTAATAACGGGTTCTCATGTGTAGCAGTGATCTCTGGACTAAACAAGCGATAATACGGGCATCCCCTTTCTCTTCTTGAAAGTCGCTACATGTTTTGGTTCCAAGATGGCTTCACTCGTGAACTGTCACTCACGTTTGGATGCAGATAATGAATCTGTCCTAAAGTTAGTCATTCATAAAACATTGCATTGCTCTGTAGATTTGATCATGAACAATTGACTGCATTCTACAGAATATAGTGCTGCTAGGAATCGAAGTCGTTTTCATCGAGTCAAATATATTCTCTTAGACATTCAAATCGTAACTATCGAAAATGGTGGCTTCGATCGAGAGTTCATAAGAGTGTCTTTGATTACCTTGGTAGAGGAAATATGAAAGTGCCATTCCTTGGCAATATGAATAAACACTGGGGTAAAGCATACACGATAGGTTTAGACGACTATCACTTTCCCCACAAATACTGAGATCACTTTTTCCCGGCGACAGGCCGACATAGGAAACACACAGTCCCTATCAGGACGAAGCCAAATCACACCACACTCTAACGACACATCCGCCGAATAGCCTTTGACCTCTCTAGAGACAACAGAACATATAGTTCGACTTAGATATGTAAAGATATACAGATATAAGACAGACTCGTCCTACTCAGAGAAACAATACACATAAATTCAGGCCATAGATATTCTGAAGCAAGAACAATCTATTATTACCCAAACAACGAATAAATCGCAGTAAAATGGATTTATCCGCGGAGTTTGATCGAAGAGATGGCACAACTTTCAAGGGAAGTAACTCAATAATGACTTTCCCTTAAGCACAAAAAAATTACCTATGTATAATATTGTAAGATATCAAAGACTGCACGTAACAACCAGACTCTTATCTGGCACTATCCTGGTATCACCTGATACAACTTTTTGTCCAGGATATCTTATATTTTAATAACATCCAAAACCCTCTCGCGACAACAGGCGATAACGAGATGTGACAAGAAAGAAAACCCATAAAGTGATCGATTATCAATTATTATCCGGCCGAGAACCGAACTTGGGAACTTCTTCCTCTCGTGGGAAGAATAAAAGGAAACCAGGTTCTAGGTTCAATGCCCGCAGAGCCATTTTGTCCAAGCTCGCATTTTATACATGTTCTCGTCATATCACCATCAACTGTTCTAGTTGAACCACTTTCTTGTTCGTACTACATCCCATGAGGAACACATGCATTCAATTGGAGTTGTCTACAAACACTTCTGTATTCGGCAATCTGTTCTAGTTCTTTCCATGTCTTATTTATCCTTCCTTTGTCCGTCTCATGTTCTCTCCTTCATGTGTCTGTTTTTTGTGTGTTTCTTTCTCGTTATTTTACCCTCAGAATTAAGTACAGCTTAACGCAGTCTAAAAAGTGTTTAAAAAGCACCTGGTGCGTCACTATTCTATGGTGAATGGTAAAATGTAAAGTAAAGGTGGCCCCCATAGCAGATCTGTCGTACGGGGAGTGAAGTGTTACAGACTTTACAATACTAGGTCTCTGCTATATGAGATAGTATGACCAGTTCCCTTCCTCGCTGCCTTCCCTTCCCTATTTCAAGAGTACAGTCACTTACCCATTTATAGATGGGTAGAGTGGAGCTACCCTAATTCGAACTCGCTAACTTTATCTCGAGATGCAAGCGCTCTAACTGGCACGTGTTCCCCGGCTTTTAGCTGAGACAATGCAGATGTGTAAATTCTCTATCCGTTTTAAAATGAAAGTCGAGAATCCCTGTACCAAAAGCAAAAGTTACCGCCATTTCGCAGCACTCCATGACCTAAAATCGCAGGTGCTAAGCACGAGGTCCCTGTTGTCAGTCTCACGTGATAATGTACTCATAAATCGTTTCCCAGCTGTTCAGTACTACTGATTAAGTCTTCCATATTTATTCGCTTGCAAGGTGACAGTGCCAGTAGGGGGTGTCGTACTCAAACGCTTGCAGATTAATACCAACCAGCAATGAAGAAATATGAATGTAGTAAAACTGAAAGACAATGACAGAATTAGCGCATATAGTTAAGGAACGCAATACCGTGTTGTTTGTTTTCAGAAGGAAGTGTACAGAATGGCTTCCCTTAGGGTATAAAATGGTCTTTGTCAAGAAACAAAATGCACTCATTAAACCATCACAAACGGTTACCAAACAAATCCAACACTGGATTAGTATTTAATAGTTGTTAAGTTTTTTTTAAATGTCAACAGCCTGTGTCGTCTTTGTGCATCTAGTCCCTTGACGAAGACCTTTTTGGTCGCACGTGGGACTATACAAAACTACTCCAAACTATTAAAGTTATACTTAACGTTAATTAACAATGATAAGGAAACGGAATAGCTAGAAAAGTTGTGACTAGTGAATCTTCCTGAGCAAATTATAGGACGTTACTGGCTGCTCATCAATGATTTATCATCCTGACAGCACAAACAACTTGCCTTTCACATACTGAGTAAAAGTCGGAAGACAAGAGAATACTGATTTCTAAAATAGGCCACAGAAAGCCTATAGCAAACCCCTCAAGTAACACTCCCTTCAAGGCACGGACATTTATAGAACAGGTAGGAAAGAAATAATTTTAAAAAATCTAACCTAGCGTCACCAACATAGGATGTGCTCACAACTCTTTTGTCAATGTAATGGGGCCACTTATTAAAATTGTGTATGCAGACTGGAATAATAAATAATGCGATGATTGTGTCCAAGAAAAGTGTCCCAATACGGAAGACAGCAATATATCGTTACCATGTCGCTCTTCGCTCCAAAAATGATAGCTTTCTGTATCAGAGCATTGGCACGTTAGCGTAAGATAAATACATGTTAGCGTTAGGTAAATAAATGTTAGCGTTAGATAAATAAACGTTAGCATTAGATAAATAAATATTAGCGTTAGATAAATTCATGAGGAAATGGCTAGGAGTAACACCAGGTCTGTCAGACGCAGCACTGTACTACAAGAAGGCAAAGCTTATTCTTCCTTTCAAGTCAGTTGTTGAAGAATACAAAGCAGGAAAGGCAAGGCTCGCAATGATGCAGTGCGAGTCAGCAGTTGACGTAAAGTCTAATCAGTCCACACTGAAAACTGGAAGTAAGTGGACGGTGGATGAAGCTGTTGGTGCTGCCCAAGAGTCGCTCAAGCTGAGGGAGGTAATCGGATACATACAGACGAATAGACAGGGATTAGGCCATGGTAACATCCGCTGGTGGTCCAAGGCATCAAACAGGTAACGCAGAGACATGGTAATTCAGGAGATACGAGGAGCTGAGAATGATAAGAGGATGCAAAAAGCGATGCAGCAGGCCCAACAAGGCCAATGGACTACATGGGAAGGAGCCCTGCAAAGGTTCTTGACATGGAATGATATTTGGCATATGGCACCTCTTAGACTCAGCTTCATTATAAAACCAATGCTTGACCTCTTGCCGGCGTCCTTAAACCTTGTGAGATGGGGAAAGTCTGATGATGCTCAGTGCCCCCTGTGCCATGAGAGGCAGGCACTTGAACATATGCTCTCAGCGTGCAATGTGTCATTAGGGCAAGGGCGATACGCATGGCGCCACAACAGAGTATTAAATGAGCTGGCTGCTACAACAGACCTGGCAAGGGTGAAGGCAAACAGCAAAGTCAGACCGAGTACCGCTAATACATACTTTCTGATAGCAGGAAAGTCAGCACATCCCAAACCAAGTAAATCAAGTAGCAGTTTACCATCTCTTCTTGACTATGCAAATGACTGGGAGATGGCAGTAGACCTACCTGGGCTAGAGGCATATCCAGAGTATCAGAAGATCTCGAAGATGGCCAGATATAGTGCTGCATTCCTCATCATCGCACAGATTATAATGATTGAGCTGACCGTGCCATTAGAATCCAGATTGGACGAGCAACACTCGTTCAAAATGGCCAAGTATAATATCTGGTCGCGGACATGAGACGCGATGGGTTCACTGCAAGGGTCATGGCTGTTGAAGTGGGTGCAAGAGGTCTCGTGGCTGCCTCGGTGTGTGGTCTATTGAAACTGTTGGGGTTGATGGGACAGTCAAGAACAAGGGCACTTAAGAGGCTCAGCGAAACTGCGGAAAGGGCATCTTGCTGGCTGTGGAACAACCGCAACGGGCTATGGAACTCGGAACAATAATTTATTTTCAACATAGGGGTTACTTTCACAATTGCCTCCAGCTGGCAGAAAATAGGAGTGAAGGTGAAAGCTGTAACCAAAGTGAAGTGGGTTCAATTCTCTGCACAAGACAACAGGAAGCTGACACTTGGGAATCATGACCCAGGTAGGCCCGCCCCCCTTAGAGTGTAAAGGAGATTAAAAGGCCGAAACACCTGATCGACGGGGTGACCTTCTTCTGATGATCAGATTGCCTCCTGTTGTATCGCTCTGTATAGAGTTTCCTATCAATGTTAGCGTTAGATAAATAAATGTTAGCGTTAGATAAATAAATGTTAGCGTTAGGTAAATAAATGTTAGCGTTAGGTAAATAAATGTTAGCGTTAGATAAATAAATGTTAGCGTTAGGTAAATAAATGTTAGCGTTAGAAAACTAAATGCGGTAGTTTAAAAAAAAATACAAGATAAGGCTTGACAATTATTTAGGCAACACGACTCTCCCTATCCTACAAAAAAAAAAGGAAGAGTCGGCGAGTCTCCCTCAGCCGCTTAAAGGTAAAGACAGGTGGAGGTACGGAAGAAGTCAAAGCAAAACACATTCTGCCAGGACAAGCGAGACATGTATTACTTTATTTTATTTTGTGTGTGTGTGTGCGCGCGCTTTAAAAAAATGATTCAATCACGGGACACAAACAAAAATGTAATGCTCAACGTACAGACACGTACTGAAGACCACTTTTTTAGAAAGGTAATATGAAATATTCTACAGTAGTATTTCTTGTTTAATAATGTTTGCCTCGTTTTGGCACTGGCACAGCACGTATCGTTTAACCTAGCTACATGATCCGTCGTTATATTATGGCGTTTGTCCAGATATAAAAGCCCTTGGGTCTACATTACAACGCTGGCAGTGTATCAAACCTTTGACTTAGTGCCCGTGTCGCTAATTCAGCGTAACCAGTTTACAAATATGTCACAGCTGACTACCCACTAATTTAAATTTGAATACTGACATGTAAGTCACAGAATGTTCACAGGGTCAGCATCATTCTTCTGTTACGCTACTTTAGGAGCATGGATCTCCTACAGATGGGTCCTCTTTCTGGATGTCCGTGCCAAAGCTCTTGCAGTCGTAGTTTCTATAATAGTTTGTTTTACATGACAGGGGTGTCATCTTTTCTTTTTTTTTTTCTTAACCAGCGGCACTTGGGCTTTCAGCCCTTCGGCCCAATGACATGTCATTGCGAGGCTGGGGAACCTGAGGACTTTCCTTCCAACCCGGTCAGGAGCTTCGCTCCTTCCCATCCACAGAGGGTTTATCACAGGAGCCGTTCAGGTTATTCAGTCAAATTTCCGGTCGTAAACATTCATTCAAACGCTGATGCCCGGGTTTGAACCATGAACACCTGGTCGCCAGTACAACGCCAAAGCCATTACACCAGCGCGGCTCCCGGGTGTCATCACTATAGTTGCTTCTTACGTACGATCCTGGTGATGCAGTGGTTCAATTATTGCTTCATCTTCTCAGAGACAACCAGAACCAAATGGGGTCAACACGTCACATCTTATCAAAGTGTATGACAGTTATGCTTGATTCATCTAAGAAGTTACAGACTTTCATAAATGAATGGTTGTGCAGAACAGAAGGTCTGAAATGGTATGGTAGGATCACAAATGTGAAACTGATGGACAGAACTAAACAAATATCAATGGAACAAGAGGTAAGGGAAAGACGCTAGAGCTGGATTGGACACACATTGAGGTAAACAGCTGATAACATTATAATACAGTCATTGTTCTGTACCCAATATGGTAACAGAAATAGACAGACCCTAAAAACACACGGAGAAGAGAAATGGGAACAGGCATTATAGAGATAAAAACACTGAAAGACCTTGCACGACTGGCACAGGATAGGAAGGTCTGGCGTGAATTTGTTGATGGCCTATACTCAACTGGGAGCTGAAGGGTAATGAAAGAATGAATGAATACTTAACCTCTTAGTAACAATTTCAAGTCTCATGGAAGTCCGCAAACTACAGATTGAGAAAAGCTGTGCTAAAAGACCCGAGGCGTATCTACTATGAAGTTAATGAAGCTTGAGTTTCTGGGCCCCGAAGTCCAGTTGTCTCTATAATACGCCCCCCCCCCCCCCCAACTTGTTTTATTAAAAGGGGCTCCTCCAAGAGTTCAAGCTTCATGGCCCCCAAAATGTAGATTCGCCACTGTAAAAGACAATATAAGGGCTGACTTCACGCGAAATAACCTGAATGTTTTTGCTGTCTACCGCCAAATTTCAAACAGAAGTAGAACGGAGCAGGTTTTTCTGGGTGACATTCCTGTCGTAATTCTGAGACAAGGGAGATTACAGCCAACCGTCCGGAACGCCTGACACCTAAGTGGCAGTGAAGATGTATTGGAACCCCTGTATGGAGTAAATTCCCATGTATAAATTACCATCAAAGTAAAGTAACAACATATTTTTTGATTGGCACATTTAAGTTCCCGAGCTTTTCAAACGTAACAATAAAACACGCCCTGACTGCACCGTGGTGTAGACTGACATTTGTGAAGCAAAGTAAGGACTCCCGTTTGCAAAATTAAGCGTGACAGTTTATAGAGCTTTCTGGAATGTTCTAGCGGAAATATCGAAACTTAATAATACGACATTAAACAATAAGTAAAAAAAATAAAAAAATAAAAATAAAGGTAAATTAAAATAAGACAAAACTCATGTAAACATTGTGTAAAAATTCAGCTTGTCGTTGCCATAATGAGTAATGGAGTATCATAAAAGATACAGCCATAGGAGCCTGGTGATAGCGGCTTGACTAGGTCTCAGCTAAGTGAGGTGAGTGGTTATCTTCCTCGCTGCCTTTGCTTTCCCCAAGTCAAAAGCGGAGTCAAGTACCTAATTACATGAGGGTAGATTGGAGCGTGACGGTACCAGGTTTCGAACCCATTAACTCTGCCTCGAGAAGCAAACGCTGTAACTACGCTGTCAGTAGACGCTGCTCTCAATGAAGCCATAAAGAAGTACAGAACTTACATTCAGAAAAAAGTGTCTTAAAACGTTTTAGGACGAATTAATTCCCCGAGAGGCATTGCTAATCCCGATCACCATCGGTTGTCCAAAAATGTCAATGAAATAAATAATTATTTTTCTTGTATCTTTTCCGTTTATTAAAAAGAATGGGCCACGAACTTCTGTTGGTCCTAGCGCAGACTCCAAAGGCAGTTTATATGCTCTCCTATAGTAGTTTCTGAAGCAATTTGTTTTACACGATAAGGTTGGTAGCCAGATGCACAACTCTCTTTATTTGCTTCTGACAACAGGTTCGGAGTATCGATCCTTGTAAACCACTATCAGGGCTAGGTGTCTGAGCGGACAACCAAGAGCGTTCAGAATAGCTACAATATATATATAGTGGAATGCAATCCAATAACTCGTCCCATATTCTGCAATATATTTGATATAAGCCTGGCTAGGACCCCACAGCACAGAATACAACTGCCTTCACTCCACCCTCCTCCTTTTGCGAACAAAATGTCGATAAATACACAGCACGTCTGTACAGAAAACGTACAGTGCTTGAAAGTAACAAGAATAGTGATTATCAGAAAGAAATTGGAAAACATTGCGTACCCGTCTTCGCACGCAGAGATATGACTGATGATTTCAGATAGGAGAACTCGGGAGGTGACAACGAACATTAGAAGGGTAATGACGACTAAGAAGAAATGGGCAAGGAAGAAAGAAGAACGAATTTAAAAGAAATAAGAGAAAAATGCTTTAGAAGTTCTTACGGGTAGTATCATTATTATTTATTTTCTCATGTTTCTTACTTAAATCTCGCTCTCTTTCTTTTCCCCGACGAAGGCCTTGTGGCTGCAACGTTGGTAATTTTCTTTGTCTTTAGTCCTAGTAAGACAAATCACATTTTATCGAATTTTTTTTTTCATATCCATCCAGGGGCGTACTTTTGGCATCCGAGGAAGATTTTACCCTTAGGCCCTCCCCCATATATAAACGCACTTGAAAGTGTAGTTTTAACATAAGTACTGTCATTATAGTGCCAGATGGAACCACATTCTGGCTGTCACCAGGGGCGGACCGCCCTCTCGCACTCCTTAGTACACCACTGTATCCAACACCCCCCCCAATTATAATATTAGATCCTCAGTCTAGCCAGTGCAGCATATCTCCAGGATTATTGTTCTGTCAAAAAAAAAAAAAAAACGCGATACGATCGGCATGAAAAGACGTCTTTGTCCGACTCCTAGATAAAAAAGGCCCATTTTTTTTTTGCTCCTTCCCCTTTTATAAAACCATATCGATTTAGCCCATTAAAAAGATCTGCCTGTTTCATGCTTCTCTCATCGTGATAGTTTTCCTTTGGGTTAGGCAGATGAAGGAACGCTACGCTGTGTCAGTCTGTTTATCTAGTGGAGCCGACATTCTCGAAGAACAAGTTCTCCTGTTTCCATTTATTACCCACATATCCAATTTTTCATCTGTTGAATAGATGGTATTTCGGTCTGCAGTGGAAAGTTCTCGGTCTCAAAAGTACTTAAGTTTTCCTTCCACTATTGCCGTGAAGCGTAGTGGGGAGCTGAAGTTTGCGTTCAATTGCGTTGGCTGTTGTGAGTCCGTGTAGTTGTAGGATTTCTGGATGCTGTCTATCCATCTGCCTCTTGGTCTTTCCCGCACCCTGAAACCAGACCTACTGTTGTAGACGTATAGTGGTAATATTATATCGGACCCCATTCTCAAGAGATGGTCAAACCACTCAATGTTCAGTCTCTCTTTATACTTGATGCAGGATATAGTTCCTACAGTATTATTGGCGAGAAAATGTTCTCTAATGAAATGAAGTGTGTTAGATTCTCTGGAATGTGCAATTTTTCATTCTCTTCTATTGGCTATGCATTATGTGACTTTTAAGTACCGAAAATGTAACTGCCTTGCAGCTACTTGTTACCGTTACTTCTACAAGTAATTAAACTACGTATAAAACTATTCCACTGCACTACATTACGAGGAACTAACAAGCCATTCACAAGTCTTCAAACTACAACAACAACCTGATAACAAACAAAGGTATTATTCATCAGAAGTAAAAATTTTCAGCTTCAGCAAATTTTCGAGACATGAAAGTGAAACAGTTTAAGTATAACGCGTTGCCCCACATACTCTGTAAGGACCTTCACAAACAGAGATTATCAGAATTCAAAGGCTGCCAGCTGTCATCAAACATGGCTTTAGATAAGATGTGGTAAATATGCTTTTAGCGGTGGTGATTAATTTTAGTATGGAAATGTTTCTCTGGATATAAGACCCGTGACTTGCATGTGATCAATTCTGTTGCTTGTAAACAACATTGCACAACGAACATGGAGGAAAAGCAACGAAGTAGTGTATAACTCATATGTGACCCTGAGATTTACTAAGTGCTAGCAGCAATATTATTTGAAACACATTTATACTATTTGCATTTGACGGTAAAAACAAACATTAGAAGGGTCATTATAAGAGAGTTGTTATTCGTTGATGACGCTGCAGTCGTCACTTAAAGTTAACAGGAGCTTCAGAGCTTGAAAAATCGCTTCACCTAACTGATAACTCTCTTTTTCTTCTTCATCATAACTGTGTATACCAGGCATGCTGTAAAGTACTGCTTTCATTCTCCTCACGCAAACCAGTGGTGAATATGATGGAGGCTCCAGGGGGAGCAAAGGTCAACTCAACCGACGCAGGGTTATGCCAATATGGAGTGTGAGTGTGAAGTGTGAGTTAGGCGAATGGTGGACTGTTCGTGTGTTGACCCGTATAAGGCACTCATTCACTCATTACGTTATGTCACCAATGCAGACCACTGTAGTCGTTTCAATAGTTTAATTGGACGCACACACTTGACAGATTGGGTACAGTTACAGGAACATGAGTCGACATAGACAGCATAATATTGATCAATGGACTACCGTCCTAAATTAGCATTCATGAAGAATAATCTTGCAATGGAACATCTGTAAACACCAAGATTTCCATAGTTTATAAATACAGTCAGTAGACCTTACTGACCGAGCATGTCAATTACGCAATACTGTTCAAACTTGACTCCTAAACAGGATCTCTTTCTAGCGAAGATTCCTTTAGGTAAATTACAGCAAATCTCTGTGAAGATAATGTTAATTAATTTCTTTATAATAGTGATCTCTCAATCATCACCTGATAATAAGGAAGTTTTCCCGTTCTCTGCTAATGATTTACAATAAGTAGAATTCCAAAATCAATCGAATTCCACAATGGCTGCTGGTTCCCGGTTGAGCATCACTCACTATACGGGTGTATAGCCAAATCTTCAATCGAAGCTTTGTTCATCAAAAATAAATGATTCTACAAGGATCAGCATATTCTGTCCTCATAGTTGCTGCATATAAACATATTTAGTGCTGCTAGAGAATATGTCGTCCCGACATATTCATAGGTAAGTTCATGTAAACGTCTGCCCATCTTAAGCCTAGGAATGAACGAAGTCAGCAAAAGTACGTTTTTTTTACCTGGACATAAGAAATACACTAGCAAGCACAAAAAACGCTCTCCCGGCGTTATAGAATCACAACTGGGGAACTCATGGACTAAACGATCCTGGAAGAAACTATCTTCGTCCCCAGAATAACTTAAAGAGATCACAAACTCTTGGGCATCTCTCCGACATAACTTCCCGCCCTAGGCCTAGACAACCGAAGAACCCTCTCACCTCTCTTCATCCGCTGAAAACACCTGACCCCCTTCAGTACAGTACAAGAACAAATAGTTCCACTTAAACATACTAAGATATCAAGATATAAGACATACTCGTCCTACATAAACAAGCACTACACATAGATTCGGACCATAGACATTCTGAAGCAAGAACAATCTATTCCTAACCAAACACAGAATAGATTCAAGTAAGTCTAAATTCCTCCGCCGAGTTCTATTTTTAAGAACGCTACAAAGAGCGATAACTCACAGAATGACTACTTATTGCCCAATCTGAGTTTCGTCCCTCAAGACCAAAACATGCATTCAAAGATGAATATATCTTCATCAGACAATTAAAACATTTTACATGGTATGCGTAATCCGTGCGCCAAAAAATATGTGCGCAACACTAACCATGAAAGGACTTTGACCTCACAGTAAGTCTTAAGAAAACAAATGAGCTGGGTCAGGATGTGGATGTTGCACCAGTTATCACTATCGATAACTATGAATTGGCAGTGGTGCGCCACTTCACATACCTAGGGTCTACCATGAACGAACAAACTCTCTATGGCCACGGAAATTGACAGCTGCATTTGCAAAGCTGCAGTCACTTTTGCCCGCCTAACAACGCGCGTTTGAGGAAACTCCAAATTCACAATGAAGACCAAAGATGTGGTATAAAACGGCTGCGTCACCATCACACTTCTATATGGCAGCGAGAAATGTACAACCTATGTTAAGCCAGAAAGAAGGCTCAATAATTTCCAACTATAGTGTCTACGCCACATCCTCGGCATTTCGTGGAAGAACAGTGACAAATGTCGAGGTGTTATCACGTGCTGGCCTTCAAAGCATGTATACACTGCTTAGACAGCGCAGACTACGCTGGCCTGGCCATGTCTGCCGCATGGAAGATGGTCGTATCCCGAAAGATATCTTCTATGGACAACTGGCAGATGGAAAAAGAACAGTCGGGCGACCGCAGCTGTGGTTCAAAGATGTGTGTAAGAGAGACATGAAGGCACTTGACATAAATCCAGCAACCTGGGGGGATGAAGCTGCCAATCGCACCAAGTGGCGATGCTACCTCACTTACCATGTGGTTATTCAAGAACAACAACTGCTTTGTAATGCTATCAACAGGTTTCCTCAGTGTGTACCCTGTACATCGACAGCGTCTTTCCCTACCGTTGAGGTTTTATTACCTTAACGTTTCTATGGGACGGGGTAGCCGGCTCCATGCAGAGCCCTTCATCAGTTGCCTTTTACGACATGCTTGGTAGGTTACTTTTCTTTGCTACCCTATCAGGCCCCAATAAAACACGGAATAGTAAGACTTTACAAAATTTATACGCTGGAAGTTAGGTATTGTTTCATAAAGACAATAGTAAGGTGTTAGTTTTGGTCAAAATATACGATCTTTATAAGAGCTGTAGAATTGTGCATAATGATCATTCATCATAAAAGTTAACTGTCTGATATTGACGATAATGTTATAGATATTATGGAATTAGTAATCATCAACTTCTTTTTCTCAGAATATTCTCCCCCTAACTGATGGACAGAACCAGACAAACACAAGTGGAACGGGAGGTGAGGAGAACATACTGGCGTTGATAGCACACAAATACACAAATTAAGAGAACCAGCTGGCAGCAATACTAGGCAGTCTCTGATCTGGAATACCTAGGTAAGAGAAATAGTGGAAGATCAACAAAATAAAAACACGGAGAAGAGAACTGGAGACAGACACGAAAAGAGAAAAAGATATAGAAAGACCTTGAAGGGACGGCACATGATAGGAGGGATGGCACATGATAGGAGGGATTGGCTTGTTTTTTTTTTTTTTTAGAACTAATGTGAAAGGAATTGATGATGATTCTCCGCCTAACCAAAAAAAAAAAAAAAAACAAACAAACAAACCAAAGACCTTACAGTCGCTGACAAAAAAGATCGCGAAAAACTAAAAGAAATGACCACGTTTGGTTCTCCTCACATCTTTGAACAACAGTCTTGAAAACATTACAATAATAAAATGAATAAATATATAATATTATAAAAGCCAAACTTTAATCATCGGAGTTAGAGAGTGTCCCCACAGCAGATTGCTTACCTGCTGATCTTCGTACATACTGTCACAGAGAGTTTATTGATCATAAATTGCCTATATCCTCTTCTTTTTCTTTCACCCGTATCCTCTATTTTATTATCACTCTTTACCTTTTTCCTGTATTTTTCGCATCCATTCGTTTGCGAAAAATATTTTCTTCCCCATTCTCAATTTTACCGTTTTCTTTCTCATACTGGTAAACGCATTTATGACATAACGTGTCAGAGAGAGAGAGCGTTAAAATGCATTCTATTGCATTAGGTGTCAGTGGACGAAACTGTGAATATATTCGTCTGGCCAGACATAGGAGCAGACATATGTCTACAGCATTCCCTGCACCAGACGAAATACACTGTGAATATTCGCTTTCGCCAGACCTATAGGCGACAAATTTGTCTGCATTTTCACCTGCCACAACGAGTTGCATCGGCTGAGCGCTTAGGTGAGGCGCGATAGCCGACATCTCCTCGGCGCAGTTTGAGACATTTGTCTGGAAATCTCAGCTGACAAGGCACTCACTGTTGGCCTGGTCAGCGTGAGGTGTGAAAACGCACGAGTGTCAGTTCATGGTAGTCTTCTAGTTGATGTAAGGTGTTTTAGACGGAAAGGGGAGATTATTTCGTTTGGCGAAATAAAGTGGGACCCTTTGTCTGGAAATAGATATAACCAGAATGTTAAACTTTATTTTCATTCAGTCCTCAAAATTCGCAGTAGACAGGTTGTTCGTGAATAGATAAGCTGTATAGCGAAGCCCTAGTTTGTTCGGAAATTTACCGAGCTCTAGACTTCAAATAAATATATCAGCGTATAATTCTAAAGTGTGCGATTACCTGTAGTTCTGTGTGTTGAGATATATATTATAATAATTATCTAATATTTTGTGAAGTGTTTAAAGTGATAATCGCTTATTTCATATTTCACTAGTTAGATTTGGTGCAGAGTGCTTAATTTATATAGTCTGTATTATTTTCTAGTGACGTGTTTCAGTGGAAAGCAGAATAAATTATAATTTCTAGCTTAAACAACAATGTAGCTATAATGAATTTAATTTAACTGCTAAATAATCAGACGGGAACAATTTTTCTAAACTAACTTATAAATGCTAGATGCCTCATGAGTGTTGACGGAATACGTATGTATTCCTAATTCATGAGGATTGATGATTTTTAAATATATAACTTATTGCACGGGAAGTTTTAAATGATAAGTCAAGCTGTACGCTTGCATTTTAAAAACGTAAGTTATATTGAGTACATAATATGTAACATATTTCATATGTGTTTTTTCTTTATTCAGTGAATACTGGGGTAACCCAAACTTTGCCGGCGTTTTGTACAGAGACATACCTAATAAATGCTTATACTGGGCCTTTGAGCCAGTGCATATTTCTACACTAACTCTAATGTACATGCTGCCTTGTGGCGAGAAAAATTACAGAAATCTAAAACATTAACTTTCCGACATTGTTGACAAGTGTGTGGTGAACCAAGATTATTTGTTGAGAGAAGTTGTCCACCGGTCATCTTCCTAATTAAGGGAAACCTCGTGTTCTGACATTGTGTGCTCGTTTAAGCCTAATTCTTACCTCGTGAGTCAAGTGACACTAACTTTAGTCTGAAATAACTATCGCATGAAGCAGACGCTCCCCGGATCCATTTTGATGAAACCAACAAACAAATCTGCAGAGCTGGGATCCGCTTCATTAAACGACAGTAACAGATAAAAAGTGTGTGAGTGTCCCAAAGTTTGCGCCAGACGGCGAACCACAGCACGATTGTAAGTATATCAGGGCCCTGATGAAAGAACCAAGTGAAAGTAGACTGAAGGATGTTCTTTGTCTGAGTCACCCACGTTGTAACTTCCTTTATGCAAGTTATTGCTAACAATATTTACCCTTAGAATAAAGCAGAGTATCAAGTCTGTCCATACCTTAAAAGGGGGAAACCATAGACTCAATCATATGTATCTGTAACTCTTTGGGGTTATCACTTTCTTCTAACGGGACTGTGAGCTATATATCCAGGGGAGGACCATACAAACGGGTCTATCACTATTGTAGCATTCCTTGATTCTTATATGACTATTTGTATATGCTTTTGATGTATTTTTTATGTTGTGATGTAAGTTTACTATGATAATTAAACTATACCTACATTTATTTCAGTGTGGTGGTCAGTTCGTTCCCATAATATCTATATAATCATTGTTATAGTTGTTCCCACGTCTGTGTGTCTAACTGTCGTCACTTGTATGTGCGGGCACGTGAGTGGATAGATATATATTAATATACCTATTTTTTATAGACTGTCTGACTCCTTTGGATCTGTTGTAGAAGATAGGCGGAAAGAGAGAGAGATTTTCGATTTCCGGGACAGCCTCTATAAATTTCTACCATCTCACTCGTGGAACTCTATTTCTATTATCACATCTCACTGTGGCTATCACTCATTCTAACCTATTCAGAAGGGACCAACCCAAGTCTTAATTTCTCTATCACAAATCTACGACACATACCTTCACACTTTAAACAACCTACAGCATTCATACTTCTAAAGTAGAATATTATATTGTTACATCCTCACACACACAATACCGAATAAAAATAATACTAGGTAAAAATAATTTTAAACAATTTTCTATATAGATAAACATTAATTACTACTTGGAATAAGGGGAAAGACTAAAAAAGAACAATTAAAAGGTAGTGAAGAGAAGAAACGGAAGTGGAATTCTGCCAAGTAATAGAAACCCAAACTGTATTTGAAATACGACACTGTTATGTATCTCGGCTTATAACGTCAGTAACAGATATTAATGCGCCATATAACCGGCGTTCACACACTGCTAATCCTCGGTATTAGATTACTTGACAAACGTACTCTAAACTCGATGTCGTAATATCAACTTTGTGTGAACAAAGGGCAGGAAATTTCCATCCGGTTTCATAGTTAACTCTATTTCGAAGGACTATGTAGAAATGAAATAGTATCCTGTACCGTTGTAAGGAAATTTAAACATTTGGCGACAGCACACGGAATCAACAAGACATGTTATTGTCAGAATATACGTATACATGTATCATGGAATCTGTTATTAGTTGGGACTTGCCAAATGAACAGACGCTATCAATGTAAGCAACGACGGTTATGTAGCACTACTGAAAGGATACCAAGCATTCCCCATATATTGAACTGTATAAAGTATCCTGTCGTAAACAACTTCCTGTCAAATTTTTATCTGTACGGAAAAGCCGAGAAGTGCGTCGTGGAAACTATAAATTGCACCACGACTGAAATAACGCGCTTTTCTTTCCATTTCTCATAACGTTCTTGCCTGTTATTCTGACCCAATGTCTGGGATTCCCCCGCAAATTTTTTCTAAACCGAGCTCATGCAGGTAAGTGTGAACAGGTATATCAATATTAAATTTTTATATATTTAGCCAGAGAAGCATTACGGCACATCACAGACTTGGCGTGTCACTGATTTACTTCTGAAGGAAAATAGAAATAAATGAACTGACGACAGGCGAGCGACGAGGAAGCAAAACAACTAATATACGGCACATAAATTATCCAGGGTGGTTCCAGCTTACCTCCTTATAGACAAAGACAAATACGACCACTGCTCCATCCACATGTCCTAAAACAGGGGTTCCCAACCTTTTCTATGTCCCGCACCCCTAGGAATTGTTTGATTAATGTTCGCACCCCCCACAAAAGTAATATCACGTTGATAGCCCAGTTGGTTAAGCGTGAGGCTCTTGACCTTAGGTTTCTTTGTCGCACCCCAGGTTGGGAACCCATGTACTAAAAGGAGAAAAATGTGTAACTGCGCAAGAGACTGGCAGCTTCGTCGTGTAAAAAACTGCCAAAAAACCCACTACTACTGCTGGAGAAAATTTAAAATTTTGGCATATATTTCTCATCATGTGAAACAAGTTGCTTCAGAAACCATTGCTGCAAGAGTAGCTGAATTCTGTGTGCAGGCTTCCTACAGGGGGCTCAGCTACAATAGTGGCTCCATGCTTCAGAGGGAGCAATAAAGGGAAATAATAATGATAATGTTTAATCCAATGTTGTACACACAAAAAGAGCATCCGATTAACATAGTGGTTCGAGCGCTGGTCTCTCGCTCCAGTCTACCCAGCTGTAAATGGGTACCTGAATTTGCTCTTGAGTTAGGGAAGGAAATAGCAGCGATGAAGGGAACAAGTTTTGATACTGGACCTAGTATAGTGAAGTCACCAACACTTCACTACCCCTGCGGCAGCATCTGCTATGGGACTACTTTTACCTTTACACACACAAAAGTAAGATGTATAACTGACTAGTTTCACTGCAACTAAAGATCAAAGGTCATGCAGAACGTCATAGACACCAAATGTGGGTCATAGTTCATATAAAACATCAAAACACTGTTGATTATATTTTAGCATTACGTTTAGCCAACTCTGACTTACCAGACAGTTTGGAAGGTTGGTTGTAGTCACCTTCTGATATCTGCTGTTTCAGACTGACCAAATTGTTGGATTCGAAAGGCATGGCACCGTAGACTAATGTGTAGAGAATAACTCCTAGAGACCAGACATCCACCTAAACACAAACATACATCAGATCAATTTACAATCAAAACAAGCCACATCATCAGTGTACATCATGCTCATGGCCAGAACGTTACAAAATAGACATCTAAAAAGAGAGAGTACATTAACTTTCAATCACAGCTAAGGGGGTGCAACTGTGGTTGAAAGTTAGACAATAATTGTATTGTTTCCCCTTACATGTACTCTCCCGAAAATAGAAAAAGTGCGCAAATGAAGGTGTGCATGAACAGTTTGATTATGGAAAGAAGCCAACAACACAATTGATAAACAGTACATGAACTGGAGTTTCGCCAAAATTCAAACGTTGTTCTCAGAGGCAGTAAGTCGACCATGGCTTCTCAGAGGCAGTAAGTCGACAAGGGCAAGATTTTAAAAGATGCGCGAACAATTAAGAGACATGTTGTCATAAAAGAAATGTTAGTTATTTAGTCAATATACGGTCCATTAGATCATTATCACTGCTCCACATGTCATTTAGGTAAGGTTACTCCATGTCTTCATATATAATACATCCATATAATTTTCACTATAAATATTTAGTGACGGTCGCCTGCAATGAAATAACCACAGTAGTGATAGTACCGTCTGTAATACATGTAACAGAAACAACACACTATAATTAATAACCTATCAATGTTGTCGGGTTATTGCTAGTTATGAATAATCCTCGTCCACGTGTAACCCTGAAAATCATTGCTGTGCAAAGAATACGGCCACTGCACCTTAGTAAGCATGTGTAAAAGGCATCAAGCAGGGTTGTTTATGAGGTTAGCAGAATGACTGTGAAACACGTTGTTACAGAAACCACCATTGCAAGAATAGACTAAGTGTGTGGTCCTGCAAGTGGGCAATTGCAGTGATGGTGCCATGCTCCTTAAGGAGTGAGAAAGTAACTGTCATGATTTGATTAGAAAATGTCTGCCACATCTGTCTGAGTGCTCTGCCATGTTTTCTTTTTAATTTCTTGTCTACGACCATTTTCCTACCATTTTCCGGACGTATAACTCTAATAGCTCTAATTCTGTCTTTGGTCCTGTCAATCTTGCAAGAGCAAAGCTAGGTCCTCCCCTTTGCACGTGGAAATAACTGCATTTTTGCCAAAGTTCTTTTATTTAACGATTCTTGGGAAAACGGCAAGTACCCTGTCCCTTTGATTATGGGGGACACGGGAAATTCTCTGCCTTTTATTTTTGTCGTCCTCGGTTTTTCATCACGAACGCAGGACGCTGGTAGAACGGGAAAGAGTTGCAATGTTACGCCGATTTCCCCGTCTCTCGAGGCGTCCGGGGACTCTCTCTCTCTCTCTCGTACGTCTGTTCTGTTTCATCTCGAGCGGGCTGAGAAACGCGCGCAGAACACCGAACTATTTAAGAACTAAGTCCCTAACACTCTTTATCCCGTTTTGTCTTTTTAAGAGGAATCGTTTTTGTGTGTGACTGTGAGTTTCTGTTTTTTTTTTTTTAAATTAAGCATGCTACTTTGTGTATGTGTGGCAGCGGGGTCCGTTAGACCCACGCGCGCGGAGAGCGATTAACGCATGTCTGGTTTTACCTGTGTTTTTCTACCGTTTTACCGGTTTTTCCTCGTCCTTTCTCTTTGTAAGACGTATTTGTGTGTTTTTGTAGATTTTTTTCATCCTACCGTTTTATCTGTGTTATGGATTTAAGCACTAGGGTCAGTACAGCAAAAGAGAAGAGGGGGTGTGTTTGGGTCTTTGTATCGAATGAAAGAAGAAAGGTGTATGTTATGGTCTGGCGAAAGAATGTACCGTGGGATTTGTTTGTAAACAGTACAGATGACTGTACAATGGTTGTAAATATTTTTTGACTTGTTTGTGTATTTCTGAGTTCGTCACTGTGACGTATGAAAATCGGGCCTCTCTTTCTTTAATCCTTCAGTCCCCCTTTTCTCTCTTACAACTAAACAACTCGAGTCATTCCCACGATTGCTGGTTTGGTATGCCATAAGTTATCTGGACATCCGCCCTTTTGTTGTCTTCTCTCGAGGGCGATTAAAATAAAACTATTTCGGTATCTCTTACTGACATTCCCACAGAGAGGCAGACCACCAGAGATCAGGTTGCGATGTCAAGCCGAGGTTTGAAACCTCTGTTTAACACCTGATAATAGAATGGACGAAGATTTCGCAGGTGCGTTTGCCAGTCATGGGAACATGGGCCGATTCAGTATATTAACGCATGCTGCCTGTACCTTTTTTAGAGCTTGTACTTAAAAACTCTTTATCAGTCTGGCCCCAGGAATTGGTGATATCTGCTAGCGCGAATCTTGGAGTTTTATATATAAAGATAATTCTTTTTAGATTCACGGAGAGTGTCATTTTCCTAGTGTGGCGGTAATCATATATATATTAGAATTTGGAATGCCTTAACGTGTTAATGTTTTCACTGGGATTTCTGTGTTTATTAAATAAGCATATTAAATAGTTCCAGCTGTAATAAGTAAATTTAATTTCTCCCATCCAATTGTGGCTCATGCTATTCCTCCAGTAAGAGACGCTTTAAATTAATTAATATACGCTAGGCGACTGATAATTAGAGATAAATATACTTTTATTCATCATACGTAATTTTGTGAATTACTAAAGTTTTGTGGGTTTTAAATATAATTTAATACCGGAGTGATCTAGAGGTCTTACCTAACGAGTGTAGAATATAATAATGATATCATTGTTAAAATGTTTGTTTTTTCTACATCTAGGCGATCAACCCTGCGATCTAGCGGTCTGAATAGCTCCAGAAACATTCTTAAAATATTATTTGGTCCTAGATTTGGACCTGTGCGGTTCTCTTGTGGTTTTTCTTACAGAGAGAAAGTCCCCACATATAAACATTTTAAAGAATATAAAAATCAGAACTGAACAAGAAATTACCCAGATTGTTCACAGCAAATCTGATCCGCCTGTGGTGGCCAAATATCTATATATAAACATTGTTTCCATAATATTGACTATCGTAGTTTTTTTCTTTTCTCAAGTGGATTTATCCAGAAAAAGGAATACTTGGGTCCATAACCGGCACCCAACCCCAGAGTGAGAGATAAAAACAGATAGGAGATCCTTTGCTTATCCTTATTGGTTTTCTAACAGTGTACCCACCAGACATTTTCCTTAAATATCGGTTATCTGTGTGCTGCCCATGGTGAACATTTTTTGACCGCAATATATATTTACCTGCATTACCTGACGTGAACTTTTTTTGACACATAATATTAGCATTATTTAAGCGGACGTTCCCCATTAGGAAAAATTAATCATTCTTGGAGGAACTGGGGTCCCTTGGATAGCACCACCCTGAAATATGTCAAAGATACACAGATGTGTTAAAGAGTAGTAGGTAAGTGTGATTGCTGATTACTTGTGGCCACAGACTGACAGACTGTAAGAAAGAGAAATGAATATTTCATATTTTGTATAATCATTATACTCACTTCAGTCTTTTCGGGTTCGCAAATACTGTTATATCATTTTCTTGTCTTCTTTGTTTCAGGATAGGTTAACTAGAGACTTGGTTCTTTTACTTTATCGTCTATCCCTATATATATTATTATTAACTGTAATCTTTTGGATTAATTACCTCTGTCAGGATCTACTTTGGGATTCCTTTACAGTAGAGGAGAGCCTATTGGGTTAATACATTTTCTTGCATTTTTTATGTCTGTAAACTATACCTTCTGATAGATAATATTGTTGTATGTGATTTCTTTAAGATAATAAACATAATAAACCTAAGTTATCGTGTTGGTCAAACCCCTGCCCATTATATGTTATCCATAGCTTGGTTCACGTCTGTACGTATTATGTCACAGAATTGTGTACATGTAAGTGAAGTGTAACTGATATATATGTACCAGGAGAGAAAGGGAGTCTAGTTAAATATTGTCGTGAGATAGGCTGGGATTAGAGCAATTACTCAATCCAGAGACTGTCCTTTCTCTTACACTCTCACCCCCTTGTGAAAAAAAAAAAGCTATTTCTTACCCCTTATTCTCACATAGTTTACCATATCACCTCTGCTCAGACGGGACCTTAAACATCTTCAACCTATCTCAATAAAATCTACGACAGTCAACCTGTTACTGCGCTTTCTTGTCTGGCACTAAACAATCCTCCAGAAATATCCTGGGCATTTATAACAACGAGCCCCTTGAGTTTATCATTTCTGCCTTGAATTACCAACTACCAGTTATATTCAGATCGCACGGCCGGCCAACCCGTCTGTCAGTCGCCCAGCCTGACAGGTGGTCAGTGTGAATTATTTACCCACCGCCTATCGCAAATAGCAAGTGCCTACGGGCGGTTGCCGTTGCCATCTATTCTTCGGGGCAACATTGTCAGACCCATTCAAGTCCTGTCGCCGTGGAGTATACTGACGTAACCGCCAAGAAGACGCCAACGATTTCCAGTTCTCGGCACCTGCGTGTTCCAGTCTTCATTATCCCTTATAAGAGGTGCATGCCCCTTGGGTCGTTCTGGATAACCAGTTTGCCAGCTGTAATTCACGGATTCGCCCTTGGAGTAAATATCTCGATCAGTGAGCGCAAACGCCTCAGCCTTAGTTCAATCTGATTCGCCTATTTTGTGGTGGCCACCCGCAACAAAAAGTTTTATTCCCTAGGATTTATTTATCTGTTCCAGAGGGAGCTTATCTCCATAGCCTTAGTAGTCCAAACTTAGGTGGAACTGTGAGTTTTGTTCCTAGCGGAGGAGAGGATTACTTGCCAACCATTTACCCCATTTAGAGGACCGGCCATTCTCATTATCGAGAGCTGAGGGCCTAAACCCTTTAATCGGACAATAACATTGTGTCAGGAAGTGTACGGCTGGTGGTGGTGTGGAGTGAGGCGATTTGGCGTGTGTGTGATTGAGTGAAGTCGGTTGTCATTTGTTCTTGTGGTGTTTATGTGATAAATTCACTAATCTTACAAAGCTAGTGGAAACAGTACTTTGTTGATTCAATGTTGTGGGTTTTTTCATTTAATAAACATATTTATATGTGATCTGTGGTCAGAATCTCTTCTTTCAACTGTCACTTGATGTTGTGCCGTATATCCTTACTGTAGTAGATTATTCTATTTTAACATAGGAGGACGGGTGAGAGATTGACATCATAAAAGTCAGTCGGAGTATGGTGGAGAAGTAGCCTCACTACTCTCCAGAAGTCAGATCGCTCCCCATAATTTCATTATTGATTCTATTTTCTCTACTTTCACATTACACATTCATATTCTGTCTAACTCAGACATTCTCTATTTATCCATACTCGCGACAGTAACTCATTATTATGTTCACTAGGTTTGTTCAGAACCCGTTAGTCTTGAATAAAGAAGAATATATTTTCATGAAAGATATCTTCTACGGACAAGATGTGTGCAAGAGAGACATGAGGACACTGGACATAAATCCAGCAGCCTGGGAGGATGACGCTGCCGATCGCACAAAGTGGCGATGCTCTCTATGGCGCCACCTCAGATCGGGCGAAAAGAAGCTGTCACGGCAAGCAGAAGAGAGAACAAAACGTCGAAAAGAACACAATGGAAAAAAGCAGCTGAGGGCTGTCACCTCAGGAGCGCATTCCCATAGTCAGATATGACTGAAGAGGCTATTATTATTATTTTAACGTGCAAATGGCATAGATTATTTTTATTACATTATGCTGTAAATAATTCACTTTAATTTCAGTATTTAGAAGGAAAAGTTGCAGACAAATAGAAAAGAAGACGACACAGCTTATAAGTGGGATGGTAACATCAAAAGATGGACAGTATATACCTATAAAGGCGTATCATAAACAAGAGACAAAAAAATGTTGGGGGATTCATCACAGTTATTATCTGATAAGGATACAAAGTTGGATCTCATCAGTTAAAAAATAAAAAAAAAATGTCTGGAAGAGTTTTTTCTTTTTTTAAAGAAAGAAAAAGTTATTATAAAAATCGATTTTATTTCCAGAAAATTTGGTGTGCAAAGAGAAGGCGTTTTCCGCAATCCCCTCGCAGTTTGGAAAGCACTGCTCTGGACGAAAAGCAGAACCTTGATCGAGCGCTGCCAAAAATTCATGCACTGGAGGGGAGAACACGTTTAGATCAGCCACCTCGTGTTAGTTTTACAAAATTGTTACCTATTTTCGATGGCGTCTAGTTCATCTTCTCGCAAGCGACCTACTCGTCATAGTGCTCAGCAGGCTCTTAGTTTGATAGAAAATTTCATTCTTGATGTGTGATTTATTTCCAAAATGGATGCAGTTTACAATGATTTCTACCTTGGATAACACAACTGATGGATCAGCTGTCTTGAACTGGTAAGTTTGATATGTGTTTTGTTTTTGTTTAGTAAAAAATTTTTTGGCCTCATCTCTAACTACTTTATATTTATTTAAAATTGTAATTTATAAACTTAACATATTCAGAATCCTCATTCAATTCCCTTTTTAAATATATATAACTTGACTATATTTGTTAAAAAACTTAGAACGAACTGACACTTACATGGTAACACTATATGAAAAACATGAGTCACAGAAAATATGTGACAATAGAGTGTCTTTCCTTTTCTTGATGCCAAATGAAAAGTAGTTAGAGTATAAATTTGAACCATATTTGTTTTATTTTCAAAATGGATGTAGCTCATAAAATAATTTGTAAATTTATAAACTGAACATATTCAGACTCCTCATTCAATTTCCTTTTCAAATATATATAACATGACTATATTTGTTGAAAACTTTGAAAGAACTGACACTTACATGGTAACACTAGGCCATATGAAAAACCTGAGTCGCAAAAAATTCCTTTCGTAAAACATGGGAAAACTCCTACGTCCTCAGAGTTAACAGCTCGTTCATTTTGTCAATGGTATTTTGTGGAATATGGGTTCATGCTACGCCTGGAGAAAACTGATGTTTTATATGGAAAAACTGCTAAATGCCATGTGTTCTAATATTAACATTTATAGATGTTTCTTCTCTTTGGGATGATCTTGAGTATTCATGATCAACATGAAAAAAATAATTATAGATTATAAATCTAAAAATCCACAAAAATATTTATAGAATGTGTGATTCCTGTATACACACATTGGGGTCCCAGCTGGTAATACGGGGTTAGTGCACTGTGCTGAGATCTTCCTTATGTGATCTAAGGAGATCGGAGCACTTATGGAGTTGTCCGTGTGCAATGAAGATGGTCCTTAAAACCAAACCAAACCGTGATCAGCATCGTAACTTTCCATCTCCCCGTGGATCATGGAACTTAGCAAATTCACCGGTAGGTCAATTGTTAGTACAGTTTCTAGTGATGGTGAGTTTTGTGTTCCCAAGTATTCCATGAGTGGTTTTCTGTACTGTTCATATTTCTTGCACGTTAGCACATAACATATATGTTACACAGTAGGGTTCCTCCACAATACAGTAGCCTGATCTTAGTTTAAGCCTAATCAGTTTTCTATTGCATGGTATTTTTAGTTCTCTAGATATCTGACATGTCCGTGATGGATACTTTAGCAGTTTATAGGCGTGTCTACCTTTTTTGGCTTTGTTTCCGCTTTTCTGTCCATTCCTTTGTTATAATATTTATAATTATACTTTACATCTCTGTTGTGCCAAACCCGGAGTTTACGTAGTTTGGACTGCTTCTTCCTGTTTTTGCTTCCTTGTCGGCCACCTCGTTTCGTTATATTTCCACGTGCGAGGGTATCCATGCTAATAATACTGTGCAGCCTCTATTATTTAGATATGTGTGCTAAGTTGCAATATTTCTTCTGCTCTTCTATGTTTTCTTTATACTCACTGAAGTTTTTTTGGTTTGCAGTTGTGGTGAAGTGGGATGTTATAAATATTTATAGGGGACTTAGTGTACTGACTGAGATCAGCTGTGAAGGTATCTATATCTATTAAGAGTAGTGTATTATAGATAACCTTACTTGCTACCACATATCTATATATCTCAGTCAGAATTATTCTGGAATAGTGTGATGACTACGTTATGTGTCTAGGGTATGTGTATGATGAAGTGTAAGTCACAACAACAGACAGATAAACAATTTAATTTAATCCACTACTCTTGACAACACTGTGACACTCACATACATATAACACTCTATGAGAATATCTTAAGGAGTCACTGATAACTTTTCAAATAACAATATGTATTCATTGTTGTTATAAAGGTATATGTGTCCTGATTCAAATACAAAGGAACCAGGGATCACAATCAATTTTAATTACAAGTATATGTACAGACTTTATCAATATGAATATTGTAGTGACATATATTATTAAAAATATCCTATGTGTGTCAGTTGTGTAGTAGTAATATGAGGTAATACTGGTTTTGTTTTGTTCAAGCTCTGTTGGTATTTGTCATCATGACTTCAATAGTTTGTCTTTTGGGACTAGTATTGGAGATGTTCTCAGTTCCTGATATTAAGACAATTAAATTCCCCTCTGAATGTTATTTTTACAAAGTCATTTCAAGATGAGGGGACATAATGTTGAGCTCAGCTGGCCAAATCAGCTTATCTTGCGTGATGGCGGCAGGAAAGGACTCCTCTGCTCGAATTCTCCCCTGGGCTCTGGAGACACCTCACTGATAGCTAAAAAGACCAAGGAGTATGCTGTCCGACTCTGGATTCAGCAAAGCTCTGACCAGGTGCTGCTCAATACCATCAAGACCACGGTCCCACAATTCATAGAATAAACACAGATACGTTGATTAGCAATGAATTCTGGCACATTTACTGGCACAAATTCCCATCTGCTTATGTTCCAGGCTTTTATTTAGCAAAAATATGAGCTGGCTTCAACGCACTGATGCTTTATCAAGCTTATTTAAACAAGTGGTTTCGAACTAACGCTCCTAAGTGATTATATCAGCGAGTCTGGCCAATCGAGCCACGTTTCGACAAGTGTTTGAAAAAATGTTACCTTCCTACGTCTCCCTAACAACCAAGATAGTATTTATAGCCCGACCAATCGTGGTTAGTCTTTCATTTGTTGCGCTCCAATCAATTTGGAGTTTACATGGTAGGCTATTTCTGTAACGTAAGGTTTTTTTCAAACACGTTATAAAAAAATTTTATGAGCAGAAATGATTTTATGTTGTCAGGCATCCCCACTATTTTATTTTGGTTATAATTTATTAATTCCTGGACTATTTGCGTAACGTTTTACATATTCTTTGTCAGCAAGCCCTAAGGAACCCAAATATCCAAATTTAAAAGAGCTACGTGGCTGCGTTCAAAATATGCAATTCCTTCTACCTCCTGTTTCGAAGATGTGCTGTCTGGGTACTGTAATGTTTTCAAACGTAAACCCATCTATTGTTATCTTTCCTAATAAGCGTTTTTTTTATATTTTAAAACCTAACTCTGGGAAGGGTAGTGTATTTTATCACTGTTCGTCCGAAAAAGTTAGTGCATGTAGCCTAACACGCGTGATAGTAGTAATTGTGTATCGCGTTACGCTTGTTGGGGGTGGCATTAATAGCGAGACGCGTGTTTAATTTTGCATGCGTTCCTGATTTTATTCGCCCCTCTCTCTTTTTATTTGAGTCCATCTGTTCGTTCGTTTTGGTAACGCAGTATAATTAATGTTAGGATTAATTTAGGTCATTACGCAGGGTGCCTCTCAATGTTTTTCCAAGAAATACAGCACACGTTTCATTGAAGAAAGTGGGTAATAATACAGTAAGCTTTTACTATCAACGTGAAAGCGTTACAATTTGCAGACGAAGCAGAAAACAAGGGGGATTTCGAGTACCTTCTTTGTGGCAGCACTGTTATTTTACCATTGCTCTTTTCTTTATTAATTTTATTTGTTAGGCTTCATATTTACCTAATAATTTATATATGTGGATTAGAATATTCCACGACACCTCCCCTCTTAAAACAGACATTATATGTCAGTCCTTTATTCTATATACACATAGAGAAATTTATTATTATTTCTGGGGTTTACGGTGATTCTCATCACACGGATGGCGGCTTAAAAAATCCGCTCCCAAATTGGTTTTTCCAGATATATACTCAATGCTAAAATTATATGGAGCCAAAAGTAAAGACCATCGGAGTAACCTGGAGTTCTCATGCCTAGCCTGTGCTAGAAACGATAAAGGTTTGTGGTCTGTTTGCAACTTAAATGCCTTCCCATATAGATAAATATTGAATTTCTTTATCGCCCATATTACTGCAAGACATTCTTTTTCGCTAGTTGAGTAGTTGATTTTAGCTTTATTCAACTTTCTGCTAGCATATGCCACTGGGCTTAATTCCCCATCCAATGCATCTGATTTCTGTAGTAGAGTTGCACCTAACCCAATATTACTTGCATCCGTCCTTACTATGAATTCTTGACTTAAGTCAGGTAATTTCAAAATGGGTTTACTTGTGAGCTTTTCCTTCAATTCTTGGTAAGTCATTTCACATTGTGGTGTCCATGTAATGCGATCTGGATGTCCTTTACGTGTCAATTCAGTTAACGGTGCACATATGGAATTAAAGTTTTTGATATACTTCTGGTAGAAACCACATAATGAGACAAAGGATCTCACGTCCTTCTTGGTTTGTGGTCTCGGGGCTTTCTGTAGTTTCTCTAAATTCTTTGGGTCAGGGGTCATGTTTCCCTGATAAACTGTGTGTCCCAAAAATTCCAATTCTTTACATCCAACGCAACATTTGGTTGGTCGGGCTGTTAAATTTGCCTCCCTAAGTCGATTAAACAGCATGTTCAGAGAGTCAATGTGTTCCTCAAATGTTTCTGTTGCTATAAGGATATCATCCATAAAATTTGTTATACAGGGATTATTCAGAGGATCCAATAATTTTCTCATCATTCTAGAGAAGACACTAGGCGCATTCTTCAATCCAAATGGCAATCTATTAAACTCATAGTGTCCTTCTGAGGTACTAAAAGCTAGGTATGGTCTAACCTCAGGCTTTACTGGAATCTGATAGTATCCTTTACTCAGATCCACTTTTGAGAAATATTTAGCTTTATTTAGCCTGGCAAACAGCTGATTTGTATCCGGCAATGGATCCACCTGTCCTTCTGTAATAGCATTCAGTCTCCTGTAATCTATACAGAGTCTATGTTCTCCAGAGGGCTTCCTTAAGAGTACAACACCGGAACTATACGAAGACTCACTGTGCGAAATAATTCCTTCCTTCAATAGATAGTCTATCTCTTCCTTCAAAGCTTTCTCCTTAGCAAACGGAATCGAATATGGTTTCATACAGACAGGTGTGGAGTCTATTAGTTTCATATCATATTCCAATAGGTTTGTATGCCCTGGTCGGTCTGTTAACACCTCTGCATGATTATTTAGAACCTGTTGCACTCTCTCTTTCTGAGTTTTCGTTAAATGTGTACTGATTTTCACCTGTGCTGCTGTCTCACAGGGGTGTAATGGATATTCAAATGATGAAAGTGGTTCCTTTTTCATCTCCATGGCGATGGACAAGGTCAACAAGTGTGTCTCTTCCTGATGTTCTCTTTCCAAATATTTCTTCAGGAGATTCACATGATAGATTTTTTCTTTCCCCTTCTTATCTATCTTATAATTTGTTCTAGACACCTTCTCTAGAACTGTATATGGACCCTGCCATCCAATTTGTAACTTATTCTGACTCCCGGGCAAAAGAAGCAGTACTTTCTCTCCCACAGTCAAATTTCTGTCTTTCGCCTTCATGTTATAATAGGCAGCATGTTTCTTCCTGGCTTGTTTCAAATTTTCATTGGCAAGTTTCCAGCCAGTTTTTAACCGAGTGGTCAGCTCATTCACATATTGGTATGAAGATGTAATGTTTTCCTCTGCCTTTTCATCAGTCCACGTTCTTAACATAGCTACATGTGGACCTTTAATTGTGTGGACCTATTTGTCCATGCACCGGTATGGTCTCTTCCACTCGAAGCTTTATAGTGATGATTTTTCCTCCCAGAATTATCATTCACAAAACGACCGCTACCAATTTTTCTTTTGGGGCTGTCTCCCCACTTAAAATTCTTGATGAGAGATTTCCTCTCTACATCCTCTTCCTCCAGTTGGTTTAAGTCCGATTGAGGGATTGTCGGCTTATCCTGGGGTAAGACATCTTTTGCACTCTCCGCATAGTGGCCATTGTAAAACAGTTAAGTGAAGCTTGTCCGTGAAAAGGGGCTTCCCATTCCATTTGGTCCACTTTATCAAATCTATATTTCTTTTTATTATCAGGCCTAATTTTGCCCCGGGGCGTGTCCAGGTCCTGATCCATGTTCCCACTTGTGGGTGTTCCCTCATGTGCTATGCTACACCTTTCTACAAAATTCTCAATGTCCCATCTTGCTTTGGGCCAATAATAATTGTGAGCCACCTTTTGAATGATGGTACCTATCTTCTCATGGTCCCCATCTGGTTTCACATGTAGACTCCTTATTAAGTCTGCCCTATATCTTTTTGGAAGAACCAGCTGTCCGTGACCTTTGGATCTAGCTCCAGTCTTCCGATACATCAACTTGTTTTTCATGTAAAAATCTCCCTTGCCTGGAGTTGTATGACAAGTTGACAATTTTCTGAAACAAGGCTTGAGTGTTTTATCCCCAGCCTGTGCCTTCCTCATCTCTTCTGGAGTGGTATTCAACATAATATCCTCCTCCTGTCTTGAGGTCGACCTGACCTGAAGGGTTGCCATATACACAGGTTTCCTTCTGCAACGGTCAGTGTCATGATTGTCCATCTGACAATTCTTACACCACCTTTTTCCTTGGTTGAAAGATTTTCTTTCATCATATTTCCTTTCATCGAATTGTGGGAATTTATTTTTATTTTCATACCGTGGCCTATCAAACTGGTGCTTACTTTTGTTTTGATCTCTAGGATCAAATTTATTAAAGTTCTGTGGTGCCCTAAAGTTATCCACTTGTTTCTTTTTATTACCTGTTACCTCTGCTTGAGCTGCTTGATACCTTTCAGCAACATTTAGCAACTCACCCAGCCTCTCTGCACCTTGTTCCATGAGAAACTTTCTCAGGTCTGGAGCCATGGACTCTCTTAGTTGCTCTATAAGGACCATTTCCTTAAGATCTTGGGTTTTCCCCAGAGAAGTCCATTTCTCCAAGTATGTCTCTATTCGTGCAGAGAACTGGTGATAGGTTTCACCTGACAGTAGTTTAGCATTCCTAAATTTTTTCCTATAAAATTCTGCATTCTTTTCATACCTTAACAAAAGAGCCTGCTTTAGCATGTCATAATTTTCCTGATCACCTCTGCTCATTTTTGCAAAAACTTCATAAGCGGCCCCACGAAGTCCCTGAGATAACTTTAAGCTCCACCTTTCTCTCTCTAACCCATACGTGGTAGCTAATAGTTCATACCTATTTAGGTAGCTCTCTATATCATCGTCTTTCTCAACAAAATGATCTAAACGAAAATTCATAGCTGAGGTTGAGGCTCCTTGAGTAACCGTAGCATCAGAGGCAAAGGGACTGGCACCATTTTCAGGAGCATGGCCTTGAAACTCAAACTCCCTTAGTCGTAACTCATGTTCCCTTTGTAATCTTTTATCTTCTGCTTCCCTTTCTGCAGCTAATTTCCTCTCTTCCCTTTCTGCAGCCTGTCTTCTTTCCTCGGCTTCCCTTTCTGCAGCTAATCTTTTGTCTTCTCTTTCTGCCTCCAATTTCTTAGCCTCAGCCTCAATCTGCAACCTCTTAGTCTCAGCCTCAGCTTGCAACCTCTTAGTCTCAGCCTCTAACTTTCTTTCGGCCTCTTTTTCTAATCTTCTTTCTTCGCGTTCAATAAATTTATCACATTCCGTAGTGACATAGGCAACCATAACTTGCCCATCTAATCCTAACTCTTTTGCAGTCTGTACAGCAGCAGATCGAAACTTGGCCAGGTCCGCCATTGTCTATCAGGTAAATTTCTACAATGTCTAACCAACAATTTAATCTCTAAATATATCTAATGGACAACACAGGCACCGTGAGCTCAACCTTATTTAATTCCACCCAAGGATACCTTTTAATTCTTATATTCCCTGAAGTGAATTACCCCCAATATTTTTAATAGGGAAAGATTCAAAATCCCAAGAGCGAGACCCCAATATATGTGGTGAAGTGGGATGTTATAAATATTTATAGGGGACTTAGTGTACTGACTGAGATCAGCTGTGAAGGTATCTATATCTATTAAGAGTAGTGTATTATAGATAACCTTACTTGCTACCACATATCTATATATCTCAGTCAGAATTATTCTGGAATAGTGTGATGACTACGTTATGTGTCTAGGGTATGTGTATGATGAAGTGTAAGTCACAACAACAGACAGATAAACAATTTAATTTAATCCACTACTCTTGACAACACTGTGACACTCACATACATATAACACTCTATGAGAATATCTTAAGGAGTCACTGATAACTTTTCAAATAACAATATGTATTCATTGTTGTTATAAAGGTATATGTGTCCTGATTCAAATACAAAGGAACCAGGGATCACAATCAATTTTAATTACAAGTATATGTACAGACTTTATCAATATGAATATTGTAGTGACATATATTATTAAAAATATCCTATGTGTGTCAGTTGTGTAGTAGTAATATGAGGTAATACTGGTTTTGTTTTGTTCAAGCTCTGTTGGTATTTGTCATCATGACTTCAATAGTTTGTCTTTTGGGACTAGTATTGGAGATGTTCTCAGTTCCTGATATTAAGACAATTAAATTCCCCTCTGAATGTTATTTTTACAAAGTCATTTCAAGATGAGGGGACATAATGTTGAGCTCAGCTGGCCAAATCAGCTTATCTTGCGTGATGGCGGCAGGAAAGGACTCCTCTGCTCGAATTCTCCCCTGGGCTCTGGAGACACCTCACTGATAGCTAAAAAGACCAAGGAGTATGCTGTCCGACTCTGGATTCAGCAAAGCTCTGACCAGGTGCTGCTCAATACCATCAAGACCACGGTCCCACAATTCATAGAATAAACACAGATACGTTGATTAGCAATGAATTCTGGCACATTTACTGGCACAAATTCCCATCTGCTTATGTTCCAGGCTTTTATTTAGCAAAAATATGAGCTGGCTTCAACGCACTGATGCTTTATCAAGCTTATTTAAACAAGTGGTTTCGAACTAACGCTCCTAAGTGATTATATCAGCGAGTCTGGCCAATCGAGCCACGTTTCGACAAGTGTTTGAAAAAATGTTACCTTCCTACGTCTCCCTAACAACCAAGATAGTATTTATAGCCCGACCAATCGTGGTTAGTCTTTCATTTGTTGCGCTCCAATCAATTTGGAGTTTACATGGTAGGCTATTTCTGTAACGTAAGGTTTTTTTCAAACACGTTATAAAAAAATTTTATGAGCAGAAATGATTTTATGTTGTCAGGCATCCCCACTATTTTATTTTGGTTATAATTTATTAATTCCTGGACTATTTGCGTAACGTTTTACATATTCTTTGTCAGCAAGCCCTAAGGAACCCAAATATCCAAATTTAAAAGAGCTACGTGGCTGCGTTCAAAATATGCAATTCCTTCTACCTCCTGTTTCGAAGATGTGCTGTCTGGGTACTGTAATGTTTTCAAACGTAAACCCATCTATTGTTATCTTTCCTAATAAGCGTTTTTTTTTATTTTAAAACCTAACTCTGGGAAGGGTAGTGTATTTTATCACTGTTCGTCCGAAAAAGTTAGTGCATGTAGCCTAACACGCGTGATAGTAGTAATTGTGTATCGCGTTACGCTTGTTGGGGGTGGCATTAATAGCGAGACGCGTGTTTAATTTTGCATGCGTTCCTGATTTTATTCGCCCCTCTCTCTTTTTATTTGAGTCCATCTGTTCGTTCGTTTTGGTAACGCAGTATAATTAATGTTAGGATTAATTTAGGTCATTACGCAGGGTGCCTCTCAAAGTTTTTCCAAGAAATACAGCACACGTTTCATTGAAGAAAGTGGGTAATAATACAGTAAGCTTTTACTATCAACGTGAAAGCGTTACAATTTGCAGACGAAGCAGAAAACAAGGGGGATTTCGAGTACCTTCTTTGTGGCAGCACTGTTATTTTACCATTGCTCTTTTCTTTATTAATTTTATTTGTTAGGCTTCATATTTACCTAATAATTTATATATGTGGATTAGAATATTCCACGACAGCAGTTTCCGCAGAATGGGATAGTCGGTGCCTTGCCCAACCTTCTTATTCGCATTATGCGACATGTACGGTACGGTACAGTAATACGCTTCTTTACTCCACTACGGGGCACAGGAGACATGCGGGCGATTTAGCTTGAATATTTATAGTTACATAACAATGAGTACCAAGCTGAGTACCGTATGAATGTCTCTCCACCTCTCCTCTAAATACTGCTCATCATAAAACGAAACTTTCTCAGATTATCTTACATCAAATCAATTGTGACTTTCTGGAAAACATTAACTTTGTAACATTCTTTGTTTATTTTTAACTTTATTTCTTTAATCTTTCCAAATCCTCCCGCTCTAACTCGGTTTTGGAAACACCAACTTAACAGAGAGAATGACATCATCATTATATTTATTCAGCTTCCGGAAAGTTAACCTCTAGACATCTGATCAGTCCCAGGCAGACGTTTGCCAACTTCTAAAAATAGTACCAGGACTTTCCGGTGCATCATTCGAGATCTAGCTCTGGGGTACAGTGACTCGGCTGAGGTCGATTCATGTGACAGCTTTCTTGTGTCTGAAACCTAGTTGTACCATGACAAAAGGTCGGTAATGCATTTTAACATTAACTATATTTATTCATAATGTTTAAATCTGAACCAGATTTACTGTTGGGTCACACATGTTATTTGACAGATGACACAAATTTAACGCTTAAAACTATTAGTAAATTCTTTAGGCCTACGGAACATCTCTCTGAGAAAAGATTATACATGGTCTTTTATATTTGGAAATTCGCCCTAATATAACCGAAGGACATTGTGCCCTGGTTGAACGTGGCAAAATAATTTAAAAAAAAAAAAAACGAAGAATTTATGGGAAGTGTTTAATCCGAAAATGAAAGACTGTAGACACAGGTTAGAAACATAACAACAAATCTCTAAGAAAAACTCCGAGGTTTATAAAAAAAAAAAAAAAAACACACACACACACACACACACACACACACACACACACACACACACACACACACACACACACACACACACACACACACACACACACACACACACACACACACACACACACACACACACACACACACACACACACACACACACACACACACACACACACACACACACACACACACACACACACACACACACACACACACACACACACACACACACACACACACACACACACACACACACACACACACACACACACACACACACACACACACACACACACACACACACTGTTCAAAAAAAGAAACGCATAGCTACTGAAGGCACACACATAGCCATAATTTTGACATTCAATAACTTTTTTAATTTAATGAGTTAATTGTTCAAATTGCACACAAGAATACCTTATGGTTCAACCAATCAATTGACAGTTGTTTTGCACCTGGGTCACGAGAGTTTTTTGGCGTACGGGCTTTCCCGTTAGTATGGTGTGTGGCCTCCTCTTGCATCGATCAGCGACTGACATCTCCTGGGCATGGATGCGATCAGACGTCTGATGTGGGCCTGTGGGATGGCTGCCCACTCTTCCTGGAGTGCCTGGAACAGATCACGACGATTGGCTGGAGCAACGTCTCGGCGACAAACACGTCTATGCAGCTCATCCCACAGGTGCTCAATCGGACTCATGTCTGGAGACAGGGATGGCCAGGGAAGGGTGAGAATGTTGTTGGCAGTCAGGAACTGCGTGGTCAACCGTGCACAATGGGGTCTGGCGTTGTCCTGTTGAAACACAGACCTTTGGGCAGCCAAAAGTGGAAGGACATGGTCGAAGAATTTCATTGACGTATCGTTGCGCATTCAAGCCTCCTTCAATGTGCACCAATTGACTCCTTCCGTTGTAACTGATCATTCCCCACACCACTGCACCTCCACCACCGTGCGGCGGAGCTTCATCAACGCAATTTTGGGCAAAACGTTCATTTCGCCTACGGTAGACCCTACGCCGTCTATCATGAAGCTGCAACAAAAAGAAAGATTCGTCACTAAACCAGACACGTCTCCATTGATTGTCAGCTGCCCAGGGACGATGCTGGTTGGCCCAAAGAAGTCGATTTTGTCGATGGCGGCGCGTAAGGACAGGTCCTCGGTGAGGTCGTTGTGCCCAAAGTCCAGCGTCATGCAGTCTATTCCGGACAGTTTGATCAGACACATGACGTCCTGCAGGCAATGACTGGGCAGTTGAGGAAGCTGTTGTAAACCTGTCTCTAAGGTGACGAAGCCGAATAAAGCGATCCTCCGCTGCTGTTGTCACTCTGGGTCGTCCACTACGATGCCGGACTTCAACTGAGCCAGTGGCTTGGAACCGGTGCCAAAGTCGACTGATGGTACTCTGATGCACGTTTAGATGCCTGACAACCTGACTTTCACTTTCGCCTGCATGCAGTCGGCCAATAGCAATGTTCCTTAAATTTATCGATAAAGACGCCATAAATGTCTGCTTGAAAATGAACTGAAATTTTGTGTGTGTAGCGTTATCCTTTTATAGGGTTTCAGTTGCGTAGTCAGTGAATAATGTTCACCCCAAATTTTGTTGCTTTCACGTGCGCGCAACATGAGCTATAGTCAAAAATTGCGTCATAAACACTATTGACCACTGTGTTGTAACGATTACAAAAACCAACGCAATTCAGGTCAACACGTGCATTTGACACTATAAAGAACATTTGAGGCTGGTTTTTATATACCCTAGCACCAAATTTTACTTACAAACTCATAAAAACGCGCCCTCGGATAGCTATGCGTTTCTTTTTTTGAACAGTGTATATATATATATATATATACGGACACAGCATATATAGATACATATTTATGACGCGATTTCATTCATTATTCATTAATTTCGTTTTTCGGTTCTTATGAAGCATGCAGCCACCATCGCATGCATGCATCTAGTTGCCTTGCAGAAGGCCTGCATCAATGAACTAATATTCTATAGCAGCGGTGGTGTCTGTAGCAACTTGTTTTACACGGTGATCCCAAACACACCATCAATTAGTCGTCTCTAAAGACATGCTTGAGTGAGCAGTTTTACAAGGGAAATAAATACAAGAGAATGTTCTTCTCCAAAATCCTATACATATTTTTAGAATTTAACATAGGTCACCTAGTG
>JAMPIV010020271.1:0-37382 GCA_024509875.1 Oreohelix idahoensis
CCTTTTAAAAATGGATGTACAAATCTGATAGGAAAATTTAAATAGTACATTCTTTGACATGTAATGACATAAGTACATAGTAAAGTTAAACTACATGACGATCCAGGACATATGCTCTGGTATTCCGAGGGTAAGTACACAATCTAGAACTCGTCATGCTTGATACTAGTAAGGTAAGTCCTCAGCTCAACAATGACATTCTGAGAAAGAACAAGCAATATAATGCTAATTAATAACTAATATGCTTCATAAGGTACAATACATTATTAATAATTGTGGCTGTTTAGTAAACTAACGGCCCTTATATTAACTACTCAGTCCTCCTCTATCATTTTAAAAAACGAACAGAAGAAGATGACAACAAAGCACGATAGTGTGTACATATAAAGTAAGTACAGATGGGCTAATCTATTGTAGAAATATAGGTGTGTTATGACTCTGTAATATATGGAAATATAGGACAGAAGTATTAGTTGGAGTCATGTGGGCATCTAGACAAAATGTCAGCCATCACATTATCCTCACCACGGATAGCTCGTACCGTGAAGTGAAAAGGTTGAAGAGCTATAGCATATCGAGTGGATCTCGAACTCTTCAAATTCTTAGTCTGAATAGCTGTAAGAGCTTTCTGATCAGTCTCTAGAATGAAATGTGCGCCCAGGAGGAATCTTTGTAGTTTTAGAATTGACCAAACCATCGCTAACAACTCACGGTCTAAAACCGAGTAGTTCCTCTCTGCCGCATTTAGTTTTCTAGAAATGTACATAACAGGATGCAGAGTATTTGCATATTCTTATTCTTGCATCAGTGCTGCTCCAATCCCAGTGGATGAAGCATCACTCCGAAGAACAAAAGTCCTATCAAGAGTAGGTAATCTTAAGATGGGAGGAGAAGATAAATATATTCTTGATTTGGTCTAGTGACGATTGGCATTCTTCAGACCAACGGACCAGATTAGGCGAACCTTTCTTCAACAATGTTGAGAGAGGTGCCATGATCGAAGATAAATTTTGAATAAATCTCCCATAAAATTGAATTAAACCTAAGAGACTCCTAACTTTTTTCTTCTTTTTAGGAACAGAGATGTTCAGTATTTTGGAAGTATTGTGGTCTTCTGTCTTCAAGAGACCATGACCAACACGATGACCCAGGAAAGAGATTTCACCAAAACCAACAAAAGCTTTAGAAGTGTTTGCTGTCAAATTATTCTCACGTAGAGTTTACAGTAAGTCAGATAACCCTAAGTAGGGAGCTGCCCAGGTAGCACTGAATAGACAGATGTCATCTAAGTATTGCGATGACATCCGAGAACGATGTGACAGAATTCGACGCATCATGCGAACGAAAGTGGCAGGGGCGTTCATGAGACCAAAAGGCATAACATTCCATTGAAATAGACCCCTAGGTGTAGAAAAAGCAGTAAGAGGTTTGGCATGCTCTGCTAAGGCACTTGCCAATAACCTTTAGACAAGTCAAGTTTAGTGAAGAATCTAGAATTAGAAAGTCTAATCAGTAGATCTTCTAACAAAGGCATCGGTTTTCAGCGTCCGAACTTTGTGACCTGATTCAATTTGCGATAATCAACGCAAATTCGTATTGTTCTTATCCCTTCTTCCCGGACAATAACCATGGAAGAAGAATATGGTGAAGTCGATGGTTCAATTATATTTAATTGAATCATTTTCATCCAATTCCTTTTTTCCACTTGCGACTGAAAGTGTATAGGAATAGGATACGGCCTAACCCCTAAATGGGATTATTGTCGGTAAGAATTATTTCATGTTATATGACATCTGTGTGTCCCAGGAATGTCAGTGGAGAAACATCCTGAAAAATGTTTGTAACATCGACGAGACTTGTCGATGTTTCGTCACACAGAAAAGATTAGGAGAAACAGAAAAAACGTTTTTTTTTTTCCAAGGATTACGTTAGAATGTATGGAACCACTGGAAAGGGAAGGTTGACATCAGAGAAGGTAGCTTCCTCATCCTGAATGACAGACATGGATGGAATAATGACCGTGAGGTGCAGGAGCATCATCCGTTGCCTGGAAAATAGGCAGCAAATAGTCCGGACGTTCGTGAAATTCCGAAAGCATGTTTATGTGGAAAGTTTTATGCTTTTCATCAATATCGACCACATAGTCAACATCGGAAATCCGAGAGACTATTGCATACGGACCTTTCCATGCAATAAGAAGTCTATTTTCCCTACTGGGGAGTAGGACGAATGCTTTGTCACCTGGACAAAGTTGTCGTAGACAACTATTCTTGTTAGCAAACTGCCTTGCCTTCTCTTTAGCAATTTCTGATGAAGCAGTTGCTAGCTTACATGCCTCAATGATCTTTTGTCTAAGAGCAATGACATACTCATATGAGGATTGAGTTTCATCGCTAATATCATCGGCAGTGATGAGATCGTGTGATAAAGACATAGGGCCGCGTGGACGCGCGCCAAAGACAAGTTCGAAGGGAGAAAATCCTGTGTGTTCATTAGGGACTTCTCTATAGGCAAAGAGAGCCGCGGGTAAAACCCTGTCCCAATCTTGAGGATGATCTTCAGTTATCTTACCAAGCAAAGTCTTGAGCGTTCTATTCAGACGCTCAACTAACCCATTAGACATAGGATGGTAGATACTACTGAGCGATCGTTCAATATGTAAGGTAGACATTACCTGTGACATAGTGTCAGATATGAGTTGAGTGCCATGGTCTGACAATATTTCTCTGGGGAACCCCAAGCGCGAAAATATCAACCAAAGAGCATCTGCGATATCTGTAGTAGATATGCTCTTAAGAGGAATAGCCTCTGGCCAACGTGTGCACATATCGACACATGTAAGGATAAACTGATGTCCTCTGGCCGACTTGACCTTAAAAGGGCCAATAAATATCTATGGCCATTTTCTGAAACGGCCGAATAGGAATGTCAGCAGCCTGGATAGGCGCAGCATGTCGTGGTCCTCTAGATTTGACCTCCTGACATACCTTGCATGATCGGCAGTAAATACGAATGTCCTTATTGACAAAAGGCCAAAGAAAGCCGCAAGGACTCTCGACTTCGTACGGGCAAAACCCATATGTCCAGCACATTGCGAGTCATGAGCATGTTGCAATATTTGCACTCTCATGCTCTTGGGAACAAGAATTTGCGAATGTGCCGACGTAGTCGAATCTTGTACCATACGTACAAGTACGCCGTTTCTCACTGCAATCCAAGATTTTCTATTTGTATCCTGATTCGGATCACCTTTCTTCGCAAGAACGAAGAATTTTTTTAAAGAAGGATCTTCTTCTTGCAATTTTATGAAAGAGTCACGAGTGATTACTAAGTGACTATCTTGGCTATCAACTTCATTATCACTATTCAGTGAAGTTTCGGGTGTTTGTAGAGCTTGTGCTCTTGTAACTACTGCATTTGTAGCTTGCATGTTATTATCTTCCCAAGCAGCAATCTGCTGTGGGGTACACTCCCTAACTCCGTGAATACGACCAATAATAAGGTCCGCAATAGGATTAGGTAAGAGACAAGCATGCACATCTCCAGTAAAGAAAGGAGTGGCAATGCGAATTACAGCAGTAGGATATTTTTCTAGAGTGCCGCCAAATGTGACACATTTAATAACCCTTCCTGTAGCACAAGATGGATCTACAAGCGATTGTCTAACACCAATAGTGGTGCATCCGGAATCGAAAAGTAGTGAGACCGGAGTATCATTAACAAGACCCTTATGTAGAATTAAAGAACCCCTCCCGTCATGCGCAACAGCAGCAGGAAGAGCGGGAAGTGGGTGACCACAACTCAAAGTAGTTATGGTACCCGGTTCGAATAAAGTACTGCATTGGGGGCATTTGTTTGCTCTCTCAAAGTCAAAAGCAGAACTAGTGACAGCGTCAAAGTTTTTACTATCAACAACATGATTACAGGCTCCCTCAGTTTCCTGTTGTACAGCATTAGCCTGCTGATATCTCTTTTTTTTTGTGTTGAGATCTACCCCGACTATTATTACCTCTGAAGTTATCAGAGTTATTATTATCTCTGCAGTTATTATTGTCTCTATTGTAATTGTTATACTGGTTCGAATTCCAGTTTCCACGATTACTATCATGTTCACATTGATGCGAACATCTATTTGTTTGGTTCTGAGGTCTTCGGCAGGAATAACCTCTATTACCATATCCTCTTTTGAAATGCTTATAATTATTAGGGTGATAGTAACGAGTACTATCAGGTTGTCTCCAATTCTTCGAAGAAGAATCACCATGAAATTGGTTTCCATGATTTTGACAGAAATTACCGCTGCCCTTTCTATCAAAATTTTGTTGGGATCTACGAGCAAAGTTTTGACCATACGGAGCTGCCGAAGCAACTGGTAAACCTTCTTTCACCTTAGAGTTACCCATGGTTATGTGTGGGTGCGCAGTTACGTATTGGCAACAGAAATCTTCCATTTCTTTTATTGTTTTAGGTTTACGTTCATGAAGGAAAGCAAGGAAAGACTCATTGACAGACGACATGACTTTTGTCTCTAAGTATTAAGTCCATAAGTCCTTCATAAGTTTTTTCCGTCTTAGATAGTTCAACCCATCGTGAGAAAGTAATGCGTATTCTTGCAATAAACTCGGAGAATTCAACTCCATTTTCAGGTAACATGTTTTTTAAATTGTAGACGATAGCCGTCTTCGTTAAGCTGATATTTCTTTAACAAAGCGGCCCTGACAACCTCATAATTGTTCTTGTCAGGTTCATCCACCATATTTAATATACTTAGAGCTTTACCTGTCAGTATCCCTGATAACTGATAAACATATTTTGCTTTGTCTATGTTATGAGCTGTACATGCTTGTTCAAATCTGTCCAGATAGAACATTATGTCATCACTGGAAGGACTAAATGTTGGTAACTTAATCTTAAAAGTATCATTATTAGCCTTCCCAGAAGATGAACCCTTGTTTGAATCATTACCATTACTCATGCTCGTCAATTTCAATTTCTCCAACTCTAAAGCTAAGAGTTTTTCTTCATGTTCCATTTTTGCTTTCCTCTCATCAGACTCTCTCTGTAATCTTCTTTCCTCAGCCTGCATTTGAAGTCTTTCATTTTCAGCTTCTTTTTCAAGTCTTTTATTTTCAGCTTCTTTTTCAAGTCTTTTATTCTCAGCTTCTTTTTCAAGTCTTTTATTCTCAGCCTCTAGCTGTAGCTGGAGTTTTCTCTCCTCAGCTTCTGATTCCCTTTTTTGTTTTTCCATTTCCATTTGGAATCTCTTTTCATCCACCTGCATCTGCAGTTTCTTTTGTTCAGCTTCCATTGCTTTATCATATCGAGCAGTTGCAAATTCTTCTAACTTATCACCAGTCTTCCCAAGCAATTTACCCTGCTCAATAAAGTGCTCAAATGTAGACATGTTGTCTAACATATGAGTCCAAAACCTGAAATAATTAACTAATTTATTTCAAACCTAAGTGTAACAAGTCTTAATTAAGCACTTGTATATTCACATCACCTTATATTATCCCAGTCTCTGTGGGAAACAAGTCTCCAATCAAAGAACTTGTATATGAAATATCAGCACTCAATTCTTGATCATAAGTGCACTTCTCATTCAATAGTGCACGACACTATTCATCATTCATTTATCATCAGTGTAGTAGTAACAGTGCATTAGCATAGCCCATTAACTAATTACTATAACTGTAAACAATGACTATGTAAACACATGCAGAATGTAAACATTGAAAATGTAAACAATACAAACAATGTAAACAATAACAATGTAAACAATAACAAAGATCAGCAACAATACAAAAACTTTCGCAGAAATCAACTAAAAATAAAGCAGAAATTAATGAAATATCACAAAAAATGTGACGATATCTGCGATAGAATTAAACAAAATACATGACATCACAGTGTATAAACAAAAATGTTGTATGAAACTAAATTATAGACAAGAGTAGGCTAACAAATACAAACAAATCAAAACAAAACTAAAGAATGCGAAATAATAACGAAAACAATATTAAAACATGTCATCACAGCTAACATAAATAGCAACAGAAGTCGCTTAGCAAATTCCAGTATCGGAAATTTGCAAACCCTACAGAAAACGCTCACAATAGACGACCTCTATGACGTGGCATAATCTACCGGAGACACCACCCAACCGAGAACCCGCTGAAATATAAACATATAAATATACGAATAACATATAAACATATAACATATAGAATGAGATGATACACAGAAGACTCAGCAGAAGTACAAGGGCACAGTTTACATACAAACAGGCCACTTAACTTATAGGCTTCCAATCGTAGAACAGCAGAAAAACGGATGTCAATCAACGTCCTAAAGAGCGAAGCTCCAACGATGATGGCACATCTGAACTGCTTCCACTGCTAACACGATGGTACAAGAGCTTCTGAAATACTGTGTGTTGAGTTGTTTCGGCACTTGACCTTCTAATCCAAAAGTAAGTTGATGGAAATCGGTACTTGGCCTTCTTCAGAAAACAACCCGTTTCAACCGGCACTTGACCTTCTCAAAAAAACGACAGCACTGGAACCTTGACAGCAGCAACTTGCTTGACTTCCGTAAAAGATAACAGCAGTCCGAGTTATCCGGCAACATGTAACAACGCCGGGTACTGTCAAATTCTTGTTTCCGTCAAAAAATTGAAATTTTGACTTTTACCGGGCAACGCCGAGTACTTTGAAAATTTTGAAGATGTTGACTGTATTGAAGAATGTTAATTTCTTGAAGGATGCTGATGAATTCTTGTTGAAAATGAAGTGGGTAAGGGACCCCGTGTTTGCTAGTACCAGAATCAAACCAGCTTATGGCCACCAAATGATGCGTGATGCCATATGATGATGGATGGTATCCGCATGTCTGGTTTTGTGTAGTGTGTAGATGTGTTCAGTCAAAACAATGTTCATACAACAATAACAGGGCAATCCACATAGGACGTCAGTAAACTCACGACGTATAAAGTCAATGAGTCTTGAAACAGCCGTTGACGTTTTTCTTCATTATTTATTGTGGACGCCACAGTGACAAAATGGTTACGCAAATGTGTAGGCACATCAAACAGTCATTATCACAGCAACATTCAATACAGCAATAGACGGTAGACAGCATTACAATGATGAGTCAGATGCATGTTATATTTCATAGTGCTGTAAATGTAGTCAGGTGAAAAACTCCATCCTTTTCTATAACAGCCAGGAGATAACCAGATGTATGAGATCAGTTCACCTCCTTAGTTGACTTCAGCAAGACAGACACGTCTGCCGAAGTATAAATAATGTCCTCAAAAATATCCTCTAGATAATAAAGGTTTTCCAAACCTAGTTCATTTAACAAAGTAGCAAGTAATGGTCCTTGGTACATGCATCAACCGATGCAGTACAATGCAGCGACATGTGAGCTGGGAAAAAAACATCTCGTGACGACGACTTTCGCAGACAGGCTATGAATCGAAATCGCTCACGACCCAAAATCGATAGAGTTAATGAAAAAAGTCAATTTACCTTGCTTTCATGAAATACACAGAAATATCACGCCTCCCGACATGTGGGAAACACTAGAGGTATTATCTCGAATAAACGAAATATCCATTAAGAGGACTACACATCCCTGACAGAACAAAAAATAGCGGAGATCCCCTCTTCAACGAGGCATCTCTTTCGCCATTCCAAATCGCTCACTCCACTAGTCGTGGGCGGAAACCGATCGACCAAGAAGCAAGACAAGTCATGCGCAGTCCAGCGCAAAATGACCACAGCTCAAACTTAACTGCATTCGATACCAACGCGAGAAGACAAATGCTTACCGAGAAAAGTGACTATAAATTTCAAGCAGTTGTTGCCCTTGCGTTATAAAATAGATATTGAAATAAAACGATGTTGCGAGAATTTATCACGCAAATGGTATATATATAATATTATATTTATATATATATATATATATAAATTACTATCTGCATATCATTATATATATATACATATATATATATATATCATAATATCTTTATCTTATATATATAATATATATATATATAATAATTATTACTTATATTATATATATATATTATATATTATATATATATATATACTATATAAAATACCTTATATGGTTATATATATAATTATATAATATATATATCATAAATATCCTATTAATTTATACGTCACTATACTAAATAACAATATATAGTAATATTATATACTATATTCTATATTAATCAGGAGGCCACTTCCTAAACGGTTTTTACTTTCCACAATCCCAATGTTTTCCTGCTTCAGGAAAGTCAAAAGAAAATTAATGCAAATGGCGTCGAGCCGTCAACTTTTTCAGTAATATTAAATGTGTTGGGCAATGAGATCGGACGATTCCCAATTCTGACTTGAATTTGAAAAAAAAATAAAGCCAAAAATTACAGCCCAATTTCGAGGTACCTCTGTCTGTCGGTCCGTCCCGATCTCGGCGTTGTTTTAAAAATAGATTGGCTTTTTGGCCTAATACATTTGCCTCTCACTTACTCCTAGATTTCCCCCTTCGGTCTTTGACCCACTCCTATATTTCCTCCTTCGGTCTTTGACCCTCCATCTTCTGCTTCTTTTCAACAACGCGTGCAAAATAGTGTCACCGATAGTGAATGCAAAAACGAGATTCAATTCGTCAATGCGTCTGTGACTATCTAGTATTATGACCATATCTTTATTATTATCTGGAGGAATTTGTATTTTAAAACATATTATTACTCAGGAGAAGATATTCTATCTAACTAACCAAGTTTTATGGTCATATCCCTTTTAATAAAGAAGTCCATATATTTTCCAGAATATTCGGTAATTTCTAACTTTTCTATGGATACTCCATCTTTTCCCCCTTTCTGCCTCTGTTGAAACTGAAACCACTAGTCTGTTACGTCATAAACTGTACTATTTGGCAGGCCATGCGCTGTCTGTGTGTTTATACATTTCCCACGATGTGATTATATTAAGCGGCATGCATGTGGCGTTTCCGCCTTTTTATTAAAACCTGCCTAACAATACTACGCGCGTTTGCTTACAAATTTGTGTTGTTTCAAACCAACACGTGTTAAAAGTATCATTTTCCTGTCGCTCCCCTCTCACCCTCCAGATGAAAACCGGATTGATCTAGTCCCAATGCTCTAAATAGTCTCAAGGACGTTAGGGAAAGATAGTATTATTTATTCTTCGTATACTGTCGGCTAAAATCCATATGCCTGCTGGCGTGGGCGAAAACGAAACCTCACAACTCCCCTAAATTTTATTTATACATTATTTTAACGATACAAATACTACAAATGGGATTGGTGTATCAATGTATATCATCACACATCTCCCCACTTAAGAACATGCACTGATGCAAGTTCATAATCAGCGATACACACAGATCACATTTGCTCAACAGGACTGTGAATACTCTGATTTTCGTCAACAGGATGTCTACTCAAAATGTCTGCACCCACATTTTGTGACCCGGGAATGTATTCAATAGTGAATGAATAAGGCTGTAAGAGCAACGACCATCGTAATAGACGAGCATTCTCATGCTTTGCCTGTGATAAGAATACGAGGGGCTGAGGGTCCGTTTGGACCACGAATGTTCTACCATAGAGGTAGATCTGGAACTTTCGTATAGCCCAGATTAACGCTAAACATTCTTTTTCGCTTGTTGAATAGCTTTGTTCCGCTTTGTTCAACTTGCGGCTTGCACCAACGACTGGGTTCAGTTCCCCATTGGGTGAAGCGGACCTTTGTAACAAAGTGGCCCCCAGGCCCACATTGCTTGCGTCCGTTCTCACCACAAATTTATGAGTCAAATCAGGAAATTTTAAAATAGGCTTGCTAGTGAGTTTTTCCTTTAACTCTTGGAATGCCAATTCACACTGTGCCGACGAAACAATTTTATCAGGATGTCCCTTACGGGTCAAATCAGTCAAAGGAGCACATATAGAGTTAAAATATTTAATGTACTTTTGATAAAATCCACACAACGACACGAAAGATCTCACATCTTTATTTGTCTGTGGTCTCGGTGCCCTTTGCAACTTCTCCAGGTTCTTGGGGGTCAGGGGTCATGCTGCCCTGATATACGGTATGTCCCAAGAATTCCAACTCTTTACATCCAATACAACATTTTGTTGGTCTAGCAGTCATGTTAGCCTCTCTGAGTCTATCAAAAAGCATAGTCAAAGAGTTAACCTGTTCCTCAAACGTTTCAGTAGCGATGAGGATATCATCCATAAAATTAGTGATGCATGGATTATTCAGTGGATCCAACAATTTTCGCATCATCCTTGAAAACACACTCGGAGTATTTTTCAACCCAAACGGCAACATGTTGAACTCATAATGTCCTTCCGATGTGCTAAAGGCTAAATAACGTCGAACCTCAGGCTTTACTGGAATTTGATAATAGCCTTTGCTAAGATACACCTTAGAAAAATATTTTGCCTTGTTCAGCCTGGCATATAGTTGAGTAGTATCAGGTAATGGATCCACCTGATTTTCTGTGACAGCATTCAGTTTCCTGTAATCTATGCACAGACGATGATCCCTATAGGGTTTTCTCAGCAAAACCACACTAGAGCTATAAGGAGATTCACTGTGAGAAATAATCCCTTCTTTCAACAAATACTCTATCCCCTCTTTCAAAGCTTTCTCCTTAGCAAAAGGAATAGAATAGGCTCTCATACAGATGGGTGATGGGTCTATTAACTTCATATCGTATTCCAACAAATTGGTGTGCCCCGGCTTATCCGTTAACACGTCTGTATGTTCAATCAGAACCTGTTGAACCCACTCCCTCTGATTTTTAATCAGGTGCTTACTGACTTTCACCTGTGACGGGGTTTCACATGGTTTTAGGGGGTACTCATGGAGGTGAGTGGTTCCTTTTTCATTTCCGTTGCGATAGCCAAGGTCAGTAAAGATGTTCCTTCCTGGATTTATCTGTCCAGATACTTCTTTAGAAGGATCACATGATAGATTTTCTCTTTCCCCTTCTTGTCAATTTTATAATTTGTTCTAGACAACTTCTCTAGAACTGTATATGGACCTTGCCATCCTATTTGCAACTTGTTACTGCTACCGGGGAGAAGAAGAAGCACCCTCTCTCCCACAGCTAGTTCTCTATCCTTCGCTTTCTTATTATAATATGCAGCTTGTTTTTTTTTGGCTTGTCTGAGATTAACATTAGCAAGTTTCCAGCCAGTTTTAAGACAAGTGGTCAGCTCGTTCACATATTGATATGATGAGGTAACAGTCTCTTCTGCCTTCTCATCTGTCCACGTCCTTAACAATGCTTCCAATAATGAATTGCCTCCCAAATAACAGGGTTGCCGGTGCCATACCGGTTGAATAATGTGGAACTTCCCGATACACAAACAACGCAGCGGGCAAAAATTGGTCCCACGTATCAGGTTTTTCATGAGCCAGGTTTCTCAGGATGGAAATGAGGGTCCCATTGAACCTCTCCACCTGGCCGTTCCGTTGGGGGTGATACGGACTACAATGAAAGTGCTTGGCCTGGAAGATCCTGAAAACTTCTTCCGTTAGTTTCCCCTTGAACTGTGAGCCGTTATCAGTCAAGATTTGATGCGGGAATCCTAATCTTGTGAATATTGTAAGAAATGCCACTGCGACATGCTTAGAATCGATTGACGACAGGGCTACCGCCTCTCCCCACATAGAACAAGTGTCCACCAGAGAAAGGATGTAACTGTTCCTCCTCTTGGTACGAGTGAGAGGTCCCACAATATCCACTGCAACCCTCTCAAAAGGTGTTCCCACTATGGGCATTTCCCCTAAAGTTGCTGGAGCAGTCCAATGCTTTGGAGCTACCCTTTGACATTCTGGACAGGATTTTACATATCTTTCTATATCTTCCGTTATCCCTGGCCAGAAATAATGACAAGCTATACGCTGTCCTGTGGCGCTGATACCCATATGACCACTGAAGGGAATCGTATGACCTAGTTCCATCACTTTCTCCCTACATGAAGTGGGAAGAACCAGCTGGCCGTGACCATTTGTTCCAGTTCCAGCCTTCCTATATAACAATTTATTCTTCATATAGTAATCTCCTTTGCTTGGAAGTGTGTGACATTTTGGCAACTTTTTCAAACATGGCTTGAGTGATGTGTCCTCTGCCTGAGCCTTCCTCATCTCCTCTGGATGAGTATTAATAGCATGATCCACCTCCTTCTTAGACTGTGATCTGGTCTGCACTGTTGCCAGAATCACAGGTCTCTTGGGATTCCCCAAGAAGACATATCTACATCCCAATATCAGAGGGTAGATTGGTTCATCTATCACTGCTGCTCTGATTACTCCTTCCACATAGCGAGTTTTCACAGTTATCCTTGCGATGGGAAGTGTCATGAGTGGTATGTATCTTAGTCGCCCCTTGTATCTCTACTGTTTCTGTGGTATACTGACCTGGGTTCACTAGGCTAGAACTCACGACAGAATCAAAATCTAGACCTGTATCATAAAGGCACCTCACGATGACCCCGTTGCATACAACGTCCTCACACGTGGGGGGGGTGATAAGGTTCCTGCTGTCCAGTTAGTTTGACCTTTAATCCCTGGTTCCCCGTTTTCATTGCAGCAAAGTTAGAAGGTTTCCTATTACAAACTTTGGTGTCATGATTGTCCCTCTTACACCATTTACACCATTTTTTTTCTTTGTTAAAAGGTTTTCTTTCATTATATTTTTGGTCATTAAATTGTGGGTTTTTTATCTCGGTAATCATTTCGTGGCCTATCAAATTTGGGCTTACCTTTGTTACCCTGATCTTTGTTATCAAATTTATTAGAGTTCGGTGGGGCCCTATAGTTATCTACATGCTTCTTTTTAGCTCCAGCTACCTCTGTCTGGGATGCCTGATACCTCTCAGCGACATTCAATACCTCACCCAACCTCTCTGCACCTTGTTCCATGAGAAACTTTCTCAGGTCTGGAGCCATGGACTCTATTAAGTGCTCTATCATGATCATTTCTTTAAGATCTTGGGTCTTCCTCACAGCAGTCCATTTCTCCAAATAGGTTTCCAATGTGGCAGAGAATTGGTGGTATGTCTCCCCAGACAAAAGCTTGGCATTTCTAAACTTCTTCCTATAAAATTCTCCATTCTTCTCATATCTTAACAACAAAGCCTGCTTTAACATGTCATAATTGTCTTGGTCATCTTTACTTATCTTTGCAAACACTTCATAAGATGTTCCCCTGAGACCCTGGGATAACTTTAAACTCCATCTCTCTTTTTTCCAACCCATAAGTAGTGGCTAATACCTCAAATCTGCTTAAAAATGATTCAATGTCTTCATCCCTCTCTACAAAATGGTCTAAATGGAACCCCATGGCGGAGGTTGAGGCTCCCTGACTAGCAGTGGCATTGGAGGTAGACGGGCTGTTACCACCTTCAGGAGCATGGCCTTGTAATTCCAACTCCCTTAGTCGTAACTCGTGCTCCCTTTGTAACCGTTTGTCTTCCCTTTCAGTTTCCAATCTCTTCTCCTCCTTTTCTGTTTCACTTTCTGCAGCCTGTTTTCTTTCCTCAGCCTCCATCAACTCGGTCTCTTTTTCAGCCTCCAATTTCTTTTCTTCAAATTGGAGCCGCTTTATTTCAGCCTCCCGGTCCGCCTCCAATGCGCTAGCCTCTTTGTCAGCCTCAATCTGCAACCTTTTAATTTCTTTCTCAGCCTCAATTTGTAACTGCAATATTCTTTCTTCTGCTAACTTACTATCTTCTCTTGCAATATATTTATCACATTCTGAGGTTACATACTGGACCAGCTCTGGCCCATCCATACCCATCTCTTTTGCAGCCAGCACAGCAGCCGATCTAAATTTGGCCAAGTCAGCCTTCCTGTCTTAATCAATTCAAATAATATACTAAGACCAATTTAAAACTCTAACAACCAAAGTACGACTAATATTAATTAATTAATTACTTGCCGTGACAATTCATCAACTATTAACTTCCACCCTAACTTACTTTTATTTTTATATTTGGATATCTTTACTCTTTAGGGACAATAGTAATACAATATTGAATTTCTATACAAAATGATAGGTTTAAATCCCGGGACAGGAGACCCCAATATATGGGGTGGGTTTAGATGTTATGAATGTTGGTGTTATGTTGATATTGTAACTGAGTGAGGTCAAGCTGTTAAGGCCCTTGAGTATAACAATTGAAGAGGTGTGTTCTCAGCGAACCTGTCTGCTACCACCTGTCACAGAGGTTTTATGATCATTGAATTGCCTATATCGTTTTCTTTTTCTTTCACCCGTATCCTCTATTTATTATCACTCTTTATTTTATTTTCCTGTATTTTTCGCATTCGGTCGTTTGCGAGAAATAATTTCTTTCCCATTCTCACTTTCGCCAGTTTCGTTTCTCATTTAGATAGGTGAGAGAGAGAAGATTTCTCGATCTCAGAGACAGCCTCTTAAATCACATTCTACCATCTCACTCGTGGAAATCTATTGCTATTACTACTTCTCACTGTGACTATTACTTATTCTAATCTATTCAGAAGGGACCAACCAAAGTCTTAATTCCCCTATCAAAAATCTACGACAGAATGGTGGCTCGTTTATCCGGGAATTGAACTCTAGTCCTGAGCATATACGAATATCAGTTCGTTTGCAGGATTAATTTTCTTTATTCTGATATATAGTAAGAGTGTGATGTCTTGTGAGTTTTGTATCTTTTTTAAAAAAAAAAGAACTATCCCCTAGACATATCGATCTGTTTTATGGGCGTGCTGACCATTCGGCTAATAATTGTTTTTCCACCGCATTATTGAGCATTATACATTTGGTTTACAGGTTGATTTTGTCGGAATATATGTTAATTACTGATTTTGTAATACTAAACGCTGGTAAAGTTTTGTGAGTGTATAACATTCACAGGGTTCTGAAGATGTAGGTGTTTGAGCTAAGCTAAGGAGCGCGATCAGATTATACGTCCTGTAATTGCCTCCCTTACCCTAACTATCTTCAGGGGTGAACTTATATGGGATTTAAAAAAAATTTAAGGGATTTTTTTTTCTCCTTAAAATTTTTGCAATAATTATTTTGTTTCCACTGTAGCAACTTATTTTTCAGTGAGTAATCTTAACTACCATTCATTTGGCGTAGTCGTCTGCATTAGGTGCTTTATTGCCGATTAATAGCAGCGATAGTTAGATACTATTTATGGAGGAGGTATTCCAGGTTATAAGTATATCATCTTTTTTGATTTTTGGTATTTTCTCGCAAGTGGTAGGAACCAGTGCATCCTTTTCCCTATTTCTTTCTTGACTAAATCTCAGCCACTGATTTACTATGGCAGAAAGGGCACAGCTTAAACAACTCCTGAGGGATGAGGCAAGAGAAGAAGGTTTGATCGGAGACGAAGCGAAAGCTTTTGTCAGAGACGAACTTGAGAGATATGATGCGGAGAGGAAATCAGCTGAAGCTAAAGAGGAAAAAGAAGAACTAAGGAGGAAAGAAGAAGCAGCGGAGAGGAAAGAAGCGGAAGACCGTCTATTACAGCAGGAGAAGATTGAGGAAGAAATGGAAATTCGCAGGATGCAGCATGAGGAAAGAGAGAAGGAGAGACAGCGGGAGGAACGAGAGAAGGAGAGACAACATGAGCTGGCTCTTAAAGCTCTAGAGTTCCAAAGTCGTGGTGCTGCCTCTACCTTTAGCAGTGGAGAGTCTTCTCCTCATTCTTCCTTAACTGATCAAACTAACCCTCAATCTCTTCAACTCAACGCTATGTTCTTTGCTCTTGAATCTTTCCCTTGTCCTAATGAGAAGATTGACACATGGCTAGAAAAATTTGAGAAAATTGCAACCCTGTACGGTTTAGAGAGGTCGCGTCGGTGTATGAAACTTTCCCAGGCCCTTAAAGGTTCTGCTTATGATGTTTATTCTAAACTGGAAAGTGGCCAACAAGACAACTATGACTTGTTGAAGAAAGTTTTGCTTGAGCGTTTTGAAATGAATGCTCGCAATTTTTTGCAACTGTTTCGCAACAGCAGGAAGGAGAGCTCTGAAACTTTCCAGCAGTTTTCATCTGGTTTAAACGGATACTTGACAAAGTGCCTTGAGCTTTCTCAGCTCCCCTCTACCTATGAAGGTCTTGAGGAATTTGTTTTAACCAAACAAATAAAGAACACTTTGTCTGCTGATACCCGTAGATTTCTAGCTGACCAGATACACCCTAAACGCGAGGTACTGTTATTATGAACGGTTCTCAAACTTCTTGTTTATTTGACATGAGGCTTTCGTATGATTGCATTGTTGCCAGAAACCTGGTTAAACCCGGTCAAGAGACAGGAGAGACCGTCCAACTTTGTGGAGTTCGTAAGAGTGATGCACCTACAGCGCTTCCCATTGCATTGGTGGAGATCCACTCTGATTTTGTCAGAGGTGTGATCAAAGCGGCTGTTATGGATGACCCCATCTACCCAGTCATACTTGGCGGGAGATACGTGTGTATTGAGAAACCGGAAGAGCCGATTGTGGCAGCAGTAACTACAAGAGGGCAAACCAAGAAGAAACGGTAGCCTGCGCCTAATTTGTTACCCATGGAACTTAAAGAAGCTCAACAAAAGGACCCTACTTTGGCACCCTGCTTTAGGAAACTGCCCATAGCTAAGGAACCCAGACAGCACGGGGACATTTTTTTAAGGATGGCGTACTTTATCGCAGCACGGGCAAGCCTGACCAAGATTATAACCAGCTCCTAGTACCGAAACAGTACAGAAGCCAAATCCTAGAAATGGGGCACTCCCCTACCTTCATCGGACATATGGGACAGAACGCCACAAACCAACGGATAACCACTCATTATTGGTGGCCAGGAGTAAATACTGAGATTATCAAATATGTCAAATCCTGTGCCCAGTGCCAACGTGTGTCACCCAAGCAACGGGCACTCCCAGTCTCTTTGGGTGAAATGCCAATAGTGGGAACACTATTCAAACAGTTTGTGATCGACATTTTAGGGCCTTTCGAAAGGACTGAAAGAAGGAACAGGTATATCCTCACATTAGTCGACACATGCACTTTATGGGCAGAAGCTATCCTGCTAACATGCGCAGATGCCAAGCATGTCGCAGAAGCTTTAGTGCAGATTTTCACTCGGTTGTGATTCTCTCAGCAAGTGTTAATGGATAACGGATCTCCATACCGAAACCTGTTGATGGATGAGATCGTGAAGATCTTGAGGACCCAACACATCTACACAGAGCCTTATACTCCGGCCGGAAATGGGCTCGTGGAACGTGTTAATGGAATCCTCAACATGATGTTAAGTAAACTGGCACAAGTGAAACATGAAGATTGGGATCTTTGTATTCCTGCAGCTTTATTTGGCTACAGAGAATCTCCTCATACTTCCACAGGATTTCCGCCAGCTACGCTTTTATTCGGCAGACCCATTAAGGGCCCGCTTGAAGCCTTACGTTGGTCGCTGAAGACCAGAAGGCTGATGAGACAGTTGTCTCAGCAAGTAAATATGTGTCGGATTTAAAGGAAAGGTTGAAACTAGGATGGGACCTAGCAACGACCAACTTTACGCGAGCACGCATAAAGCACGCTAACCGATACAGGAAAGTCGCGAAAGAGAGAGAACTGGAAGCAGGAGAGAAAGTTTTGGTGTTTCTCCCTACCGGAAACAACCAACTGAGGATCGGATGGCAAGGGCCGTTTACCGTCCTGAAAAAGATTTCTAAGGCTAACTACCAGATCTCTATTGAAGGAAAGGAGAAGGTTTTCCATTTAAATCTTTTAAAGAGATACTTGGAAAGACCAGTGCCGACCTCCGACCATCTCCTGACGATCGCTAAAACTGACGAAGATGACGATAGTGGCAGGGAAATTCCACTGCAATCACAGGAAATCTTTGAAAAATGTCAGAAGCGGCGACGCTCTTTCAAGCGCCCATGGGAGACATTCGAGAGAAAGGAAACTTTGGGAGTAGACTTGAGTAGGAATTGGAGAGAGATGAAGGGGGGAGATGAGAGGGAAGAGGACAGACACCCTGAAGATACGGATATAGGAAATTTAATTCCATAACGTAGACATTGAGTGCTTCCATATCTTAAAGGGGGGAGGTTCTGTCACAGAGGTTTTATGATCATTGAATTGCCTATATCCTCTTCTTTTTCTTTCACCCGTATTCTCTATTTATTATCACTCTTTATTTTTTTTCTGTATTTTTCGCATTCGTTCGTTTGCGAGAAATAATTTCTTTCCCATTCTCACTTTCGCCAGTTTCGTTTCTCATTTAGAAACGCATTTCATTGCTGATTAAACGAGTAACTCCTTACGTAACATGTCAGTCCCTAGCACCAGACGATTTGGCGTGAAAATGCATTCGGTCAATCGCTGCAGATTGACGAAATAGACCGTGAATATTCGCTTTCGCCAGACCTATAGGCGACAAATTTGTCTGCGTTTTCACCTGCCACAACGAGTTGAATCGGCTGAACGCTCAGTGAGGCGCGATAGCCGACATCTCCCCAGCGCAGTTTCAGACATTTGTCTGGTATTTTGCATCTGACACGTAGTTTACTCGGTAGATTCTCAGTGTCAGGGTGGAGAAGGCGCTATCACGCATTCGCTCAGAATGGTCATTTCTCGGCGTAGGTGCGAAAACTGCCCCTGCATTGCAGACAAGTTGTCTACATTTGCATCTGACACATAGCGCTACGGCCGTTTCTTAGACGGAGGTGTCAGAGACGCAAAGTGGCAGTTTACGACAGCCTCTTGGAGTTACCGTAATTGTTAAAACGGAAAGGGGAGGCTATTGCGTGGTTTTCGGAAATAGCGCAAAACTTTGTCTGGTTTTTCATATATACTAGAGAGAGTTAGATTTCATTTTCACTCAGTAACTTCGCAGTCAAGACTAGAACAGTCCTTCGTTCGATTCCTAAGAATCTCTGTTAATAGAGATGGCATTTAGTTTGGTCGAAGTGGTTTAAGTTCTTAGTAGTTCTGTGTTGAGGTAAATCTTATATTAAGTATCTAGTATTTGCTGAAGTGTTCAAAGTGTTAAATCGCTTATTTCATTTTGCTAGTTAGATTTGTGCAGAGAGTTAAAAATACTTAAGTCTGTATTATTTTATAGTGACGTGTTTCAGTGGAAAGCAGATTAAATTATAATTTCTAGCTTAAACCACCATGTAGCTATAATGAATTTAATTTAACTGCTAAATAATCAGACGAGAACAATTTTTTTTCTAAACTAACTTATAAATGCTAGAAGCCTCATGAGTGTTGACGGAATACGCATGTATTCCTAATTCATGGGGATTGATGATTTTTAAATATAACTTATTGCACGGTAAGTTTTAAATGATAAGTCAAGCACTACGTTTGCAATTTAACATTATCAGTTATATCCGAGTACATAGTATGTAAAATTATTTGATATGTGCTTTTTCCATTTATATATAGTGAAACTGTGGTACCCAAACTTTGCCAGCGTTTAGTACAGAGACATACCTGTGAGAAACATAAAATTTTTTTAATCTTTTAACCACGTGGGTTTACAAGTTAACACCTGTCTGACAGTGCGTGTGTCTTCATAAATAGACAGAGTACAACTCTCACTAACGGGTTTTATTAAAGACTAACTGTTTTATACTGGACCTTTGAGCCAGATCAGATTTCTACACAAACTCTATGTACAAACTTAGCCGTTGTGGCAAGTAACATATTAACGTCAGTAACATTCAGACGGAGTTTCGACTAGTGGTGTGGTGACCAAATATAGTCCTTTCCTGAAAGTAGACACCGATCTGACATTCCTCAGTTCTAGAAACCTAAGCTATTGACACTGTGCTTGTTGTTAATGTTTCGTGCCTGGACAATTTTAATGTGACCTAAACAGACATCCGAAAAATAAGAACACCCAAGGAGTCGTTCCCGGAAGCAGAGAATTCATCCTGTCTCTTTGGAACTGGGGATTTCTTGGTCAACGACTGCCCTTGACGAGTCTGTAGATGAATGTCCTAAAATTGTATTACCAGAAGTGGCTATCTAAGCTGTGAGTATGAACATGTGCACGTGTGCTCGGCTGAATGAATAAGTGAATGAAGGACGGAGTGATTTTTTTTGTGTAATTAGGCACCCATTTTGCTATCTTAACTTTCTGTATGCAAGTATTGCTAATCATATTTCCCTTAAAGTAGAGCAGAGATATCAAGTCTGTCCATACCTTAAGAAGGGGAAATATTAGACCTAATCCTATGTATCCTTGGTTCCTTGGGGCTATCATTTTCTTCCAACGGGACTGTGGGTATACCTCGAGGGATAAGATCTAACTGTGGGTCTATCATTTCTTGTAGCAATTCCTTGTTTTGTTATGACTATGTGTATATGCTTTGATGTAATTTCTATGTGTTGTGAAGAAATTTTAGATGATAATTAAAATTTCTCTTGAAATTAATCAGCGTGTTGGTCATCTCTTTCAAGAATATTTATATCATTTGTTATAGTTTTCCCACGTCTGTGCGTCTAACTGTCATCATATATGTGCGTGCACGTGAGTGGTTTATATATATATATATATATATATATATATATATATATATATATATATATATATATATATATATATATATATATATATATATATATATATATATATATATATATATATATGTGTGTGTGTGTGTGTGTGTGTTTAGACTGTCTCACTCCTCGAAAGCTGTCGTAGAAGATAGGTGAAAGAGAGAAGATTTCTCGATCTCAGAGACAGCCTCTTAAATCACATTCTACCATCTCACTCGTGGAAATCTATTGCTATTACTACTTCTCACTGTGACTATCACTTATTCTAATCTATTCAGAAGGGACCAACCCAAGTCTTAATTCCCCTATCAAAAATCTACGACACCACCCTAAGTTCTCACTCAGACTTATTTTTGACTAGTATGTCTGATAGCTTCGTTTAATGTCTAGGGTATTGAAATTGTGGTGCGATGGTGAGTATAATAATTGAAGAGGTGTGTTCTCAGAGAACCTTTCTGCTACCACCCTAAGATCTCATTCACACTTATTTTTGAATAGTATGTCTGATAGCTACGTCTAATGTCTAGGGTATTGACATTGTGGTGTGATGGTGAACCACAAGACAAAACACTCACAAATATTAAAGTCTATGTTAAACTCGACTAACACTGGGTTTTAAGTTTTTATATTTAAAATTATTTCTTTTACAATTTTATTAGTCCTGAACCTAATATTCTTTTGGTCAGGACTGTCAAATCAAATGAAAGCAATATATATATATATATATATATATATATATATATATATATATATATATATATATATATATATATATATTTATACAGATATTCAAGTCAATCAAAGCAAAAAAGACGAACTGTTCATACATATACTTTAAAATCTAATAATGTTGTTACTAAACCTATATTACTTCTTAACTATTGCTGGATGGAGGGTCGGGTTGTTTACATCATACCCGGTCTTTTATTTCACAAAGTTTATTTTCTCGTTATACATGAGTATTGGTGGAAAAGTTTTTAGTACAAGTACAGTTCAAATTTTAATTGGGTGGAGAAGTTGATGAATTTCTGCAGGCCAGGTCTGATGTACTTATCTGGCCTGTGACGATAGAAGATAGTTGTCTTTCCGGCCAACGGCCACTGTTTCACTTGCTCTGAGGTAATATGATAGGTAGCGTGTATCAATTTTGCTACTCCAGTGGTAGGAAGCTTGTACCACTAGAGACACATCCACTCTCATACAGAGTCGTTCACTTCAGAACATCTGGCACTAGCACAGTGCCAGACAAAGAAACCCTGCAACATGAAAATTATGTTCGGTCTTAACACAATATCTAATCCACCAATTTTACAAACAATAATATATTTAAAACAAAAGACCTGGGCCAGATCTCTCTGACCAACCCCAGCTCATCCACATAAATGATGTAACAAGTAGCACCAGTTTCACATTCCTCTCTTCTAATTGCTGCAACACCTCTGCCATTATCAATGATCTTTTTCCATACAACATGATAGGTGATATGATTCCTGGTGACAACCTATAAAATATTTTAGGTCTACCTCTCTGGTAGCTTATCAAATGATAAATCAACCTCTAAGCCCTGCAGAAATCGGCTAGGGACCTAGGTACTTACAGTCGTAATATTTTGCAAATGGCAGTATCTCACTCTCACATTTTTAAATAAAATATTTAATAATTTCTGTCTTACCATTAATTCAAGAAAAACACCACAGGTACGTTGATTTTGCACAACTTCAGACGTGCTGCTGGCTGGACTATGACGCCCTCTTATGCTTTACTTTAATACATATATATTAACAAAGCACGTCACACTTTACAGACTCTCAAACGTCCTGCTTCAGGGACAGAATTAATGCAAATGGCGTCGAGCCGTCAAATTTTTTAGTAATATTAAATGTGTTGGGCAATGAGATCGGACGATTCCCAATTCTGACTTGAATTTGAAAAATAAAGCCAAAATTACAGCCCAATTTCGGGGTACCTCTGTCTGTCGGTCCGTCCCGATCTCGGCGTTGTTTAAAAATAGACTGGCTTTTTGGAATAAAGAAGTCCATATACATTATCCAGAATATTCGGAAATTTCTAACTTTTCTATGGATACTCCATCTTTCCCCCCTTTCTGCCTCTGTTCAAACTGAAACCACTAGTCTGTTACGTCATAAACTGTACTATTTGGCAAGCCATGTGCTGTCTGTGTGTTTATACATTTCCCGCGATGTGATTATATTAAGCGGCATGCATGTGGCGTTTCCGCCTCTTTATTCAAACATGCTTAACAATACTACGCGCGTTTGCTTACAAATTTGTGTTGTTTCAAACCAACACGTGTTAAAAGTATCATTTTCCTGTGGCTCCCCTCTCACCCTCCAGATGAAAACCGGATTGATCTAGTCCTAATGCTCTAAATAGTCTCAAGGACGTTAGGGAAAGATAGTATTATTTATTCTTCGTATACTGTCGGCTAAAATCCATATGCCTGCTGGCGTGGGCGAAAACGAAACCTCACAACTCCCCTAAATTTTATTTATACATTATTTTAACGATACAAATACTACAAATGGGATTGGTGTATCAATGTATATCATCACAGCCTCATAATAAGTCTAAAGAAAACGAATATAAATTTATAAACTAATAAAACGGTATTGAATCAGTTTTATAAATAACAGTTCACATGAGACAAGGGACGTGTTGGGTTTTACCCTTCGTCAGCCACAAGCATGTGACAAAGACAAGAATTGCATATAGTAATAGGTACTACAAAAACATACGATGATAAGAAACAATACAAAATGAGCGATACAAGCAGATGGTAAAAGTACAATAATAATACAAGAAAATCGAAAAACCTAACAGAAATACCGAAGCAAGAAAGTAAATAATAAACGAAACGAAAAAAAGAGAATGAACAAAATTTCGGAACAAGTCACTTTGCTGGAACTGTAAATGCTAAGAATACACAAGATCGCTGTACTCTCTCCAAGAAATCTCGAAGGAAGTCAATCTTGATTGAACATGTTTGTACAATACCAAACCTACCCACTATCCTGTTCTCACTGTTCTAGTCTACTATCATTTACTGGACACAGTATTAAGGTCCTAAGGGTCTTGTTGGATTCGGCCTATACTGCTTGATAGAAATACAACAGAAGTGATTGTGTCATTAATAGGCTGAACTGCCCATGGAGGACTTCTGGTGTCGTGTATTGTGGTTCGCACTATTGACCTGCCATTGAAACATCATTTTTGATGATGCGTAGATGGCAGAGCGGATAGTGTGATTCGCTTGCATGGCTAGGCGGGGTTGTCGCACGGAAGGTCCAGTGTTCAAATCCTGGGTGAGCCACTCATGTCTGTTGTTTTTCTGTTGTCTGGTGTTCTACTTCTTTATTTCCTGCGAGTGCCTGATAACATACCTTTATATTTGTTTCATATTAATTTACTGTTTACAGGCCTCAGGTTTCCCTCCCTTATTTGTAATAGAGATAAAGTAGACATGAAGTGAGACACTAGACACATACAATAAGAGATAAAGTAGACATGAAGTAGGGAACTAGACACAGACAATAAGAGATAAAGTAGACATGAAGTGAGACACTAGACACAGACAAAAAGAAATAAAGTAGACATGAAGTAAGACACTAGACACAGACAATAAGAGATAACGTAGACATGAAGTGAGACACTAGACACAGACAATAAGAGATAAAGTAGACATGAAGTAGGGAACTAGACACAGACAATAAGAGATAAAGTAGACATGAAGTGAGACACTAGACATAGACAATAAGAGATAAAGTAGACATGAAGTAGGGAACTAGACACAGACAATAAGAGATAAAGTAGACATGAAGTGAGACACTAGACACAGACAATAAGAGATAAAGTAGACATGAAGAAGGGAACTAGACGCAGACAGTAAGAGATAAAGTAGACATGAAGTGAGACACTAGACACAGACAATAAGAGATAAAGTAGACATGAAGTAGGGAACTCACCCGTGTGTTACCGGGGCCCGAAAGGGGAGCAAAGAATAGTAACACTGCACCCTACCACGCATGTCGTAAAAAGCGACTAAGGAGGGTATGGGCATGGGGCTGTTTACCCCATCCCGTAAAAACTTCGCACAGTGGGCTGATCACCTGCTTGCCAACCAATCAGATTACGGAAACAATGATAGATTGTTTGGTCTGTTTTTGTTCCACAAAGACGCCACTAGGCGTGGTGGAAACAGCGATAGATCGATCAATTTGTTGTTGCCCTAAGACGCCACTAGGCGTACTGGCCACATACTGCTTTGCCGGTTGATGGCTAAGGATGGAAGAAGAAGAAGAAGAAGTAGGGAACTAGACACAGACAATAAGAGATAAAGTAGACATGAAGTGAGACACTAGACGCAGACAATAAGAGATAAAGTAGAAAGGAAGTAATGAAATAGACGCAGACAATAAGAGATAAAGTAGACATGAAGTGAGACACTAGACACAGACAATAAGAGATAAAGTAGACAGGAAGTAGGGAACTAGACACAGACAATAAAAGATAAAGTAGACATGAAGTGAGACACTAGACACAGACAATAAGAGATAAAGTAGATATGAAGTAGGGAACTAGACACAGACAATAAGAGATAAAGTAGACATGAAGTGAGACACTAGACACAGACAATAAGAGATAAAGTAGACAAGAAGAAGGGAACTAGACACAGACAATAAGAGATAAAGTAGACATGAAGTGAGACTCTAGACACAGACAATAAGAGATAAAGTAGACATGAAATAGGGAACTAGACACAGACAATAAGAGATAAAGTAGACATGAAGTGAGACACTAGACACAGACAATAAGAGATAAAGTAGACATGAAGTAGTGAACTAGACGCAGACAATAAGAGATAAAGTAGACATGAAGTGAGACACTAGACACAGACAATAAGAGATAAAATAGACATGAAATAGGGAATTAGACGCAGACAATAAGAGATAAAGTAGACATGAAGTAGGGAACTAGACACAGACAATAAGAGATAAAGTAAACATAAAGTAGGGAACTAGACACAGACTATAAGAGATAAAGTAAACATGAAGTATTGAACTAGACACAGACAATAAAAGATAAAGTAGACATGAAGTAGGGAACTAGACACAAACAATAAGAGATAAAGTAAACATGAACTCCGCCTATGCCAGTCCCAAGCCCGGATGAAAAAGGAGGAGGGCGGCCTGCATGGAGGCCGTAAGGAGACAGCCTGATAAGGGTGGATTTAGGGCTCGCTCCTCTCTTGGTGATAAGGCCGCTATTGTGAACTGGAAGTACGTACATCCAGTTCACAATAGGGCAAAGTCATGACATTCACGAATATCAGCATACATAGTTCATCAATGCAATTGGCATATTCTAAAGATGATGATATGGCGCCAAGAGATTATATGATTGGCTCCAAATACAAAAGTACATCAACAAAAATCCTCTTACTGTTCAGATGTGCTAAATGAGTCAAATCATAAGTCGCACGAGGATGGCATTCCAGGAGTGCAGGTCAAACTGACCTTTACAGGCATTCCTAAGTCTAACCTTGACGTAGGAATAATCACTGACACACAGCGACGTTCATAGAACAAAGAACAGTCCTTCGGGCTGAGTATGACCCGTGTACATATAGATCTCAGGTATGAAGATACCTGGGGCGTGACTTCTATTAGAGGAACCTCCCTTTCTGTAATGCATACGTGAGCAGAGATCGACCATTGTCAAACATAAAGTAAAGTTACAGATTGGATGTAAATGAGGCATTACCTTCGTTCGAAAATCCACACCACAGAAAACATACGCCTCCAGGCGTTTTTTAGAATACTCAAGGGAAGGACCTTGTAAGCTAACTATCTCACAATAAGGCTCCTAATCCCTAACAAAATCACAGAGACGCCAAAACGCGTCTTCTCTGCTTCACAACTTTTCATCGACTCCCAGACAAAAGAAACTTCCCAGACGCCTCGCGTCTGGACATGCGCAGAACGCATCTACTTGAATAGCAATCAACCAAGACGATCTAGGAACATTCCAGATAAAGATTTATACTAGATCAAGCCTTATATGGACATGAACAGAGACCTTAACACTGGTTTCAGACAATCCAACAACAGTTGACCGATACTACCAAATAAGGAGAATGATCACACTTCGTTCAAAAAAATATGGACCGAACGTGTCTCGTCACAAAAGGAGGTAACATCATATTAAATGATAATCTCAATTATCCAGAGTTATGTAGCTTTGACCGAAAAATATTAAAGTGTACATTTCAGTCAATCTAATAATACAATGTCTTTAGCAAAAAATGATCATACAATGATTTTAGGAAAAATGATCATATAATGACTTTAGAAAAAATGATCTGTGCGTAACATTACCGCACCCTCCCGGGGAAAAAAAATGAAACATTTTTTTTAAATCCTGCAGCCGGGAAAACAAACCCTAGGCTCCCAACGCACGTATGATTCGCGGATATATTGCCTAAAATGAGGCTAGCTCGACGCATGGAGCGAAACTGAGATTATATCTCAGATCCTTAGGGAAAAAAAAATTTACCTAAGTATACGCGTATATATTCCAGGAAGGTGCCACCAACACACGCCACAATGATGGCAACATCATAATGAAAGTCAAATCATACTCATACAAATCTATGAAATTAAATATATTATCATAGTATTATACAATGAAGTGTTGTGCAAACAGCATGGTAATATACTCATATACCGCACTATAATATTACACGTATTCAAACAAAGAGTACATTAAATAATGCATTATTAATCATTACTAATACATGTGCTGTTCCTTGTAGACATAAATACAATCGATACAAGAAGATGTGGACATCATCCGCTCCCAATCCAGGACAGGACTTGATAACTTCAAAGTTCCACAATGTACAAAATCTCGCAGACTTCAACGATGTGCTGCGAAAATATCAATAACACAAATCTTTAAGACAAATGTTAAATCTCTTAATACAATCTTTAAAATATAATATCTAAATGTGGCCATGTGATCTTTTGGCCCGTATATCGCTAACTAAGCCTTCTTCTATTATGCTCAAATCGGTAACAGAAAAAAGGAAATTACACGGTACAACGTTATAAATTCCCAAAAAGTGAGAAAATATGTGATAATATGTCATTATAGTATTGAACTGTATATTAGGAAATATATATGACAGAAGAATTATGTGGAATCGTGTGGGCACCTGGACAGAATGTCTGCCATCACATTATCCGAACCACAGATAGCTCGCACCGTGAAATGAAATGGTTGAAGAGCTATGGCATATCGAGTAGACCTCGAGCTCTTCAAGTTTTTGCTCTGAATAGCAGTAAGCGCTTTCTGGTCGGTTTCCACAATGAAATGTGCGCCTAGAAGAAATCTTTGTAACTTCAGAATAGACCATACCATAGCTAATAATTCACGGTCTAAAACCGAGTAATCCTTTTCTGCAGCATTTAATTTCCTAGAGATATACATCACTGGATGCAGAGTATCAGAATACTCCTGCATAAGTGCTGCCCTAATCCCAGTTGACGAGGCGTCACTTCGAAGAACAAAAGTCTTCTCAATAGTAGGTAACCTAAGGATAGGTGGAGATGAAAATAGAGTTTTAACCTGGTCCAATGAGGATTGACATTCTTGAGACCAGCGGATCAGATTAGGCGATCCTTTCTTCAATAAAGTAGAAAGCGGTGCCATAATGGAGGACAGATTCGGAATGAATCGTCCGTAAAATTGGATCAAACCTAAGAGACTCCGTACTTGTTTCTTCGTCTTAGGTACAGAAATGTTAAGTATTTTTGAAACATTGTGGTCCTCTGTCTTTAAAAGACCATGACCAACACGATGACCCAGGAAAGAAATCTCACTAAATCCTATAAAGGCTTTAGAGGGTTTTGCAGTCAAGTTATACTCGCGAAGAGTAGACAGCAATTCGTATAAACCCAAATAGTGATCTTCCCAGGAATCACTGAACAGACAGATATCGTCTAAGTATGCTATGACATCTGTACGATATGCGAGAATTCGCCGCATCATGCGTACGAATGTAGCAGGGGCGTTCATAAGACCGAAAGGCATGAAATTCCATTGGAATAAACCCCTAGGTGTAGAAAACGCTGTAAAAGGTTTGGCACGTTCAGTTAAAGGAACTTGCCAATAACCTTTAGACAAGTCTAGTTTGGTAAAGAATCTAGAATTAGAAAGTTTTTTTTAGCAGCTCTTCCAATGAAGGCATAGGTTCAGCATCGAACTTCGTAACTTGGTTCAATTTGCGATAATCTACGCAAATGCGAATGTTATTATCCTTCTTTCGAACAATAACCATAGACGAAGAGTATGCTGAAGTGGATGGTTCAATGATTTCCAATCGTATCATTTCATCCAAGTCTTTTTCAACTTGTGACTAAAAATGGATAGGTATTGGATAGGGTCTGACTCTGATAGGATTATGGTCAGTTATTATAATGTCATGTTCGATGACATGTGTGTGTCCCGGGATGTCTGTAAGGACATCCTGAAATGTTTGCAACATCGAAGAAACTTGTCGATGTTCCTCAGCGGAAAGTTTAGGAGAAACGGTAACGTTTTTCCAAGATTCCGTAGAATGAAGTGGGACCATAGGAAGTGGAAGATTGACATCAGAAAAAGTAGTTTCCTCATCCTGTATAACTGACAGAGATGAGTAGTGACCATGAGGTACTGGAGAATTTTCCGTTGCCTGGAAAATAGGCTGCAAATAGTCAGGTCTTTCATGAAATTCTGTGAGCATATTTATGTGGAAAGTTTTATGCTTTCCATCAATATCGACAACATAGTCGACATCGGAAATTTAGGAGACTATTGCATATGGACCTTTCCATGCAATAAGAAGTCTGTTCTCCCTTGAAGGAAGTAGAACAAGAGCTTTGTCACCTGGACAAAGTTGTCGTAGACATCTATTTTTATTTGCAAACTGCCTTGCCTTTTCTTTAGCAAATTCGGATGAAGAAGTTGCTAGTTTGCATGCCTCGATGATCTTTTGCCTAAGAGCAATGACATACTCGTAAGAAGATTGAGTCTCATCGCTAATATTATCGGCAGTTATTAGATCGTGAAGTAAAGAGATAGGGCCGCGTGGCTGCGCGCCAAAGACAAGTTCAAAAGGGGAAAACCCTGTGTGTTCATTGAGGACCTCTCTATAAGCAAAGAGAGCCGCGGGTAAAACCCTGTCCCAATCCTGAGGATGATCCTCAGTTATCTTCTCAAGTAAAGTTTTTAGAGTCCTATTGAAACGCTCAACTAACCCATTAGACATTGGGTGATAGATACTGCTGAGAGACCTTTTAATATGTAGCATAGACATTACCTGTGACATAGTGTCTGATATAAGTTGAGTGCCATGGTCTGACAATATTTCTCCGGGGAAACCCAAGCGAGAAAATATCAGCCAAAGAGCGTCTGCGATATCAGCAGTTGAGATGCTCTTGAGAGGTATAGCCTCTGGCCAACGTGTGCACATATCGACACATGTAAGGATAAATTGATGTCCTCTGGCCGAGTTAATTCCAAAAGGACCGATAATATCTATTGCCATTTTTGGAAAAGGGCGAATAGGAATGTCAGCAGCCTGGATAGGCGCAGCATGTCGTGGTCCTTTAGATTTGACCTCCTGACATACTTTGCAAGAACGACAGTAAATTCGTATGTCCTTGCTCACAAATGGCCAAAAGAAAGCCGCAAGAACCCTCGACTTTGTACGGGAAAAACCCATATGTCCAGCACATTGCGAGTCATGAGCATGTTGCAATATTTGCAATTTCATACTCTTAGGCACGAGAATTTGTGAATAAGTGGACGTAGACGAGTCTTGTACCATACGCACAAGTACGCCGTTCTTCATCGAAATCCAAGACTTTCTATTAGCATTCTGATTTGGATCACCTTTTTTTGCTAGAATGAAGAATTTTTGTAAAGAAGGATCTTCTTCTTGCAATTTTATAAATGAGTCACGTGAAATAATCAAGTGACTATCTTGGCTATCTACTTCATCATTACCAGTTAATGAAGTTTGAGGTGGATCCAGAGCATGTGCTCTTGTGACCACCGCATTGGTAGCTTCCATGTTTTGCTCTTCCCAAACAGCAATTTGCTGTGGGGTACAATCCCTAACTCCGTGAATACGACCAATAATAAGGTCCGCAATAGGGTTTGGAAGAAGAAACGCGTGGACATCTCCCGTAAAGAAAGGAGTAGCAATATGTATTATGGCTGTAGGATACTTTTCCAAAGTGCCACCAAATGTGACACATTTGATGACCTTTCCTGTAGCACAGGATGGATTTACAAGAGATTGCCTAACACCAACAGTAGTACATCCAGAATCAAACAAAACTGAGACTGGATTACTATTTACAAGACCCTTATGTAGTATAAGAGAACCTCTCCCGTCATGCGCAACATTAGCAGGAAGAGCGGGAAGAGGATGACCACAGCTTAAAGTAGTAGTTACGGTAGCCGGGTCAAATAAAGTACTGCATTGGATACATTTATTTGCCCTACCAAAATCAAAAGATGAACATCCGATAGCATTTTGGTCTTTATTATCATTAACCTGTTTATCTGCTCCCTGAGATTCTTGTTGTACAGAGTTTGTCTGTTGATATCTTTTTCTTTTATGTTGCGATCTACCGCGACCATTATTGCCTCTGCAATTATCATTAAAGTCTCTACTGTAATTGTTATTCTGGTTTGAGTTCCAGTTTCCATAACTGTCATTACCATTTCTATACTGTTGAGAACCTCTATTATATTGGTTTTGAGGTCTCCGAGAAAAAGATTTGCCTCTATACTGATTACCTTTGTGAAAATGTCTAAAATTACAAGGAGTAGTATACCGTGGAGTATCAGGTTGTCTCCAGTTCTGCGAAGAAGAATCACCCTGAAATTGATCGCTATGATTCTGAGCATAATTACGGTTACCCTTCTTATTAAAATTTTGTTGGCTACCATGACATTTACGCATGAAATTTGGGCCATAAGGTGCTGCCGAAGCAAATGGCAGACCTTCTTTTACTTTAGAGTTGGTAATGGTTACGTGAGGATGCGCAGTGACATACTGGCAACAGTATTCTTCCATTTCTTTTATGTTTTTATGGCTTACGCTCATGAAGAAAAGAAAGAAAAGATTCATTGACAGAAGACATAACCTTGTCTCTAAGTAGTAAGTCCATAAGAGCTTCATATGTATGTACTGTCTTAGACAGCTCAACCCATCGTGAAAAAGTAAGACGTATCCTTGAGATGAATTCAGAGAATTCCACTCCAGTTTCTGGCAACATATTTTTAAATTGAAGACGATAGCCGTCTTCGTTAAGTTGGTATTTCTTTAACAAGATAGCCCTGACAACCTCATAGTTGTTCTTGTCAGGCACATCTACCATGCCCAACATAATCAAAGCATCACCTCTAAGTATCTTGGACAGATGATAAACATACAGTGATTTATCTATGTTATGCACCTTACATGCACTTTCAAATCTGTCTAAATAAAATGTTATATCATCAATAGAGGCATTAAATGCTGGTAGATTAAGCTTGAAATTATTAGCATTAGTCTTATCTGACACCTTATCTGCATTATTAGCATTACCAGTGTTCAACAATTTTATCTTTTCTAACTCTAAAGCTAAGAGTTTTTCTTCATGCTCCATTTTTGCTTTTCTCTCATCAGCCTCTCTTTGTAACCTTCTCTCTTCAGCCTCAGCCTGAAGTCTCTTGTTTTCAGTATCTATTTCTAGTCTGTTATTTTCAGACTCTTTCTCAAGTCTTTTATTTTCAGACTCTTTTTCAAGTCTTTTATTTTCAGACTCTTTTTCAAGTCTTTTCTCTTCAGCCTTTGCTTCTGTTTCTCTTTTTTGTTTTTCCATTTCCATTTGGAATCTTCTTTCCTCCACCTGCATCTGCAAGTTCTTTTGTTCAGCTTCCACTTCCATTTTTTTCTTCCATCTTTAATGCCTTATCATATTGAGTAGTTGCATATTCTTCCAACTTATCACCTGTCTTGCCAAGGGATTTCCCTTGTTCAATAAAGTAATCAAGTGTAGACATGATGTCTAATTTTATGAGTCACCAAATCTGAAATATTTATTTAACTTATTTCAACCTTAATAGTAACAAGACTTAGTAAAGTACTTGTTTAATCCCAATGTTTATCCCAGTCTCTGTGGGAAACAAGTCTTTGACACCAAACTTGTATTATCAAATGTATAATAATATTACAAGTCACTTCTTACTCATCAGGGCACTACACAAATCAGTGCATAACCATCAGTTATTTATCATAACTGCACTACAATAGTGCATAAGCAAAAAACCACCAGTTAGTTATGATAAGTGCACTATATAAACAGTAGTGAAAGCTAATTACTCAAGAACTATGTAAACAATAACAAAGAACAAAGACAATGTAAACAATAACAAAGATCAAAGTCAATATAAACAATAACAAAGATCAAAGTCAATACGAAAACATTCGCATAAGTCAACTAAATAAACAGCAGAACTAAAAGAAAATCTCACAAAGAATGTGAATGACAAAATGCGAAAAAGTAAACAAACAAATGACGTCACAATGTATAAACAAAAATTGTGTAAAGAACTGAATAATAGAGAAGAGGAGACCTACAAATACAAACAAATCAAAACAAAACTAAAGAATGCGAAAAATAACGATAACAACACTAACACATGTCATCACAACTAATAGAAATAGCAACAAAAGTCGCTTAGCAAATTTCACTATAGGAAATTTGCATACCCTACAGAACAGTCTCAATAAAAAACCTCTGTTACGTGGTATGATCTATAGGAGTCACCACCCATCCAGACCCGCTGAAGTATAAACATATAAATATACAAATACAAATAACATATAACATGTAAACATGTAAACAAATAGCAAAAAGTGTGTGAAAGAATTCAGAATGCTCAGCTAGAACATAAGGGCACAGTTCACAAACAAACAGGCCACTTAACTTCTATATGTCCCAAACGTCAGCACGGTGCAGAACAGGATGTGATCAGCATTCTCAGGATAAACGATCCAACGTTGATCGACATCTGCTCCCATGAACAGCCATGACGCAGGAAAAAGAGCTTCTGATACTGGAAATAAGCATCGGAACTTGACCTTCTAGATGCAGATAAATCGATTCAAACGGCACTTGACCTTCTAGATGTAGAAAAAATCGATTCTAACGGCACTTGTCCTTCTAGATGTAGACAAAATCGATTCAAACTGCACTTGTCCTTCTAGATGTAGACAAACTTCGATAAACTGCCGAGCAGCGCCGGGTACTTTCAAAATATTTCTTGAAGGAAGTGAGTTGAAACTGCAATGTTGTATGATGAAGTATGCTGTCTGGGTTTGTTGATTCCCTTGACTGCTGGTACCAGAATTAAACCAACATCTGGCCACCATAAAATGATAAGGGTAGATTTAGGGCTCGCTCCTCTCTTGGTGATAAGGCCGCTATTGTGAACTACAAGTACGTACATCCAGTTCACAATAGGGCAAAGTCATGACATTCACGAATATCAGCATACATAGTTCATCAATGCATTTGGCATATTCTAAAGATGATGATATGGCGCCAAGGGATTATATGGTTGGCTCCAAATACAAAAGTACATCAACAAAAATCCTCTTACTGTTCAGATGTGCTAAATGAGTCAAATCATAAGTCGCACGAGGATGGCATTCCAGGAGTGCAGGTCAAACTGACCTTTACAGGCATTCCTAAGTCTAACCTTGACGTAGGCATAATCGCTGACACACAGAGACGTTCATAGAACAAAGAACTGTCCTTCGGGCTGAGTATGACCCGTGTACATATAGATCTCAGGTATGAAGATACCTGGGGCGTGACTTCTATTAGAGGAACCTCCCTTTCTGTAATGCATACGTGAGCAGAGATCGACCATTGTCAAACATAAAGTAAAGTTACAGATTGGATGTAAATGAGGCATTACCTTCGTTCGAAAATCCACACCACAGAAAACATACGCCTCCAGGCGTTTTTTAGAATACTCAAGGGAAGGACCTTGTAAGCTAACTATCTCACAATAAGGCTCCTAATCCCTAACAAAATCACAGAGACGCCAAAACGCGTCTTCTCTGCTTCACAACTTTTCATCGACTCCCAGACAAAAGAAACTTCCCAGACGCCTCGCGTCCAGACATGCGCAGAACGCATCTACTTGAATAGCAATCAACCAAGACGATCTAGGAACATTCCGGATAAAGATTTATACTAGATCAAGCCTTATATGGACATGAACAGAAACCTCAACACTGGTTTCAGACATTCCAACAACAGTTGACCGATACTACCAAATAAGGAGAATGATCACACTTCGTTCAAAAAAATATGGACCGAAAGTGTCTCGTCACAAGAGGAGGTAACATCATATTAAATGATAATCTCAATTATCCAGAGTTATGTAGCTTTGACCGAAAAAAATTAAAGTGTACAATTCAGTCAATCTAATAATACAATGTCTTTAGCAAAAAATGATCATACAATGACTTTAGGAAAAATGATCATATAATGACTTTAGAAAAAATGATCTGTGCGAAACACAGCCCCTCCACCATGCAAAGGCACAACAGGCCAATCACCTGTTTTCTTTAAACTATGATTACGAGCAATATAAGAGAGAAAACCGGACTGATTCTAAAGGCGACGAACTGGAACGGACAACGGACTACGACTAATGGAACTTGGAACACAAGAAGTATAAATGGGAAAGAAGAGGAGCTGATGGAAGAGATGAGGAAAGCAAAATTAGAAATCCTGGCTTTTACCGAAACAAAGAAAAAGGGACAAGGAGTCATGGATCTCGATGGCAACACGCTGTTATACAGTGGTGTACCCACATCTGAAAGAGCTAAAGGTGGCGTGGGTTGCATTGTGGCCAAAAACCAGAAAGATAGTATCAAGGGATGGAACTTTGTCTCGGAGCGCATTATGGTTGTAAAACTAAAAGAAGGAGAAACCATAGTCAACCTGGTCATAGTGTATGGGCCAAATGAGGATGAGAGAGCAGAGGTCAATGAGAAATTCTTCGAGCTGCTTCAAAGGACAGTGGATGACTGCCTAGATGAAGTTATCATGCTCGGAGATTTTAATGACAGAGTTGGAAATGACCATGCTAGATGGGGTGGAGTTATCGGAAGATATGGAGAAGATACTCTCAATGACAATGGAAAGCGACTCCTTAGATTCTGCAGTGAGCAGAATCTGATCATCACAAACACAAAGTTCCCCCATAAGCGCATACATGCATACACTAGATGTGAACCAACCAAGAATGAGAAGTCAGTGATCGACTATGCCATTGTTAGGAGAAGCTCATTCAAATATGTCCGGGATGCTATAGTCTGGAGGGGGTCAGAGATTGGAAGTGATCACTACCTGCTAGCAATCAAAAGAACAACTGAAAGAGTTGCTCAGCCTAGGAACTGCCCAACATCACGCAAGAAACCAAGTAAACGAGCGGGAGAAATGAGCATTAGGACCTACAAGCTGAAAGAGCCAGAAATTAAGACCAGATATCAGGGGCTTATTGCTGCAGCGGTGAGCAACACAGAAGAACGACCTGATGACTTGGAAACCCTCTGGAATAAATTCAAGGATATCATAAAGACAGCTGCAGCAGAAGCATGCGGTGAAGTCCGACTTGGGAACAAGAGAAAGAGGACAAATTGGTGGACAGAGGAAGTCAAAAAGAAAATAAGACAGAAGAAAATGGCATGGAAACAATACTTAGGAGCTAAAAATACAACAGGACAGATGGAAAAATATAGAGAATATGTGACACTCAGAACAGAAGCAAAGAACAAAGTGCTAGCAGCAAAACAGAAGTCCTGGGAAGAATTTGGAGAAAAGCTAGAAAAAGATGCACAAGAAAACCAGAAATTGTTCTGTAAGACCCTAAAGAACATGAGAAAGGAAAACAATGCTGTAAACGTCTGTTTTACTTTATTCCAATATATGTAACCGTTTGTTTTAATATTATGATATAATGAGAGTGGGTGTTTAGTTAATGCTTAAAATGTTCATGCGCCCACACAGAGCAGAACATAATTCTTATATCACGCGAATGTCGAAAATATCAAATTCTCTAAGACTAACATACCACTGCTACACACGAGATACTGTTAGTGAATGCTATCTGTTTGTTAACATAGATTTCGCCACACAGGCTATTTATGGTCATGCGTTACTACTGTCACGACTACTGTTTTCCTACCGTGTTAAATGTTGCAGTGAGTGTGCGTGGGTACATTCACACACTACAGGTACACGCATCAGAGGCATGGAATGGTTGTGTAAAGGGCAGGTGAAAGTTAATGACGTTTATTACACCACAACACGTTATGTTAATATAGAATACACAGTCATAATCAAATTACAAGTCATAGCACTACAATAATACAGTACTCCAGTCACATCTCAACTTCTCAGAATCATTAGCGCTATACAATATCAATACTGGATCCTCTCAGCGACGGTCGGCATCACCGTGCTAATATAATAGATAATGGCCTCCTCAAATATGCCTCATCGAAGACGCTCTCAACATTGGCGCTCTAATGTAAATATGGATCCTCTCAATAATAACAATGGAACCGGTTAGCAAACGGACATCATCCTCGCCGTGCTAACTACTTAAATGGCCTCCTCAAATAT
>JAMPIV010020272.1:0-107998 GCA_024509875.1 Oreohelix idahoensis
CACCCCCCATCATCCCCCCCCCCCCCCCCAACCCCCCTCCCCCCACCCACCCCCCCCCCCCCACCCCACAAAAAACTGTTTACACGTTTTATGGCGCCTATTCCCTGCTACAGGGTGTCTCCATCCCCCAAATCTTCTCTATTCAGCAAAGCACTATAGACCTCATACGGCTAATTAATGTCAATATTTAATAGGTAGGATAGTATTATAAACGTATAGAAGTTACGGAGCCAGAAAATGAAAATATAAATATTCATTTGGGACAATGTCAGTTTTCCATTGAACCTAACAAGGATATACCAGTCTGGTTCATCAACACAATAAGCAACGGGTTATTGTCTAAACTCCGCGCCCACATTTAACACATTGGGAAATAACGTGTTAGCTTTGTCATTTTTTTGTTTTTTTTTTGTTTGAATATAAAATTTAAATATTATGGGAAGGAATCTTGTGCCCTTCAGTCATAAATGAATATGGAGTTATTTGATCCTCCCCTAAAAGTGACTGCCTCGATTGTTTAAGATATGTATATATTAGATATTATATTGATTGTTGTGGTTTTGTTCACCGAAGTTATTATGGTGAAGGATGAGAAGAAGGTAATTGTAAATTTAGAATAGGTATGTTGTGGTTGTATTGGGAGAGAAATTGGATGTGGGTTCAGTGGTGATGATAGGGGGTTGTGGAATAGAGGAAATAGGGATTTTAGTTTGGGGATTTTAAGGGTGGGTTGGTGATTAGAAAATAAATTTTATGGGGAGTGTGGGTGTAGGGTGGTTAAGGGAGGTAATTTGAGTGATAGGTTGGTAGGGGTTTATGGAGGAGATGTGTAAATATGAGATGGTGTGGGTTTAGTTGTTGGGGTGTGTGTAGGGTGTATAAATGAATGTGATTCATAATGTTATGAAATGTAAGATGAGATAGGATAGTTTTATAAGAGAGTAGTTTGAATGATGGTTTTGAATTGTTAGGTTATTGGAATAATAGAGGAGGTCGTTGTAAGGGAGATTGTTTGGGGTTAGGTTATGGAGGAATTAAAGAAATAGGTGAGTGTTTGTGGGAAGAATGGGATAGTATAGAATACAGTGTGTGGTGGCGGTGAGAGGTATTTGTCATATTATACTTATCATTTAATAAGTTTTATTAACAGGGAAATGGTACTATGGAGTCATTGTTTCCATTCTCCACACTTCACTTCGTATGTCCAGACAAGAGTATTGCCCATTCCCGAGAGATTCATTGAATCACTAAACGTGTTAATACCACATTGACTCCAGGTAGATGCGAGCATGAAGTGTGTGCGTAAGATTGCATAATCACTTCCGATTCGACTGTTTGTGACAGGTAATTATAAATAAACGCAATCATGGAAGACATTTGGAAGAGTGAGCAGGAAGTGTGATATAAGTCAACTGTCACAACATTTTAAGAATATCACAACTTCATAAATGGACGATGACTGTGTGAATTTTTCAAACGCATGAGTAGTCGAAAATATTACACGATGGAATGGTATCATAACATGTACTTTGAATGTATTGACTGGCATTTGAGGCGCGAATAAACTATCGCTGTGATTGGGAGTTTTGTCGAAAACGCCAGGTGGAAGCGTGGGGCGGGAACCTACAATATAACTTAGAAAAAGTTTGACATACTGCACTGCATTACAGAAATCGTCAACGTAGATAGCTCGGACCATGCCACAGAAAAGAATAGAGTTGGATTCTGAATTTGTATGACCGTACAAAAAGTATTAAGAGCATCTCTGCACATCAGTAGAAAACTCGCCAATATTAATAAGGAACCCGGAATACTACAGGTTCACTCACAGGTCACAGATGTATTCTGAAGCAGAAATAATACCCACGACGTGTTCGTGGTATCTGTGTTAAGATGCCAAGACTATTCTACTGAGCAAGAAGTCTAAGATCTCTCAATTATTGAGTTTGTGGTACCAGTACGAGGCGACCCGACTATTTGCAGTATGACCTGGATAGACCATTTGCTAAACTACTAAACTGTGGTTTGAAGCTTGAGATCGAGACCTGAAGAGTCTTGCTTTGACCAGGAGCGGTTACTTCCTGATTGATCTGGGAACTTACCCCTCACCACAGAGACGGATCTACGGAAAAGCAGCTTCGGCATTACAGCATTTTGACAAGTCTCAGTTGTAACAGACTAAAACCAACCGAACTTTATTTTGCTAAATTCATCAAGCCTAAATACTTTTCTGTGAAGAAACCTTATTACTTTTCTTAAACACTAGTGATATTTATTACAAGTGTTAAAGTAATTGAACATTAAACTTGTATGTAGTTATTTTGATAAATTCATAGGTGAATTAATTATTACAGAGCGAAAGGCACATGTGTGAATCCAGAATTTAATATATAGTTATATCTACATGTGAAAAGCCATTCAGAATAACAATAATAATAAGAGGAATTTCGCTAAATTAAATCAGCTGGGGACTTGAACGAACTAAATCATACAATAAACATCTCCACAAAAGGCGGCGGGTCAGATAACAAAATAACGTGCTCAGACGCATTCAGCATTCTTATTGACTTCTGAAATATCTTGTGTAAACTGCCCTTAGGTAGAAGCATCATTATCCTTCTATCTACAACTCTGCCAAGAGTAATCTTGTTCGAAGGTAGACTGAAGACCCACATTAGATACTCTAAGTTTGGGGCCACTGTTGGACCACTACTTCAGAGCAAGGGGAGACAATCCGTTACACCTCGTGTTCCTTTCGACTTTTGCTCTACGTTTCTGCTTGTCATGAGTGTTTCTTTTCGCCTCATCTGAAGGGGCACCGCAGAGAGCAGCGCGAGATGGTGTCACAGTTTTCTTTATTCTTCAGCCGTTAAATTTAATTAATATTATAGTGGTTGTACATTTCAGGGATGGTAAAGTCAGAGACGAAAAAAATTTCATCCTTTCAGCTTGGTAACCGGCTTCCTAACTACCAAGTTCCTACGTCATCCCAAAATGACATTATTTTTACGTCATCCGTTTCCATCGTTACCTTTTCTTACTCTCCACCAACTTACTAGGTGTACGCCTCAGAGTGCAATCCTTATTCAACTTCCCACCCTTTCGATTTTGCGTCATCACCAAATATGGGTCACATATGCTGTAACATATTCACCTTTGGGCTTTTCAGAGAAAATGTGGCCCATAGCAACATTTTCAAAAGTCTTCTTCCTTAAAAAAAAAACAGAATCTAAACAACAACATAATTATACAGCTCCCCTTTCCTATGGAAAATTGGAACTATTAACCAATAATGCCAACAAATGCCTTCAACATATAATTTAAAGTCAAACATTTTCCAAAAATCTGAATGAAAGAACTAAATATATGACCCCTTTTCTTATCATCTTCCACTCTGCCACCTAAACAAGTTCAGCTCTCGACTGACACTCGTCTAATTCTGTACTCAGTGTGGGACCCATTGTATTTCTACCAAGGAACATAACTCCCACAGGTCTTTCCTCTCGTCTTACTCCTTACTTCTATAGTCACCCTCCTGTCCTTCCGCCATTGCGTCTAGGTTTTCACCCCTCGCTCTGCTAGGTGGACATTATCGTTATTCCCTAACTCAGCTCGCACATAAGTCCGTTTTGGACCCTATTATGCCCCTCTGCAAGATCTAGCTATCGCCTCCATCTTCTACCTATAGCTGCTATAATCAGCCCTCAGAGAATCTTTTTTTTCTATTTTATTTCTTGCTCCGGTTTGCTATCTCATTTCGTTCTCTATACTCCTCTCATAATTTTACATTACGTCCTGGGTTTCGGAAAACCTAGCTCCTCTCAGGTCTCCGCAAGACATAGCGGCCGCCACAGCATCTCTGTGCTCCACGTTATATATTTATCTCGTTCCATCTCTGGAAGAAATCTATAAGTTTATACGTTCTTATTGTTAATCTCTCCACTTCCTTCCTTACCTCCATTGCTCACCAATATACAATGATCTCTTCAGATTTCTAATAATTCAGCCGTTTTCTTTATAATTTCTTAATGTCACGTAGGTCTTTATATCATTAAATTGCCTACATCTTCTTCCTATTCTCTCACCCGCATCCTTTATTTTATTATCTTTCCTTACCTGTTTTTTTCCTGTATTTTTCGCATCACTTGTTTGCGAAAAATATTTTCTTCAGTATTCTCAAACTTTACCTTGTGTTTTTCTCATACTGGGATACGTAATTCTATTACATAGATGTCAGACAGACGAGAAGTGTTATAATGCATTCCGTCAGACCGGAGAGCCGACAGCTGTCTGCAGTTTCCCCGGGGACAGTGTTTTCTACGGCGGAGTTCTGGGCCGGTAGTGTGAAAATTCACTCCACGGGACATGGCAAGCAGACCGAGTGTCTGCATTTTTCAGTAAACCGCGAGCGTTTTGTCAAATAGCTCCGGCGAAAGCGTGAAAATCGCCCATGCCTGGTAGACGGTTGTCTGAGATTTGCAACTCACTCGTACTCTCGGTCACTGATGGCTGTTACGACATGAGGGAAGCTGACGTAGAGTGTTAGAGAAAGGGAGAGACGGGCGCTGTTTCGTGGTTTCGAAACAGTGGGATTCTTTGTCCGTTTCATAGATATAACTAGAGTTGCAAACCTGATTTCAGGCACTCAGTAATTCGCAGTTAGACTAGAACAAGCCTTGGTTCGATTTCTAAATATCTCTGTTAATAGAGATGGCCTTTAGTTTGGTCGAAGTGGTTTAGTTCTTAGTAATTCTGTGTCGAGGTATATTAATATTATATATCTAGTATTGTGTGTAGGGTTTAAAGTGTTTAATCGCTTAGCTATTTCCCTAGTTAGATTTGGTGCAGAGCAACTAATTTATAGTTTGTATTATTTTTCTAGTGACGCATACAGTGGAAAGCAGAATAAATTATATTTCTAGCGTAACAAACATGTAGCTATAATGGATTTAATTTAACTGCTAACTACTCAGTCGAGTTTTTTTTTCTAAACTAACTCATAAATGCTAGATGCGACATCAGTGAATATTGACGGAATACGCAGATATTCCTAATTCCTGATGATTGATTTAAATATAACTTATTTCACCGGAAGTTTAAATAATAAGTCAAGCGGTCGGCTTGCTGTTTAAAATGTAAGTTATATTGAGTACATAATATGTAAATGATTTATATGTGCTTTTCCTTTTATTCAGGAAATACTGGGGTGACCCGAACTTTACCGGCGTTTAATAAGAGTTTCATATTTGTGAAGAAATAGACAGTCCTTATTTTGAACCACGTGGGTTTCTCAAGTAACACTGGTCTGACAGTGCATATGCCAACAGAGTTAGACAGAAATACTATATCCCACTAACGGGTTTCAAAGACTGTAATGATCAATACGGGGCCTTTGCGCCAGATCTTAAATTCTTTTCATAAACTTTACGTAAATTTTCTGCCTGGCGGCGTGAATATTACAAGAAATAACATTTAACATCCCGACAGAGAGTTTTTGCCTAGTATTGTGGTGACCAAGTATAGTACCTTCCTGAAAATAGACACCGATCTGACATTCCTTAAATTCTAGAAACCAAAGTTAATGACATTGTGCTCTGCTAACTTTCGTGCCTGGACAAAATTTACGTGACTTAATCAGACATTCGAAAAATTAGAACACCCAAGGAATCGTTCCCTGAGACGGAGAGTTCAGTACGTCTTTTGGAACTGGGGATTTCTTGGTCGATGACTGCATTTTCGGGTCTGTGTGAAGGTCCTAGAATTTATTATGTTCCCAGCTGCGAGCAAAGTTGTAAGTATAAATGAGAGCACATGGCCATGGCTGAATGAATGAGTGTACGCAGGTCAGAGTGTTATTTTACCGGTGTATATTGTCACCCATTTGCTGTCTTAACTTTTTAATCTGCAGAATTAGTTACAACTGCTAGAGTTTCTTTTTTCTTAGGCTAAATCAGATTATCCAACTCTGTTCATACATTTACGAGAAAGAAAGAAACCTCTTAGACTCAACCCAATGTATCTATAACTCTTTGGGCCATCATCTGTTCTCTTAACGGGGCTGTGGGCTAAACCTAGAGTTAAGATTCTAACGGGCTATCATCCTTGTAGCATTTTCTTGAATTTTTATGACTATTTGTATATGTTTTCCCTTGATGTATTTCTTTGGTGTTGTGAGAAGATTTTAAATGATAATTAAAACCTCTCTTGAACTTAGAAATCGTGTTGGTCAGCTCGTTCTAAAAAATATATATATCATTGTTATAGTTTTCCCACGTCTGTGTGGTTAACTGTCGTTACGTGTATGTGCGTGCCCGTGAGTAGATAGAGATTTATGTAATATATATCTGTGGTAGACTGTCTGACTGCTTAAAATCTGTCGTAGAAGATAGGAGAGAGAGAGAGAGAAGATTTTCTCGCATCTCAGAGACCGCCTCTATCACTATTCTATCATCTCACTCGTGGAATCTATTTCCTTTACTAACTCACACTGGGACTCTCACTCATTCACCTATCGAAAATCTACGACAAATGTGGTCTCGTCCGTTGGATTTTTGAACTTAGAATAGGAAGACGAGTACGACAAATGGGGTCTCGCAAGACGGATTTTTGAACTTAGAATAGGAAGACGAGTACGACAAATGTGGACTCGTCTATCTGGATTTTGTACTTAAGATTCTTTATTCTGAAATAGAGTAAGAGTGTGATGTCTTGTGAGTTGTTATATCTTTAAATAATTCATCCCCTAGACTAACGATCTGTTTACGGACGTGCTGACCACACAAACTGATAAGTTTTTTTTTTCCACAGCATTTTGAATAATATACATTTAAGTTACAGGTTGATTGTCGGAATATATGTTAATTACTGATTTTGTAATACTAAACGCTGGTAAAGTGGTGAGTGTATAACATTCACAGGGTTTTGAAGAAGTAGGTGTTTGAGCAAAAGCTAAGGAGTGCGTTTCGGACTATTGGCCCAGATTAATTGATTCCCTTACCCTAACTATCTTCAGGGGTGGAACTTATAGTGGATTTTAAAAAAATTAGGGGATTATTTTTCTCGGTAATTTTTGCAATAATTATTTTGCTTTACCACTGTAGCTACTTATTTTTCAGTGAGTAAATCTTAACTACCATTTAGTTGGCGTAGTCGTGTTTTGCATTAGGTGCTTTATTGCCGATAATAGCAGCGATAGTTAGATTTTATTTTGGAGGAGGTATCCCAGGGTTAAGTATATCATCTTTTATTTGGTATTTTCTCGTAAGTGGTAGCAACCAGAGTATCCTTTTCTTAATTTCTTTCTCCACTAGTCTCAGTCACTGACATAATATGGCCGAGAGGGCAAAGCTTAGACAACTCCTCAGGGACAAAGCGAGAGATGGAGGGGGAAGATGAGAGGGAAGAAGACAGACACCCCCAAGCTACGGTTATAGGAAATTTAGTTGCATAACGTAGACATGGAGTGCTTCCATATCTTAAAGGGGGGACGTCCTGTCACGTAGGTCTTTATATCATTAAATTGCCTACGTCTTCTTCCTATTCTCTCACCCGCATCCTTTATTTTATTATTTTTACTTACTTGTTTTTTTTCCTGTATTTTTCGCATCACTTGTTTGCGAAAAATATTTTCTTCAGTATTCTCAAACTTTACCTTGTGTTTTTCTCATACTGGGATACGTAATTCTATTACATAGATGTCAGACAGACGAGAAGTGTTATAATGCATTCCGTCAGACCGGAGAGCCGACAGCTGTCTGCAGTTTCCCCGGGGACAGTGTTTTCTACGGCTGAGTTCTGGGCCGGTAGTGTGAAAATTCACTCCACGGGACATGGCAAGCAGACCGAGTGTCTGCATTTTTCAGTAAACCGCGAGCGTTTTGTCAAATAGCTCCGGCGAAAGCGTGAAAATCGCCCATGCCTGGTAGACGGTTGTCTGAGATTTGCAACTCATTCGTACTCTCGGTCACTGATGGCTGTTACGACATGAGGGAAGCTGACGTAGGGTGTTAGAGAAGGGGAGAGACGGGCGCTGTTTCGTGGTTTCGAAACAGTGGGATTCTTTGTCCGTTTCATAGATATAACTAGAGTTGCAAACCTGATTTCAGGCACTCAGTAATTCGCAGTTAGACTAGAACAAGCCTTGGTTCGATTTCTAAATATCTCTGTTAATAGAGATGGCCTTTAGTTTGGTCGAAGTGGTTTAGTTCTTAGTAATTCTGTGTCGAGGTATATTAATATTATATATCTAGTATTGTGTGGATTGTTTAAAGTGTTTAATCGCTTAGCTATTTCCCTAGTTAGATTTGGTGCAGAGCAACTAATTTATAGTTTGTATTATTTTTCTAGTGACGCATACAGTGGAAAGCAGAATAAATTATATTTCTAGCGTAACCAACATGTAGCTATAATGAATTTAATTTAACTGCTAACTACTCAGTCGAGTATTTTTTTCTAAACTAACTCATAAATGCTAGATGCGACATCAGTGAATATTGACGGAATACGCAGATATTCCTAATTCCTGATGATTGATTTAAATATAACTTATTTCACTGGAAGTTTAAATAATACGTCAAGCGGTCGGCTTGCTGTTTAAAATGTAAGTTATATTGAGTACATAATATGTAAATGATTTATATGTGCTTTTCCTTTTATTCAGGAAATACTAGGGTGACCCGAACTTTACCGGCGTTTAATAAGAGTTTCATATCTGTGAAGAAATAGACAGTCCTTATTTTGAACCACGTGGGTTTCTTAAGTAACACTGGTCTGACAGGGCATATGCCAACAGAGTTAGACAGAAATACTATATCCCACTAACGGGTTTCAAAGACTGTAATGATCAATACGGGGCCTTTGCGCCAGATCTTAAATTCTTTTCATAAACTCTACGTAAATTTTCTGCCTGGCGGCGTGAATATTACAAGAAATAACATTAACATCCAGACAGAGAGTTTTTTCCTAGTATTGTGGTGACCAAGTATAGTACCTTCCTGAAAATAGACACCGATCTGACATTCCTTAAATTCTAGAAACCAAAGCTACTGACATTGTGCTCTGCTAACTTTCGTGCCTGGACAATATTTTATGTGACTTAATCAGACATTCGAAAATTAGAACACCCAAGGAATCGTTCCCTGAGACGGAGAGTTCAGTACGTCTTTTGGAACTGGGGATTTCTTGGTCGATGACTGCATTTTCGGGTCTGTGTGAAGGTCCTAGAAATTATTATGTTCTTAGAGGCAGCGAGCAAAGTTGTAAGTATAAATGAGAGCACATGGCCATGGCTGAATGAATGAGTGTACGCAGGTCAGAGTGTTATTTTACCGGTGTATATTGTCACCCATTTGCTGTCTTAACTTTTTAATCTGCAGAATTAGTTACAACTGCTAGAGTTTCTTTTTCTTAGGCTAAATCAGATTATCCAACTCTGTTCATACATTTACGAGAAAGAAAGAAACCTCTTAGACTCAACCCAATGTATCTATAACTCTTTGGGCCATCATTTGTTCTCTTAACGGGGCTGTGGGCTAAACCTAGAGTTAAGATTCTAACGGGTTATCATCCTTGTAGCATTTTCTTGAATTTTAATGACTATTTGTATAAGTTTTCCCTTGATGTATTTCTTTGGTGTTGTGAGAAGATTTTAAATGATAATTAAAACCTCTCTTGAACTTAGAAATTGTGTTGGTCAGCTCGTTCTAATATATATATATATAAATCGTGTTGGTATATAGCTCGTTCTATTAATATATATATATATATATATCATTGTTATAGTTTTCCCACGTCTGTGTGGTTAACTGTCGTCACGTGTATGTGCGTGCCCGTGAGTAGATAGAGATTTATGTAATATATATCTGTGGTAGACTGTCTGACTGCTTAAAATCTGTCGTAGAAGATAGGTGAGAGAGAGAGAGAGAGAGAGAGAGAGAGAGAGAGAGAGAGAGAGAGAGAGAGAGAGAGAAGATTTTCTCGCATCTCAGAGACCGCCTCTATCACTATTCTATCATCTCACTCGTGGAATCTATTTCCTTTACTAACTCACACTGGGACTCTCACTCATTCCAAGCTATTCAGAAGGGACCAACCCAAGTCTTAATTCCCCTATCGAAAATCTACGACACTTAATTTACACTTTTTTCCGTTATCTTATAACTCATAGGCTCGTCACTACTCTGTGACTTCTCAATTTTCCCATCCTTACTTATCTTAGCGATTCTCTTGTGCTCGCCATCTCCCATGGCCCATAATACCTCACCGTCTGATCTCTCAATTAACTCACTCTTAATTTCGCCATCTCTTATGGCTTCTTCTTCTTCTCACATAATATCCTCGCCATTCTTCCATGGCCTTCTTCTTCTTCTTCCGTCCTTAGCCACCGACCGTCAAAGCAGTCAGTGGCCATTACGCCTAGTGGCGTCTTAGGGCAACAGCAGATAGGTTTTCTTTGCCATTGTTTCCCATCACACCTATTGGCGTCTTTAGGGCAATGGCAAATCAATCCACCTGCTGCTGTTTCCATGGCCTTAACCTACCTTTATTTATTCATTATTTCCAACATTTACTTATTTCTCCTTTACTCCTCATCTCCCCCTCTACTTCACTTACTCATAAACTCCACTATTTTCGCTATAGTGGCCTCCTTGTCCCTAAGCATTTCCAACGCAATCTGTTTAACAATATCTATAATTGCTTCCTCCTTTATTTCTCTTCTGACTTCGTTCACGCTTTGCTTGCTCTATCCTTCTCTGTCGTCTCTTCATGTTTTCTTCATCTAACATTTTCGTCATAACTATGTCTATTTCATCTCTTTATTATTATTTTTTTCGTTTGTATAAACATTTTTTCATATGTATGATCATTTTTTTTGACTGAAGTGTGTATTATGTTTTCTATGGTCAAAGGGACATAATCCGAGTTATCGAGACTACAATTTTTTAGGAGTTGCCTTCTCTTGTATAGAGACACGTTCGGTCTATAATTTCTTGAACGAAGCGTGACCACATCTCCTTATTTGGTAGTACCAGTCAACTATGGTAGATGTCTGAAACCTTTCTTAACGCTTCTTTTCATGACCATAAAAGGCGCGATTCTATAAGACTTTTATCTCGAATGTTCTTAGAATCGTCTTATTGTGAACGGCAACTCAGAGATTGTCGTTCTGCGCATGTCAAAAGCTGGGAGTTCGTTCTGTGTGTTCCGCCCAGTTGGGCAGTTGAGAAATGGTTTAAGAAGCGAGCAGACGCGACCTGCGTCTTGTGATTCTCTGAGGGAAATACATTGTCGTTGTGAGTTAGTTAGCTAACTAGACTATTTCCCAGTATTATTCACGCCTGCCTGGAGGCATATGTTCATGGTTGATTTTCCGAAATAAGGTAATTCCTCTTGTATCGAACTTTATGCTATCATCTAGAGGTTCGTCATTTTGTCGCCTATTTGCTCGCCTGTGTGATGCAAAATGGAGAGGTACTTTGACTAGGATTAAGTCACCGGTATCTTTATACCTGAACTAGTTAAATATATATGGGTCGCTCTAGACCAACAAGACTATTGTCTGTGTTCCAGGATTCGTTATATCAGAGATCACGTCCAAGTCAGATGGTTAGACTTAGGAACATTATAAAGGTCGAGCTGACCTGTAGCCCATGTATGCTATTCACGTGCAGACAGTAAACGGACTGATTGTATACATCTGATCTGCTAGCATCAGAATGGGAGCATTTATTATTATTTTATGAACATTGAAGATCTGTAGCTGACACTGTTGCAGAAGTTATAGAAATTATTATTATTTATACAGCTTCACGAACTAGAACTCTATGATTTATGAATTTCTGAATCTATTGAACTGTGATGTCTTATGACGCATATATACAACAGCTGTCATTGCTGACTACAGAAATTGTTTTCAATGTGCCATATCATCTTGCTGAACTCGTTAACTATGTTGATGTCATAAGTATCATGACTGTTTTGTGGCGTGCAATAAATGGAAGAAACTTATACAACGAAGTTACCCTTTCTATGACTCTACACGTCATGTTGCCTGTGTGATAACCCTGTGAACTGTTCCACTACCACATACACAGCAACATCCTAAATCAGAGAAGACACCTACATCTTACACTTTAATACCAGGTGTCGATAAGGGTGGCAAGTTACCACTTCAGCTCAAATCCACCCTTATCATTTTTGGTGGCCATCTGAGCACCATATCATTTTTGGTTCTATCATCTGATATTTTGGCGCACCATATCATTTTTGGTGGCCATAGGTTGGTTCACTCTGATTCCAGCTATCAAGGGGGTCAGCAAACCCAGACATCATCATCATACTAGATACAACTACAGCATCAACTACCACCTTACAAGAAATTTTATTGAAAGTATCCGGATTTTCTGACAGTTGCTGATTTTGAAACTACCCGGCGCTGCTCGGCAATATTGAAGTTTATGTAAGATTAGAAGGACAAGTACCGAGCGAATGGATTTCCTGATCTGGTGAAAAGAAGGACAAGTGCCGTAACAACTGTTCCGGTCTCAGGGGTACTGTTGCGGGTTCAGAAGGTCAAGTGCCGGTTAAATCAATTTAGAAGATTCAGAAGGTCAAGTGCCGTAACAACTGTTGCAGTATTAGAAGCTCATTTCCTTCGTCATGGCTGTTTATGGGAGCAGAAGTTAATCAACGTTGGATCATTATCCTCAGAATGCTGATTACATCCTGTTCTGCACCGTGCTGACGCTGGATTTATAGAAGTTAAGTGGCCTGTTTTGTTTGTGAACTGTGCCCTTATGTTCTAACTGAGCCTTCTGTACTTTCACACTTTCTCCTATTGTTTTCATGATACATGTTTATATGTTATATGTTATTTGTTATTTGTATATTTATATGTTTATATTTCAGCGGGTTTTCTCGGTTGGGCGGTGTCTTTCAGTAGAAGATACCACGTCACAGAGGTTCTACTGTTAGCGTTTTCGTTAGGGACTGTGCGAATTTCCTACAGTGAAATTTGCTAGCGACAATCGTTGCTATATCTGTTTAGTTGTGACGAGTTGTGCTTTATTTTTGTTTCTTGTATATATATATTTTTTTTTCTTTTTTCTTTTCTCTCTTTCTTTGTGTTTTTTAGTTTCGATTTCGATTGTTTGTATTTGTAGGTCTCCCCTTTGCTATTATTCAGTTCTTTACGTATATTTTTGTGTATACACTGTAGCGTCATTTGTTAGTCATATCTTCGCATATTTCTTTTTAGTTTTGCTGTTTGTGTATTTGACTTATGCGAATGTTTTCGTATTGTTTGATCTTTGTTGATTGTTTACATTGACTCTGATCTTTGTTATTGTTTACATTGACTCTGATCTTTGTTGTTGTTTACATTGACTCTGATCTTTGTTGTTGTTTACATTGACTTTGATCTTTGTTGTTGTTTACATTGACTTTGATCTTTGTTATTGTTTACATTGTTGGTGACCTTTGTTATTGTTTACATTGTCTTGTTATTGTTTACATAGTTCTTGCATAGTTAGCTTTCACTATTGTTAATATATGCTCATGCACTATTGGTCTATAGTGCACTTATCATAACAAACTGGTGTTTTTTGCTTATGCACTATTGTAGTGCAGTTATGATAAATAACTGATGGTTATGCACTGATTTGGGTAGTGCACTGATGATTAAGAAGTGACTTGTGATATTATTATACATTTGATAATACAAGTTGGTGTCAACTCCTGTTTCCCACAGAGATTGGGTTCAACATAGAGATTATACAAGCACTTTATTAAGTCTTGTTGCTATTTAACATTGAAATAAGATAATTAATTATTTCAGGTTCTGTACTCACATTTTAGACATCATGTCTACATTTGAGTACTTTATTGAGCAGGGTAAAGCCCTTGGGAAGACAGGTGATAAATTAGAAGAATTTGCGACTGTTCAATATGCCAAGGCATTGAAGTCGGAAGAAAAGAAAATGAAAGAACAAACTGAACAAAAGAGAATAGAGGCTGAAATAGAACAAAAGAAACTGCAGATGCAGGTGGAGGAAAAAAGATTTCAAATGGAAATGGAAAAACAAAAAAGAGAAGCACAAATTCAGGAGAAGGAGCTTCAGGCTGAAACTGAAAAGAAGAGACTTGAAAAAGAATCTGAAAATAAGAGACTTGAAAAAGAAGCTGAAAATAAGAGACTTGAAAAAGAAGCTGAAAGAGACTGAAAAAAAGTTAGAGGCTGAAGAAAAAAAGTTACAGGCCCAGGCTGAAGAAAGAAAGTTACAGGCTGAGGCTGAAGAAAGAAGGTTACAAAGAGAGGCTGATGAGAGAAAAGCAAAAATGGAACATGATGAAAAAGTCTTAGCTTTAGAGTTAGAGAAGTTAAAGTTATTGAACACTGGTAATGCTAATGATGCAAATAAGGTGTCAAATAAGACTAATGCTAAGGATTTCAAGCTTAATCTACCAGCATTTAATCCCTCAATCGATGATATAACATTTTATCTAGATAGATTTGAAAGTGCATGTAATGTGCATAATATAGATAAAACATTATATGTGTATCATCTGTCCAAGATACTTAGAGGTGATGCTTTGACTTTGTTGAGTATGGTAGATGTGCCTGACAAAAACAACTATGAGGTTGTCAGGGCGGCATTGTTAAAGAAGTACCAACTTAACGAGGACGGATATCGTCTTAAATTTAAAACCATGTTACCAGAAACTGGAGTTGAATTCTCTGAATTCATCTCAGGCATCCGTCTTACTTTTTTACGATGGGTTGAGTTGTCTAAGACAGAAAATACATTTGAAGCTCTTATGGATTTACTACTTAGAGATAAGGTTATGTCTTCTGTTAATGAAGCTTTTCTATCTTTTCTTCATGAGCGTAAGCCTAAAAACATAAAAGAAATGGAAGAATACTGTAGCCAGTATGTTACTGCGCATCCGCACATAACCATTAGTAACTCTAAGGTGAAAGAAGGTCTGCCAGTTGCTTCGGCAGCACCTTATGGCCCAAATTTTATGCGTAAATTTCAGGGTAGCCAATAAAAAGAGTAATCGTAATTATGCCCAGAACCATAGTGATCAATTCCAGGGTGATTCTTCTTCCCAGAACTGGAGACAACCTAATACTACACGTTATTCTACTCCGGTTAACTTTAGAAATTTTCACAAAGGTAATCGGTATAGAGGGAAATATTTTATGCAGAGACCTCAATACCAAGATAATAGAGGTTCTCAACAGCATAGAGATAGTAATGACAGTTATGGAAACTGGAACTCAAACCAGGATAAAAATTACAGTAGGGACTTTAATGATAATTGCAGAGGCAATAATGGTCGCGGTAGATCGCAACATAAGAGAAAAAGATATCAACAGACAAACTCTGTTCAACAAGAATCTCAGGGAGCAGATAAACAGGTTAATAATGATAAAGACCATAATGCTATCGGATGCTCATCTTTTGATTTTGGTAGGGCAAATAAATGTATCCAATGCAGTACTTTATTTGATCCGAAAACCATTAGTACTCTAAGCTGTGGTCATCCTTTGCCCGCTCTTCCTGCTAATGTTGCTCATGATGGGAGAGGTTCTCTTATATTACATAAGGGGCTAGTAAATAGTAATCCAGTCTCAGTGTTGTTTGATTCTGGATGTACTACTGTCGGCGTTAGGCAATCTCTTGTAGATCCATCCTGTGCTACAGGAAAAGTCATCAAATGTGTCACATTTGGTGGCACGTTAGAAAAGTATCCTACTGCTATAATACACATTGCTACTCCTTTCTTCACGGGAGAGGTCCACGCGTGTCTACTTCCAAACCCTATTGCGGACCTTATTATTGGTCGTATTCACGGAGTTAGGGAATGTACCCCACAGCAGATTGCTGTTTGGGAAGAGCAAAACATTGAAGCTACCAATGCGGTGGTCACAAGAGCACATGCTCTGGATCCACCTCAAACTTCATTAACTAATAATGATGAAGTAAATGACCAAGATAGTCACTTGACTATTACACGTGACTCATTTATCAAATTGCAAGAAGAAGATCCTTCTTTACAAAAATTCTTCATTCTAGCAAAAAAAGGTGATCCTAATCAGAACACTAATAGGAAATCTTGGATTTTCTATGAAGAACGGCGTACTTGTACGTATGGTACAAGACTCGACTACGTCCACTCATTCACAAATTCTTGTGCCTAAGAGCATGAGATTGCAAATATTGCAACATGCTCATGACTCGCAATGTGCTGGACATATGGGTTTTTCCCGTACAAAGTCGAGGGTTCTTGCGGCTTTCTTTTGGCCATTTGTGAGCAAGGACATACGAATGTACTGTCGCTCTTGCAAAGTATGTCAGGAGGTCAAATCTAAAGGACCACGACATGCTGCGCCTATCCAGGCTGCTGACATTCCTATTCGCCCTTTTCAAAAAATGGCAATAGATATTATCGGTCCTTTTAGAATTAAGTCGGCTAGAGGACATCAATTTATCCTTACATGTGTCGATATGTGCACACGTTGGCCAGAGGCAATACCTCTCAAGAGCATCTCAACTGCTGATATCGCAGACGCTCTTTGGCTGATATTTTCTCGCTTGGGTTTTTCCGGAGAAATATTGTCAGACCATGGCACTCAACTTATATCAGACACTATGTCACAGGTAATGTCTATGCTACACATTAAAAGGTCTCTCAGCAGTATCTATCACCCAATGTCTAATGGGTTGGTCGAACGTTTAAATAGGACTCTGAAAACTTTACTTGGTAAAATAACTGAGGATCATCCTCAGGATTGGGACAGGGTCTTACCCGCGGCTCTCTTTGCGTATAGAGAGGTCCCCAATGAACATACGGGGTTTTCCCCTTTTGAACTTGTCTTTGGCGCGCAACCGCGCGGCCCTATGTCTTTACTTCACGATCTAATCACTGCCGATAATATTAGCGATGAGACTCAATCTTCTTATGAGTACGTCATTGCTCTTAGGCAAAAGATCATCGAGGCATGCAAACTAGCAACTTCGTCTTCAGAATTTGCTAAAGAAAAGGCAAGGCAGTTTGCAAATAAGAATAGATGTCTACGACAACTTTGTCCAGGTGACAAAGCTCTCGTTCTACTTCCTTCAAGGGAGAACAGACTTCTAATTGCATGGAAAGGTCCATATGCAATAGTCTCCAAAATTTCTGATGTCGACTATGTTGTCGATATTGATGGAAAGCATAAAACTTTCCACATAAATATGCTCACGGAATTTTATGAAAGACCTGACTATTTGCAGCCTATTTTCCAGGCTACGGACAATTCACAAGCAACTCATGGTCAGTACTCATCTCTGTCAGTTATACAGGATGAGGAAACTACTTTTTCTGATGTCAATCTTCCTCTTTCTATGGTCCCACTTTATTCTACGGAATCTTGGAAAAACGTGACCGTTTCTCCAAATCTTTCCGCTGAGGAACATCGACAAGTTTCTTCGATGTTGCAAACATTTCAGGATGTTCTTACAGACATCCCGGGACACACACATGTCATAGAACATGACATTGTGCTAACTGATCACAATCCTATCAGAGTCAGACCATATCCAATACCTATCCATTTCCAGTCTCAAGTCGAAAAAGAATTGGATGAAATGATACGTTTGGAAATCATTGAACCATCCACTTCAGCATACTCTTCGTCTATGGTTATTGTTCGAAAGAAGGATAATAACATTCGCATTTGCGTAGATTATCGCAAATTGAACCAAGTTACGAAGTTCGATGCTGAACCTATGCCTTCATTAGAAGAGCTACTCAATAAACTTTCTAATTCTAGATTCTTTACCAAACTAGATTTGTCTAAAGGTTATTGGCAAGTCCCGCTAACTGAACGTGCCAAACCTTTTACAGCTTTTTCTACACCTAGGGGTTTATTCCAATGGAATTTCATGCCTTTTGGTCTTATGAACGCCCCTGCTACATTCGTACGCATGATGCGGCGAATTCTCGCATATCGTACAGATGTCATAGCATACCTAGATGATATCTGTCTATTCAGTGATTCTTGGGAAGATCATTATTTGGGTTTATACGAATTACTGTCTACTCTTCGCGAGTATAACTTGACTGCAAAACCCTCTAAAGCCTTTATAGGATTTAGCGAGATTTCTTTCCTAGGTCATCGGGTTGGTCATGGTCTTTTAAAGACAGAGGACCACAATGTTTCAAAAATACTTAACATTTCGGTCCCTAAGACGAAGAAACAAGTAAGGAGTCTATTAGGTTTGATTCAATTCTACGGACGATTCATTCCGAATCTGTCCTCCATTATGGCACCGCTTTCTACTTTATTGAAGAAAGGGTCGCCTAATCTGATCCGCTGGTCTAAAGAATGTCAATCCTCATTGGACCAGGTTAAAGCCCTATTTTCATCTCCACCTATTCTTAAGTTACCTACTATTGAGAAGACTTTTGTTCTTCGAAGTGACGCCTCGTCAACAGGGATTGGGGCAGCACTAATGCAGGAGTATTCTGATACTTTGCATCCGGTGATGTATATCTCTAGGAAATTAAACGCTGCAGAAAAGAATTACTCGGTTTTAGACCGTGAGTTATTGGCTATGGTATGGTCTATTCTGAAGTTACAAAGATTTCTTCTAGGCGCACATTTCATTGTGGAAACCGACCAGAAAGCGCTTACTGCTATTCAGAGCAAAAACTTGAAGAGCTCGAGGTCCACTCGTTATGCCATAGCTCTTCAACCATTTCATTTCTCGGTTCGAGCTATCCGTGGTTCGGATAATGTAATGGCAGACATTCTGTCCAGATGTCCACACGATTCCACATGATTCTTCTGTCATATATATATATTTCCTGATATACAGTCCAATGTTATAATGACATGTTAGTAGATTTTGTCTCACTTTTTTTTTTTGAGGGAAATTTATAACATTGTACCATGTAATTATCTAAGAAGGCTTAGTTAGTGATATACGGGCCAAAAGATCACTCGGCCACATTTAAATAAATTATTTTCAGGATTGTATTAAGAAATTTACCAGTTGTCTTTAAGATTTGTGTTATTGATATTTTCGCAGCACATCATTGAAGTCTGCGAGTTTATGTCCATTGTGGAACTTTGAGGATATCAAGTCCTGTCCTACATTGGGAGCGGATGATGTCCACATCTTCTTCTATTGAATGTTTTATGTCACCGAAGATCAACACATGTATTACTTATTAATTACTGTTACTTTATATAATGTAATAATATAGTGCGGTATATTAGTAAATTACACCGCTATTTGCAACACATTGTATGATAACACATAATATATTTAATTTCATATATTGGTATGAGAATAATTTGATTGTCATTATGTTGTTGCCATCATTGTGGCGTGTGTGTTGGTGGCACCTTCCTGGAATATATCAGCGTATACTTAGATAAATTTTTTCTCTAAGGATCTGAGATATGATCTCAGTGTCGCTCCATGCGTTGAGCTAATTTGTTAGGTATATATCCACGCATCATACGTGCGTTAGGAGCCTAGATTTTTTCCGGCTCCAGGATTAAAAAAAAAAAAAAAATGTTTCATTTTTTTTTTCCAGGGGGGGTGGGGTAATGTTACGCACGGATCATCATTATTTTTCGTTTGTATAAACATTTTTTCATATGTATGATCATTTTTTTGACTGAAGTGTGTATTATGTTTTCTATGGTCAAAGGGACATAATCCGAGTTATCGAGACTACAATTTTTTAGGAGTTTGCCTTCTCTTGTATAGAGACACGTTCGGTCTATAATTTCTTGAACGAAGCGTGACCACATCTCCTTATTTGGTAGTACCAGTCAACTATGGTAGATGTCTGAAACCTTTCTTAACGCTTCTTTTCATGACCATAAAAGGCGCGATTCTATAAGACTTTTATCTCGAATGTTCTTAGAATCGTCTTATTGTGAACGGCAACTCAGAGATTGTCGTTCTGCGCATGTCAAAAGCTGGGAGTTCGTTCTGTGTGTTCCGCCCAGTTCGGGCAGTTTAGAAATGGTTTAAGAAGCGAGCAGACGCGACCTGCGTCTTGTGATTCTCTGAGGGAAATACATTGTCTTTGTGAGTTAGTTAGCTAACTAGACTATTTCCCAGTATTATTCACGCCTGCCTGGAGGCATATGTTCATGGTTGATTTTCCGAAATAAGGTAATTCCTCTTGTATCGAACTTTATGCTATCATCTAGAGGTTCGTCATTTTGTCGCCTATTTGCTCGCCTGTGTGATGCAAAATGGAGAGGTACTTTGACTAGGATTAAGTCACCGGTAGCTTTATACCTGAACTAGTTAAATATATATGGGTCGCTCTAGACCAACAAGACTATTGTCTGTGTTCCAGGATTCGTTATATCAGAGATCACGTCCAAGTCAGATGGTTAGACTTAGGAACATTATAAAGGTCGAGCTGACCTGTAGCCCATGTATGCTATTCACGTGCAGACAGTAAACGGACTGATTGTATACATCTGATCTGCTAGCATCAGAATGGGAGCATTTATTATTGTTTATGAACATTGAAGATCTGTAGCTGACACTGTTGCAGAAGTTATAGAAATTATTATTATTTATACAGCTTCACGAACTAGAACTCTATGATTTATGAATTTCTGAATCTATTGAACTGTGATGTCTTATGACGCATATATACAACAGCTGTCATTGCTGACTACAGAAATTGTTTTCAATGTGCCATATCATCTTGCTGAACTCGTTAACTATGTTGATGTCATAAGTATCATGACTGTTTTGTGGCGTGCAATAAATGGAAGAAACTTATACAACGAAGTTACCCTTTCTATGACTCTACACGTCATGTTGCCTGTGTGATAACCCTGTGAACTGTTCCACTACCACATACACAGCAACATCCTAAATCAGAGAAGACACCTACATCTTACACTTTAATACCAGGTGTCGATAAGGGTGGCAAGTTACCACTTCAGCTCAAATCCACCCTTATCAACGTCTCTATCCACTATTTTGATTTCCCAGTAATTAAGTTCCTCCATCACTCTCACCACAAGCCTGCAAATTTCTTCTTTTCTTTCTGATAAGTCTGTATCAAACTTTCTCTCCAGAAATGTCTGCACATACTTTAGTACTACGGTGTGGGGTTTAGCTCCTCTCAGTTCATCTTTTATTGTTTTCTTCATCTCCTCTACGCTTGGCTTAGCCACTTTGATGATTTTCTTCTTCTCCTTTACTAAACTGTTAACTCTCTGTACTCTCTTCTCTCCTTCCCGCTCTCTAATTTTTGTTTCGTTATAGGTACAATGTGCGGCTCTTCCTCGTCCTCTCTTCTACTATTATTTCTTGAGTTCCTCTCAGCTTCTTCATTCTTAAATCCGTCGTTACATCGATTTCTACTTGTTTTCCTGATATCTTTAGCTACCTCCATCCTGTTCTTCCTCGCTTCTAATTCTTCAAACTTATTTTCGAGATCCGTACACAATGAAGTTATCTCTTCAATGCCGCGCTAGCATAGTGGTTACTGCACCGCTCTGGCGACCGGGTCATTCAGGATCAATCCCGGGCGACGGCATTTGAGGATTTTTCGTCGACCGGGATTTGGACTGGATTAACTCGAACCAAGGCGAGAACATTTGAAGGAGTGTCGTCGACCAGGGATTCGCGGCTCCTGAGCCGACCCAGCTCTAATGGGTACCTCCGAAATCGGCGAGTATCTGCCCGAATGGCGAGGGACACCTCTCTATGTTCAAGAAAAAAAGGGATACTCACGTAAAATCAATGTCAGGTTAGACATTAATAATAACCTGAGATTTCGCCTCGAATATTAGCGGGCGTACGAAAAAAAAATCTCTTCAATTGCGGTCACATTACAACTTTTTGCCTCATCTCCGACTGTTTTTCATCTCTCAATTTTGTGAGACGTCTTTCATAATCTGATAAATCATCCGACGATACATCAGAGTTGTTATTATCTTCTCTTATACCTGTAACGCCCAGCACTTCCTGTGTCTCTGAAGTCTTTTCTGTCTGATTCACTAAGTCCTAAGGATCTCCCTGTGGTTTCTGTTGAACTGTGGTCCCTTCTGGTTCTGTGTCCTCAATCTTCTCTTCCCTATCCATCAGAAATCTCCTCTTATATTCCATCAACGGAATATCATCTTCACTCTTCCAGTTATCTTCTTCATCTGCTAGTCCCTCTCTCCCTTCTGAATTCTCCCTATCCTGCGGTTTATCAAGGACAGCTGGTACTCTGCCTCTATTCTCCTGTTCCCCTTTAAACTCCTTATTCCCCATCGTAATAGATTTACGTCTCCTCTCATCACTCATCCTACCACCACTCTTGTTCCTCATATTTTCCTTTACAGTTTTTAATTCTGATTTTACTTTTGTCCTACCAGTCTCAATTCTTACTCTATCGACATCTGTGTCCGAATAGTTCATTATACCCATCTCGTTTTCTCGATCCTCTTCTTCACTAACAATGTCTCGTGTCGATACTAGTGTAGCTCTCCTTGGTTTGGTTCTTTTCTCTGCGTTATGTTTACATCTTTTGTTATTCTGTTTATTAATAAGTTCAGACACTAAGTCCGTCCCTTCTGTCTGAGTTGCAACCGTGTTTGTTTTCTTTTCTACTTTAATCTTATTAGTATCAAGTTTTCTCTTCAAGTTCAACGTTGGTCTCTCTCTCATACAATTGATCTCCGCTCCATTATTAATCTTACTGTTCGTTGTTCCTTCCGTTTTACACACTTTTATCTTGGCACAGTGTCCATTTTCTGTCCTAACATTTAGATCATTTACTTCGAAAAACCTTCCACCCTTTATCTCTTGAAGAAAATTTTGTAAAATTATGTCGTCTCTTATTTAAGGGTTCCCAGTGTCTAGGTGCTTCGAAACGTTGCACACTCTTCCTTTGTAAATAATTCTAGGCCCATTATCTTCAGTTTGTAATCTAGGTTTATGAAAACGTTTCCTCTAACATTCCTTTCTCTATTCTATCGTCTGTTCATAAACCTGGCTCTATTTCCACAATCTCTTCCATATATATCCGCACAGAACATATCATTGTTCCTCCGTCTATTTAAACGATTCCATGTTCGATTAACTCGGTATCCCCTTCCTCTATCATGTTGTCGACGTAAATCAGTATCTCTGCCTTGTATCCATCTTCCTCTATCATGTTGTCGACTTAAATCAGTATCTCTGCCTTGTATCCATCTTCCTCTATCATGTTGTCGACTTAAATCAGTATTTCTGCCTTGTATCCATCTTCCTCTATCATGTTGTCGACGTAAATCAGTATCTCTGCCTTGTATCCATCTTCCTCTATCATGTTGTCGACGTAAATCAGTAATCCATCTTCCTCTATCATGTTGTCGACTTAAATCAGTATCTCTGCCTTGTATCCATCTTCCGATATCATGTTTCGACTTAAATCAGTATCTCTGCCTTGTATCCATCTTCCTCTATCATGTTGTCGACTTAAATCAGTATCTCTGCCTTGTATCCATCTTCCTCTATCATGTTGTCGACTTAAATCAGTATCTCTGCCTTGTATCCATCTTCCTCGAGTATTACTCGTTCTCCTTGGGATGCATACATTTCTGCCCGAGTTCAGACCGTTTGACTCGTGAGCATCCCTTATCCTCACGTCTTTACCCACATCTTCTGCTCCTCAAAAGCCGTCTCTCTTAGGTGGAGATCTCGGGTTTGTGTCCCGGCTCGTTGTGGTTGTTAGGCCGCAACCATTCCTCCATTCGTGTGACCTTCGACCCCTGTTATTTACGCGCCCACTAGTCACCTCTACAGGAAAGTTTCTATTATAAGGGTCTCCCCATCTTTCATACCTGGTTGGTTCTTCTCGATCTTCTTCAAATCTCACTTTATGTCCTTGACCATTAATTGTCCTATATCCCAATGACATTTCAAAGGGGGGCCTCCTCTCTCTCCAGCTCTTCATATTCGGAGTTACCTTGCACTTCTTTCCGCCCACAGTTCTTGGCTAGGTGTCCCTTAACTTTACACAAGAAACATCTCCTCTCATTAGCTACATGAATCATTCCTCTTCTACCTTCATCATCTCTGCTAACTTCACGATGCCTGTGAAGTGTCGGTTGGTGATCTCTTACTCTTTGTCTATCTCTGTCCAAGGGTCTCTGTTGTTGATTATTTGGTTCTTTTAATCCTCCTCCTTCCTCATGATCATTCGTTCTCTGTCGAAATCTCTTCAATAAGATCTCTTCTGATATAGCCAATTTTACATCCTCGTTTAAAGTTTCTGGGTTTTTCTCAACAGATGTAACCTTATCCTATCCCTTTGTAGGGCATCAATAAATATTCCGACCAACTGTGCTTTAATGTCCGGATGATGCATGTCCCTTCCCATAAAAACTTCTTCTGCCAAATTTTTCAGTTTATCACTAAAGAGTTGTATAGACTCTCCAACATTTTGTCTGAGTTTCCTAAGTAAACCCCAGGAATATTGTGGATCCAAAATTTCTCCGTAGCATTTCAATAAGTCCTTCTTGAGCGTTTCCCATGGTTCTGGGGGCTCTTCCTCAAACCTCCTCCTTATAAAATCGTTCAACAGCCCATCACTCGTCAAAAAGGCTAGTCTTTTTTTCATTTTCTTCTGCTCCGATAGTAAACGCATATCTCTCTATCCAATCAATCCATAACTTGCACCCTCCAGCCTCTTCTCGATATGTGTCAACATTGTGGAATACTCTATTTTGTCTACTTTCCAGACTCCATCTTTCTAACGCGTTTGTCATTTGTAATAGGGCCGTCGTGGTGGGATCAATTCTTTGTTCCTCCGCCATTCCAATTTCTTATCCCTTCCTTTTTTTAATCGTGCTTTTATTACTTATCTAATCTTTTACAAACAAGACTAGGCCGAGTTTTCTTGTTTATGACTGTTTGTTGTTTAAACTAATATAATACCCAGTAACTGTCTGCACAAACAAACAAAAACTGGGTCAGTAGGTGTACCTAACTACTTAGTTAATTCTCTAACTAAACTCCGCTATTAATTACCCTTAATTAATCTGGCTTGCCAGGTCTCAGCGAATGTTGAATGCACGCTGCTTCTCGCCTTGTATGGTTCTGTTTCGTCGTTGAAATTGTTTTTTTTTTTCAAAAATTGTTCCAGGTGAGTTCTGGCTCCCCGTTGAAAATTTTCCAAAAAAATCGTTTCCAAATGGGTTCTGGTTCCTCGATGATACTGTCCTTTAGCCAAGTTTGCGACTTCTGAATTTTCAAGTGTATGACCGTTGAAGGTTAAGATATTGTCATACAACCAAGTTTGACGTAAGGACTGTCTTTTAGGCACGTTTTGCGACTTCTGAATTTTCAAGTGTATGACCGTTGAAGGTTAACATATTGTCATACAACCAAGTTTGACGTAAGGACGGTCTTTTAGCCACGTTTTGCGACTTCTGAATTTTCAAGTGTATGACCGTTGACTAAATTGAACGGCTGAAAAATAAAGAAAACTGTGACAAGGGGGTTGGTAAAATGGTGCCGAGACAAAGGATGTAATATTCTCTGGTGGTGCTCTACAGAGACACGTTGAGAGGTGAACGGATGTCGTCACCTCGGATCATTCTGGTGAGGTCTTACACTTGAAAATTCAGAAGTCGCAAAACGTGGCTAAAAGACAGTCCTTACGTCAAACTTGGTTGTATGACAATATCTTAACCTTTAACGGTCATACACTTGAAAATTCAGAAGTCGCAAACTTGGCTAAAGGACAGTACGTCAACCTTAGCGGTCCCTCCGTCAAACGTGGTTGTATGACAATGGTTAACTCGGAACGAATTTCGAGAAATTTTCATCGAGGGACCAGAACCCACTAAGAACGATTTTCAAGAAAATTTTCATCAAGGAACAAGAACCCACTCAGAACGATTGTCAAGAACCCACTGAGAACGATTGTCGAGAACCCACTGAGAACGATTTTCGAGAATATTTTCATCGAGGAACCAGAACCCACTCAGAACGATTGTCGAGAACCCACTGAGAACGATTGTCGAGAAATTTTCACCGAGGAACCAGAAACCACCCAGAACGATTGTCGAGAACCCACTCAGAACGATTGTCGAGAAATTTTCATCGAGGAACCAGATCCCACCTAGAACGATTTTCGATAATATTTTCATCGAGGAACCAGAACCCATTTGGAAACGATTTTTTTGGAAAATTTTCAACGGGGAGCCAGAACTCACCTGGAACAATTTTTGAAAAAAAAAAAAATTCAACGACGAAACAGAACCATACAAGGCGAGAAGCAGCGTGCATTCAACATTCGCTGAGACCTGGCAAGCCAGATTAATTAAGGGTAATTAATAGCGGAGTTTAGTTAGAGAATTAACTAAGTAGTTAGGTACACCTACTGACCCAGTTTTTGTTTGTTTGTGCAGACAATCATCCGGACATTAAAGCAGAGTTGGTCGGAATATTTATTGATGCCCTACAAAGGGATAGGATAAGGTTACACCTGTTGAGAAAAACCCAGAAACTTTAAACGAGGATGTAAAATTGGCTATATCAGAAGAGATCTTATTGAGGAGATTTCGACTGAGAACGAATGATCATGAATAAGGAGGAGGTTTAAAGGAACCAAATGATCAACAAATGAGACCCTTGGACAGAGATAGACCAAGAGTAAGAGATCACCAACCGACACTTCACAGGCATCGTGAAGTTAGCAGAGATGACGAAGGTAGAAGAGGAATGATTCATGTAGCTAATGAGAGCAGATGTTTCTTGTGTAATGTTAAGGGACACCTAGCCAAGAACTGTGGGCGGAAAGAAGTGCAAGGTAATTCCGAATATGAAGAGCTGGAGAGAAAGGAGGCCCCCCCTTTGAAATGTCATTGGGATATAGGACAAATAATGGTCCAGGACATAAAGTGAGATTTGAGTAAATAACAGCGGTCGAAGGTCACACGAACGGAGGAATGGTTGGGGCCTAACAACCACAACAAGCCGGGACACAAACCCGAGATCTCCACCTAGGAGAGACGGCTTTTGAGGAGCAGAAAGATGTGGTCAAGACAAGGGATGCTCACGAGGATCAAACGGTCGGAACTCGGGCAGAAATGTATGCATCCCAAGGAGAACGAGTAATAACGAGGAAGATGGAAAGGCAGGATACTGATTTAGGTCGACAACATGATAGAGGAAGATGGATCCCAAGGAGATACTGATTTACGTCGACAACATGATAGAGGAAGATGGATACAAGGCAGAGATACTGATTTAAGTCGACAACATGATAGAGGAAGATGGATACAAGGCAGAGATACTGATTTACGTCGATACTGATTTAGAGTACAAGGCAGACAACATTTAAGTCGATAGAGGAAGATGGATACAAGGCAGAGATACTGATTTACGTCGACTGATTTACGTCGACAACATGTCGACAACATGATAGAGGAAGATGGATACAAGGCAGAGATACTGATTTAAGTCGACAACATGATAGAGGATACAAGGCAGAGACTGATTTACGTCGACAACATGGAATCGTTTAAATCGAACATGGAATCGTTTAAATAGACGGAGGAACAATGATATGTTCTGTGCGGATATATATGGAAGAGATTGTGGAAATAGAGCCAGGTTTATGAACAGACGATGGAATAGAGAAAGGAATGTTAGAGGAAACGATTTTCATAAACGTAGATTACCAAGGGAAGATAATGGACCGAGAATTATTTACAAAGGCAGAGTGTGCAACGTTTCGGAAGCACCTAGACACTGGGAACCCTTACATAAGAGACGCAATAGAATAGCGGTACGAAATTTTCTTCAAGAGATAAAGGGTGGAAGGTTTTTCGAAGTAAATGATTTAAATGTTAGGACAGAAAATGGACACTGTGCCAAGATACAAGTGTGTAAAACGGAAGGAACAACGAACAGTAAGATTAATAATGGAGCGGAGATCAATTGTATGAGAGAGAGAGACCAATGTTGAACTTGAAGAGAAAACTTGATACTAATAAGATTAAAGTAGAAAAGAAAACAAACACGGTTGCAACTCAGACAGAAGGGACGGACTTAATGTCTGAACTTATTAATAAACAGAATAACAAAAGATGTAAACATAACGCAGAGAAAAGAACCAAACCAAGGCGAGCTACACTAGTATCGACACCAGACATTGTTAGTGAAGAAGAGGATCGAGAAAACGAGATGAGTATAATGAACTATTCGGACACAGATGTCGATAGAGTAAGAATTGAGACTGGTAGGACAAAGGTAAAATCAGAATTAAAAACTGTAAAGGAAAAGATGGGGAACAAGAGTGGTGGTAGGATGAGTGATGAGAGGAGACGTAAATCTATTACGATGGGGAATAAGGAGTTTAAAGGGGAACAGGAGAATGGAGGCAGAGTACCAGCTGCCCTTGATAAACCGCAGGATAGGGAGAATTCAGAAGGGAGAGAGGGACTAGCAGATGAAGAAGATAACTGGGAGAGTGAAGATGATATTCCGTTGATGGAATATAAGAGGAGATTTCTGACGGATAGGGAAGAGAAGAATGAGGACACGGAACCAGAAGGGACCACAGTTCAACAGAAACCACAGGGAGATCCTCAGGACTTAGTGAATCAGACAGAAAAGACTTCAGAGACACAGGAAGTGCTGGGCGTTACAGGTATAAGAGGGGATAATAACAACTCTGATGTATCGTCGGATGATTCATCAGATTATGAAAGGTCTCACAAGATTGAGAGATGAAAAACAGTCGGAGATGAGGCAAAGAAGGGAGAATCATGCTAAAAGTTGTAATGTGACCGAAACTGAAGAGATAACTTCATTGTGTACGGATCTCGAAAAGGAGTTTGAAGAATTAGAAGCTAGGAAGAACAGGATGGAGGTAGCTAAAGATATCAGGAAAACAAGTAGAGATCGATGTAACGAGAGTTAACAGTGGAGTGGAGGAGAAGAAGAAAATCATCAAAGTGGCTAAGCCAAGCGTAGAGGAGATGACGAAAACAATAAAAGACGAAGTGAGAGGAGCTAAACCCCACACCGTAGTACTAAAGTATGTGCAGACATTTCTGGAGAGAAAGTTTGATACAGACTTATCAGAAAGAAAAGAAGAAATTCGCAGGCTTGTGGTGAGAGTGATGGAGGAACTTAATTACTGGGAAATCAAAATAGTGGATAGAGACGTGTTCTCAGATTCGACGTCAAGTTACTCAGACAGTGTATCGTCAGATGAAGAAGATAAGTTAGAATGCACAGAGGACGAGGACGCCGAAGAAAATACAAGATGTAGAAATAAAGAGAGTCATATGAGGAAAGTATGGCTTACGGAGAGGTGCGAAATGGTGGAAAAATTGAGAAAAGAAATAGGAGAAGAGGTGAATGACAAGAGGAAGAAATGATTTAAGTGGATGAACCAAGCATAGAGGAGTTGAAGAAGGTGATAGAAGCCATCATAACACGGCCTGATTTTAACTTCTCAAGAACCATGGTATGGAGATTGCTGAAGGGAAGGTATTTTACACACCCTCCAGAAACAAGAGATGAAATACACATAGTTCTGACGAAAATGTTAGATGAAGAAAACATGAAGAGATGACAGAGAAGGATAGAGCAAGCAAAGCGTGAACGAAGTCAGAAGAGAAATAAAGGTGGAAGCAATTATAGATATTGTTAAACAGATTGCGTTGGAAATGCTTAGGGACAAGGAGGCCACTATAGCAAAAATAGTGGAGTTAATGAGTAAGTGGAGTAGAGCGGGAGATGAGGAGTAAAGGAGAAATAAGTAAATGTTGGAAATAATGAATAAATAATGGTAGGTTAAGGCCATGGAAGAATGGCGAGGATATTATGTGAGAAGAAGAAGAAGCCATAAGAGATGGCGAAATTAAGAGTGAGTTAATTGAGCGATCAGACGGTGAGGTATTAAGGGCCATGGAAGATGGCGAGCACAAGAGAATCGCTAAGATAAGTATGGATGGTAAAATTGAGAAGTCACAGAGTAGTGACGAGCCTATGAGTTATAAGATAACGGAAAAAAGGGTAAATTAAGAAATTATAAAGAATACTGCTGAATTATTGGAATTCCGAAGAGGCCATTGTATATTGGTGAGCAATGGAGGTAAGGAAGGAAGTGAAGAAATTAACAATAAGAACGTATAAACTTATAGATTTCTTCCAGAGAAGGAACGAGATAAATAGATAACGTGGAGCACAGAGATGCTGTGGCGGCCGCTAAGTCTTGCGGAGACCTGAGAGGAACTAGGTTTTCCGAAACCAAGAACGTAAGGTAAAATTATGAGAGGAGTATAGAGAACGAAATGAGATAGCAAACCGGAGAAAGAAAGAAAATAGAAAGAAGAGGTTCTCTGAGGGCTGATTATAGCAGCTGTAGGTGCAAGATGGAGGCGATAGCTAGATCTTGCATAGGGGCATAATAGGGTCCAAAACGGACTTATATGCGAGCTGAGTTAGGGAATAACGATAATGCCCACCTAGCAGAGCGAGGGGTGAAAACCTAGACGCAATGGTGGAAGGACAGGATTGTGACTATAGAAGTAAGGAGTAAGACGAGTGGAAAGACCTGTAGGAATTATGTTCCTTGGTAGAAATACAATGGGTCACACACTGAGTACAGAATTAGACGAGTAGAAAGACCTGTAGGAGTTATGTTCCTTGGTAGAAATACAATGGGTCCCACACTGAGTACAGAATTAGACGAGTGTCAATCGAGGGCTGAACTTGTTTAGGTGGCATTGTGGAAGATGATAAGAAAAGGGGTCATATATTTAGTTCTTTAATTCAAATTTTTGGAAAATGTTTGACTTTAAGTTATATTTTGAAGGCATTCGTTGGCATTAATGGTTAATAGTTCCAATTTTCCATAGGAAAGGGGAGCTGTATAATTATGTTAGATTCTGTTATTTTTTTAAGGAAGAAGACTTTTGAAAATGTTGCTATGGGCCACATTTTCTCTGAAGAGCCCAGGGGTGAATATGTTACAGCATATGTGACCCATATTTGGTGATGACGCAAAATCAAAAGTGTGGGAATTTGAATAAGGATTGCACTCTCGAGGCTTACACCTAGTAAGTTAGTGGAGAGTAAGAAAAGGTAACGATGGAAACGGATGACGTAAACATAGTGTCATTTTGGGATGACGTTGGAACTTGGTAGTTAGGAAGCCGGTCACCGAGCTGAAAGGATGAAATTGTTTCGTCTCTGACTTGACCATCCCTGAAATGTACAACCAATATACGATTAATAAAATTGTTTCGTCTCTGACTTTACCATCCCTGAAATGTACAACCACTATACGATTATCTAAATTGTTTCGTCTCTGACTTTACCATCCCTGAAATTTACAACCACTATACGATTAATTAAATTGTTTCGTCTCTGACTTGACCATCCCTGAAATGTACAACCACTATACGATTAATTAAATTGTTTCGTCTCTGACTTTACCATCCCCGAAATGTACAACCACTATACGATTAATTAAATTGTTTCGTCTCTGACTTTACCATCCTTGAAATGTACAACCACTATACCATTAATTAAATTGTTGCGTCTCTGACTTTACCATCCCTGAAATGTATAACCACTATACGATTAATTAAATTGTTGCGTCTCTGACTTTACCATCCCTCAAATGTACAACCACTATACGATTAATTAAATTGAACGGCTGAAGAATAAAGAAAACTGTGACCCCCATCTGGCGATGCTCTCTACGGTGCCACCTCAGATTAGGCGAAAAGAAACACTCATGACAAGCAGAAAAGAAGAGCAAAAGTCGAAAGGAACACGAGGTGTCACGGGTTGTCTCCCCTTGCTCTGAAGTAGTGGTCCAACAGTGGCCCCAAACCTAGAGTATCTAATAAGTAAATAAATTATGGGGCTGCAGTAAAACTGGTAAGGAATATAAGTTTATAAACTAATAAAACGGTATTGAATCAGTTTTACAAATAACAGTTCACATGAGACAAGGGACGTTTCGGGTTTTACCCTTCATCAGCCACAGTTACAAATAGGTGACAACGACAAGAATTACATATAGATACTACAAAAACATATGATGATGAGAAACATACAGAAAATGAGCGATACAAGCAGATGAAAAAAAAAAAACAACCACAGTGATGAGCGAAAAATGAACAATAATAATACAATAAAATCGTAATACCTGAAAGAAATACCGAAACAAGAAAGTAAATATTCAACGAAACGAAAAAATGAATAAACAAAACTTTCGAACAAGTAAAAGGTCACTTAGCTAGATCGGAAGATGCTTGGAATAAAACACTGAGGCACTTTATCAAAGAAATCCTCAGATAATTATGACAAGTTTTCTCATGCAGCCATTTCTTACTTTCTTTCAATATTGTGTGTGGCGAAGTATGTAATAGTCAATATCCTTTTGTTTTGGTCTCAACGTGATATTTAATTTCAACATAACGTATATACATTATGGCATAAAGATTTATAGTATGCATATTTCGTTCATCCACAAATGCACATTGCTTCCATTAACATAGCATGGGGAAGTTCATATCAAGTGAATTACCCTGAATTCAACTCTTAGCCACTTGATCCTTCAAAATATTAGCTAGCGGTAATTGCATACTAGCAGTTACTCAGAGGATTAAACCATTCTCTCATTTCCTGAAGAGCTTCATGTTTTACCAAACTGTTAGTGGTTCAACTTAGCAATCCAAAGTCTATATCTTGACTCAAAGTATAACTTGCAGCCATTTTACAGGGTGCTGCGGGAGGCAAAAACTATTTCCTTGCGACATGAAAAATGTTTTAGGTATTTTAACAGCAGTCTACTTACTGCCTTTCCTTGTGAGAATAAAATGCACAATTCACACTAAAACTGGGGAATGACTTCCTTTAGTAAAAGTTTGAAAAATCCTCAAAAATCTGCAGCATAAGAAATACGCGTCTATCTCTTAGGCTTCCATATCTGCAACTGACTTGGCTGGGTAAAAAGGCCGGCTTCGGTTTAGCTCAATTCTAGGTCAGCGTTGCTTCTGCCCCTTCCCATTCGTCTCGGGATTGGATAAAAAGGGTAATCCACGCTAGCCTTTACCTTATGGTCTGTTCCTATTATAACTTTATGATTAAATTTTAACTAACTTCTATCCACTAAGCTATGGTCTATATTTGTTATAAAGGAAAGTTCCTAAAATGACGCATTCCCTGTCACATATAGATCCCGGGGCTCCGCAAATGTATCCCGTAGGGAGACATTTGAGTACTATCAATAACAAAATTTATCCCAAAAAAATTTTCTAAGTCCAAAAATATTTTCAAAAAAAAATTTTCAAGTTCAAAAATTTTCTAAGTCTAAAAATATTTCAGAAAATTTAACGAAATTCCTACATCTGAGCTCCTATGTCTATATGGGACTGTCGTCTATAAAGGGGCCTTATAGATGGACATCATCTCCAAAAATTTGCAAACTATCTTTCACATCAATACATATTTCAACCAAATTTACAAATTGGCAACACTTGCCAACCAAATCTTCAAAACCATCATAAGGTCATCACTAAAAAAATGTGACGAGTGGCAACACTGGGAAATGAACAATAAAATATCTTATTTGCGGAACTTGGCTGCATTATCATAATCTATTACATTTCATTCAAAAATATAGTTGATTACATTCTCTTAGATATGGTGGGGGGTGTTATCTCTTTTCTGTTCCTGTTATTTGCTCCATATATAAGTCTGCAAGACTTAAAAAAATCTTTTTTTCTTCCTGGCGTTCATTATTTATTCTATTTTCCAAGTACTCTGCAATATTCCAAGAAATTTCCAAAATCTCCAATTCCTATGGTAATGGTAATCCTCTTTCATAGAATAGCCAATGTTTTCATGGGTACTCATCATTTTCTTCTTTTTTTTCTAGTGAATGAGCCACTTGCTCATTATTACATGTAGAAAACATCTCTAGACATAATATGCATATTTTATCAGACGATAATATAACCAGCATCATTTTTATAAGTAATCATTTTTCACAATAAAAGCATTAAAACCTCATGGCTTATCCTTATTTATTTATTTGTATGTTTCCTTGTTATTGACATTTTCCAAATGGTAAGTGTATAAATTCGTTCCAGGTCCATCACTGTAAAGAATGTTCTATATTACATTCCTTTTTTCTTTTTTTTTTTCAAAAATATGTGATGTTTGTCTCCAATATCCGTACGTCTGGTGGTGATCCTGTCCATTAGTCAGTTATTTCTAATCATTCCTTCTTTTCTGTAACACAGTATTTTTTTGTGAACTCTTTCCTAGAAATATTATTTTATATATATTGTTTTTCAAAGATCTTCTTTGACTTACCATACATCAATTTTCAAACATCAAATTTATCAGCAACCAACAGACGAATATGTTACTATCATATTATGAAATATAAGGGAAAAGGAAAATATAGTTTTAAATCATCATGAATTTTCCACGTTGGGTTCCGTATTACTTTATTTTCCCTGTTAAGACAACTGCTTATACTCTTGACAATATGTATCCATGTTGTCACTCTCAAGGCATCCTTGTATACAGTTTATATTTGTCTCCTTTTTTTCCATAACACCAATGTATCATTTATGGTGTTCCAATATCATTGTATCCATTCTAGTCCTCCTGTTATCTTTAGAATTCATCCTTAGTAACTCCCTATGTACCTTATCTAGCAATACATTTATCAAAAACACATCAAGCAATGATTTATGGAACAATCAACTGAGATGTAAGCACTTTTGACAATATGAGATGAAAAAAAATTTTTGGGGTCATCACTCAAAAAATGTGACATAGAAGGGAAGAAAAAATATTCAACCGATCGTGAGGAATCTACAATATCCTTATAAGACAAAGTTCCTGGTACTCTGACTACTATTTATCCATTTTATTTCTGGTTATCCTTGCATACAGTGTACCATTTCCATTTTCTCTATAAGTCCAATTCATCGCTCATGGTGCTCCAATATTTACAAGGTGGATCCTTCCTATTCCTCTTATTCTGTGCTGGAAATACATCCTTATTAATTGTCCATGTACTATATCTGCGAATATTTATCAACAATATCTCAACTAATCATTTATGGAACCATTAACACAAATGTCTAGACTTTACCAAAGCATGAAGAAAAACATGTCTTTTTTTTACATATGTTCAAAATTTCGACACCAACTCTGCCTTCGCAGGTCAAAGGTTAGTCAGAGTTATGTGGTGCCTGTAACATCCGCTGACTACAGCCAGATGGGTGACTTATGGTACTTATAATTCAAAAATCTCGTCCGTCAGTTATATCTTAAGTGTGGGGCGGGGGTCTATTTCATGATGTCCTTGACAAAGTTTGTTGCATTTCCAATCTAGGTATTCTTTTCTTATGTCATAATATCTCCATGATATATCTGTGACATGTCTGTCCTTGGGATAACATTATTATTTTTTTTTTTCAATATCCTCGGGGTGAGCAAATCTCAGTACGTCCAATTTCATCAATCATGTATTTTTTTTTTCTCTCCTGTAATTCTGGGTATGTTATGAGTATAGTACATTGTCAATTTATTTCAACTATCTTACAACATTCTGTAATTCGTGATAAGGAATAGTCATTTGTTATACAACAATGTTCATATTACAAAGGCAATAAGCAAAAATCAAAGAGATATCTTCTCCGAAAATGCGGATGTACCTCTATTTCTCCTACCTCTGGGCGTAGTAATTATTCAGTCATTATTTTTATTTTTTTCTCCATTATATCTCCATTGTGTCCTTAACACTTTTGGTTCCATAGGATTATCATAATCTATTTGTGTCTCCTGTCCCATAATGATCCATACATTTATGGTTCTCATATGTGGCAATTTTATTCCTCCGATATGTTCTATGTCCATAGAACCCAAAAATTTCAATTATTTTTTTTCTCTGTTATTTCATAACAGCCTCAAATTATTCATTATCTTATTCTAATGTGAGCATAAGTGCATAAACCGCACAGCAAAAACATTAGTTGTGTCAACATAAAATTTCACCATAATATAAAATGGCATCTTCATCATCATTAAACAGTTGCTTCATTCTCTCATGTGCCATCAGTGGCTATCATCCGGTAATGGGTGTTCAATGTAGGTTCAGCATATACAAATGCTGTAGAGGGGTATTTCATTTGCTAAGTCAGCATGTGCAAATGCTATTTCTTTAACATGGGCAAAGGCATCATCAACAAATAGGTGTAATGTGTTCACTCTGGGGTTAGCATATACTAATGCTCTAAAAGGATTTTTCATTTGCAAAAAATCAGCATGCGCAAATGTCATTGGGGTACTTGTCATAGGCAGTATCAACAAAATACTGCTGGAGTATCAGAGATCATGCTGGTGGGGGTATGACTGGTAAGGGGCAGTAGGAGTAAAAACTAATTTCTCACTCTGAAATGGTGATTTATTTTCTCTTTTTCTTTTCTTTTATGTCGACTGCTAACCTCAGGGCAGTCAATGTTTACAATATTGGCTTATCATCATCAAAATGTGTGAGGGTGGCATATAAACATATAATACATCTTATAAAAACATTCCAATTGTTTTTCTCTTCTCATTTTTCTGTTATGTTTTGTCTCTTTTCATTTTTTTCTTTTTCATTTCTTTTTTCCATTTCTCTTTTCCATTTTTCATGTGATTTCTTTTCTTTTCTTGTGATTTCTTTTCTGTTTGTATCACAAGTACGAAAGAATGATAAAAATCAATTCACTAAACACTAGAGATACTATCAATATTCCTAATAGTAAATCCCAACCAATAAGGCTGCAAGTAATAGTTTAGGTTAGAACAGAATGAATATTGTAGCAGTGTCTGTTGTCAATAAGTGGCGAGGAAAGGGTACATCAAGGATCTCCTGATTACAACATGATTGTAATTCCAAGGAATGAATATGATTGGGATTGAAAAGATCACAAGTCTAGAATGTCGTCTCAATATAGTGGAAAGGAAAAATAGTAAGTTAAAGATGTTGTAACAGTGGAGTGAAGAAAATCTTACTATAGAGAGTCAAGGTTGGGATATGGAATCTTGGAGAATGTTTTAAAATCTTGACAGTACTAATATACATCTGGGTCTAAAATAATAATGTACTTTGGAAAAATAAATAATCCTGTGGAGAAAGATAGCATAACATGCAATACTAGTTTTGGGTATGAATTATATGCTGTTAACAGATGTCATAGTAGGAACAGTATGATTGATCAAGGTGATAGATATCAAGGAGTTTAGCATATTTGAGATCACAGAAATATTAGTATGAGGTAAGAAAAAAAACTACTGGTGTAAAGTGTCTGCATGAAAATGCACTAAGATGCGAAATTACAGAACTCTGGGGCTGCAAGGACAAGAAGTCTGGTGAATGGAGCGTGGAATATGATCAGTTTCAAAAGTAGAGATCAATGTTACAACAGCATAGTGTGACACATGTGTTATAGGTAAGGTTGTGTAACATTCTAAATATTAAGAAAATGTCTGTAACTAAATAATGTCTGTAAACTCGTAACACCGTGTGTTATCAATTGTTTTGTCATTTTTATTTTACAAAACTATACTATCTAATGAAAATCCTCCGTGTGCTGGTCTTGTATATTCTCTGGGCATCAGTATTTTAAGGCTGGAAAAAAATAACTTTCTCGGTGAGGCTTTGACATCTTAGTCTGGAAGCAAGTCATTTGAACTGTCAAAAACTGAAAATAGAGTACATGGGAAAGTTAGTACATTGTTAAAAAAAGTAAGTGCACTTCAGCGTAGACCGTGTTTGGAGTGGCGAACACATAAAACACCTGGGCGTGTTTTATCAAAGTTTCAGTAATAAGTCCTTTAGTTGTGCTGCCATCTCTAACTTTGCAATGTCTCGACTGGTTAGGCGAGCATCATACTGAGTAGCAGTGGTGATTGCCGTTACAACATTGGTCGAGTGGTGGGGCACTGAAGACAACGAGGAATGCGGTGATGGCATAACATCTTTTGATTGCAGTGATGGTTTCACTGTGGTTAGGGTTTGTATGGCTGGAACATCTGTTAGTTTTGAGGCAGGTATATGTTTCGCCTTGATTTTTCTTCTGACCTGCTTGTGCTGTACGTTACCACCGTTTACAGTGGGCGCAGTAATTTGCACACTGTTGTTTTTGACTAGTTGAGATGAGGCTAACACTTCTCGGCTGGGCTTTGAAACACGATAGCGTTTCTTCAATATTTTTCGTCTGATTTCATTTTGTGGCAATTTCATGCATTTAACGACAGGAGGTGAGTCGTCTGACCCTGCTGTATAGGCGCGTTTGACCCTGGAGCTGACTGGTATAAATAATGTGCTATCCGCATCACTGGTTTCAATCGAACTGGCTGTATCAATGTCTGTCTCTTGTTCATATAGTTCTATCATTTCTCTGTCATTTTGTTCGTTGGGGTCTGACAAAGTTGTGCCGGGGCCGACACTGTCTTCTCTCATGTCTTGTTCTATTTCGTCTCCATAAAGATTGCTGGTATATGGTTCAACAATCTGCTTGGGTATAGTTTCTTCAGGATCTGATTGTTCTGAACGACCAATCTTGTTCTTGTGGTATAGCAGTGTTTGGTTTTCACTAGTGTTAAAACTAGAGCTGCCTGAATTGGGGGTGTGATAGGTATCAGCTGACGATCTATCACCGCGGGAGTAAGTTTGAGTGTGAATATAAGTTGCTTTGTTGTTGTCATCGTGTGACGTCTGTGGCATGATTTCTTCATTTCTAATGCGCAGGTCTCTGTCTTGTAGTCTATTACGTAATTCAAGTGGTGGGATGTCCCCTTCACTTTCTGATGAATTCCTTTGTTGTCTTGCTCGCTGTATTTCATCTGTAGGTGGTCTGGGTATGTGGTCGTCTTGGTAAAATTCAGAGTCTGTCGTCTCTGACTCTGATATGTCAGACGGATCTGTACTGGATGGATTATAATTTAGGGTGGCCTTTCTGACTGGTCTTGTATTTGTCGTCAGAGGCGGAATGGGTCGGTGATTATCAATTTTGAGTTGTTTTACGTGAGCTTTTGTTTGGTGGTGTTTCTCTTCATTCCAGATAATGAAGTTTACAGGCGTAGTTTGTTTCATGATTTTGTAGCCATCCAACCATCGGTCATCGAATTTTGAACTGCGTACATGTTTCTTGTAGTATACTCTGTCTCCTATTTTGTAAGTTGGTAGCTTGGCTGATTTATCATGTTGTTTCTGTTTCTTGTGAAATGCCTTCTGCGTATTCCGTTGTGCAATCTGGTGAGCTTTATACTTTTCTTGAAGGATTATTTCTATGGGGTCTTCTCCCATGTATTTTCTTTGTGGGCGAAGTAGGTTGTCTAACGGAAAGTTTGGTTCTCTTCCGTATAGCATGAAAAAGGGTGACATTCCTGTGGTATCGTTCACGTTTACTCGGATGGCTTCAAGAGCTTGGTTAATGTATAGGTCCCAGTATTGGTGGTTCCCCTTGATATATTTGCTAATAATATCATGTAGGGTGGCGTGCATGCGTTCATTTCTGCCATTTGCATTTGGGCAATAATAAGTGGTTGTAGTATGCTCAATATTCAGCTGGTGTAAGGTGGCTTTAAATGGGTTACCGATAAACTGTTTACCATTGTCTGAAATGATTCGCTTTGGACAGCCATGCCTGGGAATGAATTCTTGTAAAAAATTTGCATGATGGACTGCGATGTGGCATCACTGAGTGGGTAACTTTCTGGCCAAACAGAGTATTGGTCAACTATGTGCAGGAGGTATTTGTTGCCTTTTCTTGAAGGGGAATTAAATGTGGCTTCATGTTCCGCAATTTACATGTTTTGCAAGTGGCCACGTACTCTGTAATGTCTTTGTAGAAGGTTTGCCAATAATACCTTTTCTTTATAACATCAATTGTTTTGTCTCTTCCCATGTGCCCGTTGTTATCATGAAACTGTAGTAGTACTTCTGGGATTAGATGTGCTGGAATGACTTTTCTTAGTGTCCCTTCTTGTTTACTATCAATATAGTATAGAGCTCCATCCGTTGGGTGTACTGTAAAATCTTTACTTTTTGTTGGGTTTTCCTTCACGTATGTGAGCAGCTTAACAATTTCTGCATCTTTCGCTTGTTCTACTCTCATGTCAAACATATCTTGACTTTCTTCTTCTACTTGTGTGGCAGAATCTGAGGTACTTCTTCGACTTGATGAAGTAATTTCATTATTTTCTTTTGCATTATCGTCAATCTCTGAGGATGTGCCATCATTTTTGACTCTATTTGTTTTCACTTCAGTTTCATCATCATATTTAATCCTGGATAAGAGGTCTGCACAGGTGTTCATTTCGCCTGGGATATGTTCGATAGTGGTGTCGTAGGACTGCAAATTCATTGCCCATGTCTGTAACTTCTTCGGCTGTTCTTGTTTTTTGGTGAGCCAGTTAACCAGGGGTTGATGATCAGTTCTTATAATGAGTTTAGTTCCCCTGACATAAAAGTCAAACTTTTGTACTGCATAGTGTATGGCGTATGCTTCTTTCTCAGTGGTGGTCCACCGTTTTTGTGACTTTGACAATGCGTGGAATAGGAATGCAATGGGTTTCTCATTTGGAATGTTTGGTAGGATGGGTGTTTCATCTTCTAGTACTGGTTGGACCAAACATGCACAATTGCGTTATCCGAGGCATCGGCGTATAGTATCATGGGCTGAGAAATGTCTGGATGTCCAAGCAGTGGGATGGTGGTTAGGGCATTTTTAAGATACTCAAAAGATCTCTGGCAGTCTTCTGTCCATTTGAAGCGTGCACACTTGCGGGTAAGGGCTATCAAAGGCTCTGCTGCTCTGGAGAAATTGATGATGTGGCGCTTATAGTAACCTACTGTACCGATAAATGAGCGTGTTTGTCTCACCGTCTTGGGGCTAGGCATTTCTCTTATGGCTTTGACTTTATCTTCATCAGGTCTGATGCCATGTCTATTGATGACAAAGCCTAAATATTTTGTTTCTGTCTTTAGAAACTCACACTTCGACAGTTTTAACTTTATTTGGTGATGCCTGAGTCTATCAAACACTGTTTCAACCTTGCGGAGGTGGTCTTCCATCGTGCCTGCGGTATGTATCAGGATATCGTCTATGTATGCCAGGGCAAATGGATGTAGACCCTTTAACACTTCATCCATGAGTGACATATATGTTGCTGGCGATCCTTTTAGACCAAATGGCATAACATTCCAAAAAAAACTTCCGATATGCGAATAGAATGTGGATTTCTGTTTTGCCTCAGGTGTCATGGGGATGCACCAAAAGCCTGACCTTGCATCAAGTGTGGTAAAGTATGTAGACTTTCCTAACGTCGCAAGTAGATCGTCTATGATGGGGAGGGGGTAGGAAATGACTTTTGTGATTTTGTTAAGGGCACGGTAGTCGCAGCAAAAGCGACTGGAGCCATCTTTCTTTGTTACGATCACTATGGGTGAGGACCATTGGGAGCGGGATCTTTCGATGATTCCTGCCTGTAGCATTTCATTTATAGACCTTTCCACTAGTTCTCTGTTTTTCAAGGGTGTATGATAGGGTTTCATATGTATTGGCTCCTCGGTAGTTGTTTCAATGTCCATTGTGACGGTGTTAGTTCTGCTTAATTCCATGTCGTTTAGTGCGAATACATCTTGGTGCTTTTCTACAAACGTTTTCAAACGTGGCTCATTATCTTCTGTGGCATTCAGGGTTGCAAGTAACTGAGCTATTCTCTCTCTGTGTTTATGATCTGCCACTATATTTCTGGTCTGTCTTGCTGCCTCCGTTTCCTTCCCATAGTATTGGGGCATTTTTCTTGCATCTTGTGAAAATCTCTGCTCCTGGTAAGTGACCTTCTTTTGTATATTTCTTTGCCATTCGTTGGGCTGTGTTTGGTATTGTCTCCTCTGCCATCTGCTGTGTGCATTTTCATTTGTCACTGCATTTACTGTATATTCATTTCTTATTATATTTCTGGGGTAGTCGTTGTTGTGCCATTTTTTCTGATTATTTCTGCCGTAACTGCGCTTATCCGCGTACGTTACTGTATTTCTTCCGTTTGTGCTATAGGGCTGTCTTCTTTCCCTGGGCGAAAATTTTTCATTCTTTCTATTTCCAACTTTGCTGCTATAGTATCCTCCTGTGGTGGAGTCGTATAAGAATTGTTCCTTTTCTTCGGAACATTCAATTGGTTTTGGGACTTTATCATATCCAACTGTTTTTGAGTTATATTGATACTCCATGGGGCATGTATCTCTGTCTTGTCGCTTCGGATATCCTCCTGGCAAGACAATCTCTGTTTCTCTGTTACTCTGTGATATACAGCACTTCATCTTTTCTCGTGGTGTGCTGGGGCGCAAGAATGAGTACTTATAGTCATTTTCATACTGTGGCCTTACCCTTCTTATGTATGGACTGGTTCGTTTCTGCCATCTGGGTAGGGTATGCTGTGGTGTAACATAACTGTGACTGATATTGCTGTCTTTTTCTGCATAAGCCTTATAACTGTTTAATTTCCGTGTACTATGGTTATTTGTACTGCGATTTCGTGCATTATGTCCAGTGGGAGTGGTTGAGACAATTTGTGAATGGTCTCTATTGGTTTTGGTTTGTCTTAACGTTGACGTATCCACTTGTGCTACAATTGTGCCTCTATTTATAGTGGTAGTTTTTCCTCACATATTCAATATCATGATGGGGAAATCTCTAGCCTTCGAGACTTCAGCGATTCCCTCTGTAATTTGCAACAATGGGTCATCAATAATGCTTTCTTCTGCTAGGGGCTGTATTTGGATTGATTGCCCTGGTGTTATTTACTCAGAATTTGTTACTCTGCCTTTTGCTATGACCAGAGAGTTTGGAGCCACCGTTATGGGAGCTGTAAGCCTTACCAAAGACGCTATGTGGATATCGTCCTGGAGATCTATGTATGTATTGTTGACTTTGATTTTCTGGAGGTCATAGTATATTCGAACTTTGTGTTTGTTAAAAAAATCCCTCCCTAGGATAAGATTTCTAGACATTCCTTTAGTAATGACAAATGGGTGTTCAAAATTTGTTTCGCCTAAGGAAAATTTTAGCCATGCTGTCCCAACTGAATTTAGTCTCTGTCCCGTGACTGAAGCTAGGTGTGTTTTGGACGGTTGAAATCGTACTAAGTGTTGGATCTTCTTGAACAGCTGGAACCTAATAAGGCTGATGGATGCTCCTGTATCTACCAGTGCTCTATATTGTTAGCCCTGTATAGCCATGATGCAGGAACTGGGGTCCAGATGTATTTTAGTTTCATCATGCAGCATTTCTTCATAATGTATTTTTCTGGATGGGCCCACTTGACAATTTCTGTTCTGTGTTGTTTCTTTTGTTTTGGACCATTTTCTGTGATTGTTGTCCTCACTAACGGTCCTGTTTAGTGAGTGGCGCGGCCGTTTCCCTGACGCATGAGGGGTTGAGGTGTGCCTCTGGTATACTGATTTCTGGTGTAATCACGTGGGGGTGGTGCGGGTTGTTGTGGTTGGTAACCTCCTCTTCTGAATGGTGCATTATTGTAATTTGCTCTACAAGACTTGTAACCATGTCCGAGTCTACCGCATGTGAAGCATCCGTTTGGATTGACATTATTGACGTCGTTTTGCCTCTGTGTGGGGGGTCTATAATTGCGAGGCCTATCATCTCGTTGTCGTGGGCGAGTCCATTGCCTCCTGGCATGGTCAACTTCCATAGGCTCATGCTCATTATATAGTCCCTATATTCTGGTCGGGGTTCCCTACCTACTCTTTGTTGGAACCTTCGGTGAAGATTTTCCTCCTGTATTGCTGCGTGGATTGTTTCAGCAATAATCTTGGTGTCTTTTCTAATGAGATGCCTTCTGATATTTTCCGCTCTAAGGCCATCGGCAAATATCCCCACTAACTGTATTTCTACATCAGGTGTGGTAGGGATTTCTCCGCAAAACGCCTCTTCTGCCATATTGAGGAATCTATCTCCAAAAAGTTGTACCGATTCATCTCTTTCCTGTTTCGTGCTTCTAAGGACTGACCAAGCAAGCATTTTGTCTATGATTTCCCCATATCTCTGGGTGAGCTCTTTTTTTAGGGACTCGTAGGTTTCTGTGGGGTACTGCTGGGACCTCCTTCTTAAAAAATCAGTCACGTACGAATCAGAACCTAACAGAGCGATTTCCTTTTTCTCTTCATCCGTTGTTGCCTCCGCTAGTGCCGCAAATTTTTCCATGTCGGACAACCATCTTCTGAATTTTTTCTTGTCTCCATCGAACGGCTGAACAATGGATCTAACCTGAGTGAATTTCGCGTAGTTGTCATTTTTCTGTAGGGTTTCAGTAATTTGCCGTAGCGCTATTATTGTTGGTCCTTCCATATTTTGTCTGTCCTGGGGCTGCAGTGGTTGTGCTTGAGCGAATCTGTTTTCCTGTTGATGCTGCTGTTCTACCCCAAGTTGCTGGAAATCTTCCATTAATTGATTAATCTTCGCTTCTGCTCTTTTATAGAGGACTGGTCACTAGGCAACATATAAAAAGATGTGTGGCCGGGTAGGGAATTGGGGGTTGCTGTTTAATTGCAGAGAGAGTTAGATCTAGATACTAGCTTAACCGCTAGAGTTCGTAATTTCTCCCTTACAGTCTTACGGGATTTAACCAGGTTCGGGGACTATCCTCTAAGGTGTTGTATTGAGTTAGAGCAGATAATTATGACATGATAAGTTTTCTCATGCAGCCATTTCTTCCTTTCTTTCAATATTGTGTGTGGCGAAGTATGTAATAGTCAATATCCTTTTGTTTTGGTCTCAACGTGATATTTAATTTCAACATAACGTATATACATTATGGCATAAAGATTTATAGTATGCATATTTCGTTCATCCACAAATGCACATTGCTTCCATTAACATAGCATGGGGAAGTTCATATCAAGTGAAATACCCTGAATTCAACTCTTAGCCACTTGATCCTTCAAAATATTAGCTAGCGGTAATTGCATACAAGCAGTTACTCAGAGGATTAAACCATTCTCTCATTTCCTGAAGAGCTTCATGTTCTACCAAACTGTTAGTGGTTCTACTTAGCAATCCAAAGTCTATATCTTGACTCAAAGTATAACTTGCAGCCATTTTACAGGGTGCTGCCGGAGGCAAAAACTATTTCCTTGCGACATGAAAAATGTTTTAGGTATTTTAACAGCACTCTACTTACTGCCTTTCCTTGTGAGAATAAAATGCACAATTCACACTAAAACTGGGGAAAGACTTCCTTTAGTAAAAGTTTGAAAAATCCTCAAAAATCTGCAGCATAAGAAATACGAGTCTATCTCTTAGGCTTCCATATCTGCAACTGACTTGGCTGGGTAAAAAGGCCGGCTTCGGTTTAGCTCAATTCTAGGTCAGCGTTACTTCTGCTCCTTCCCATTCGTCTCGAGATTGGATAAAAAGGGTAATCCACGCTAGCCTTTACCTTATGGTCTGTTCCTATTATAACTTTATGATTAAATTTTAACTAACTTCTATCCACTAAGCTATGGTCTGTATTTGTTATAAAGGAAAGTTCCTAAAATGACGCATTCCCTGTCACATATACATAACATGCATGTCGAAACTAGGAGTAATAGCTGCCATATGAAATTTGACAAATACGTTGTATTTTTTATTCCCATAAACAAACAAAAAATACAACAACAAATTCTAAAATGAACAATGAACTCAACGTTACAAGACAGAGCAAAAATGATTGCCCGCCGCGATGTCACGTGATCTCCCCTTGCGCTGTTGGGTTAATGTGACACATCATTTTATGTCATAATATAACAGGTAAGTCGCTGTATTGTGACGTTTGTTTCATATACAGTAATTGGATAACATGAAGAACTAACAAATTAAAAATAACAAGTGACTTTACAATTTCAATTACCCTGTATAATCACATGTCTTGTTAAAAATACCTCTTAAAGTCCAGAGCAACGCTCTCAGCGTTGCAAAATTCAACACGCCGTGCCAGAGCAACGCTCAGAGCGTGATTTTTAGTTTATCACGCATAAACCTTAAAAATCGTACGTTTAAGGCAGTTCATATATTAAAACTCGTAGAATGACTTCTGCTACTATCTAAACAACTAATTTGATTGTAGTTAATCAGCACATGTGCGTGTTTTGATGTTATTATCACAATTTTTGTGAAAATTTGCGTTTGCGTTTTTCGTTGTTATTGCTAGAGAAATGTGTCACGCTTTATATTTACAATTCCTAAGTCTCCTAAGCAAATAATTGTGTCAAACTACTTTGAAACATTGCTGACATTGATGATGATTGTTTGGTAGTCACAGTTTGTTGTCAAAATACGGAATCTGTGCAGAAAAGCTAGACACATTAGGTTTAGTTGATAAGTGGGCGTAGTCGTATTCTGGCCGATCAAAAAGCTACAAAACTAGACCTACCGTAACATCTAATCACTAGTTCTTGGTAGAAGATGAAGCTAGGGATACAATTAAAACATTAAACAAGAGTAAAACAGTTTTTATATGATGTTATTCTTCTTTATTTGTTTGAAAATTACGTAATGCACGATTGCATAATTTACATTTTTCTTACAAAGGACCACGGAAAAACTGGTGTGAATAACACTAAATGTACTAATTGTGGCCATAAGCATGTTTTTTTTTACTTGTATATGGATTAACTTGATGTTTGAAGACTAAAAAGAAAGTTTTATTGTCTACAACAGTAATTTGTCTTTGGTAAGATCGTATTCTACAGTCAACTTTTTAGGATTTTTCAATTTTACATGCAAAATGTTTTAAGTATACTGAACATACTTGTGTTAATACTACCAAAGACATTATATATTTGAATTCTCTATTAATTTCCCTACACTTTGGTATATAATAAGTATATGTTCAAAGGAAAATTCACAAACAAATTTAGACTGAAAGATGAACACTTCACTCTATAAAATTCTGCCCACAAAAAAAGTCTGGCACAGCGTGCAAAATAACTCTGGAATGAATGAGGACGTTGTTAGCAATCTACATTTAATGATTTGGCGTGATGTGCTGTGCAAACCTAATGTCGACACCTGTCTTGACTTGCGGTACCCTACAAAGTTCGTCAACTATACCATGATCTGTGCAGTGAAGAAATGACATGGAAGAATAGACAGTGAAGACATGTCAATGAAGAACCGACAGTGAAGAATGGTGCTATTTGTAATGCCACTGTTTGAGCACTGGAAACAGGAAACAGAAGACAGGAGGAACCCCAGATAGAAATATCAGCACTGAAACAACCAGATATAAAACAAAACTATCTAATCGACGTCAAAAATAAATATCAACAGTTACTGACAGAAAGCATGGAGCAGTATAGAAGAGAAAACCCAGAAGAAAAAGTAACCACAATATGAGAATGCTTACAAACAAGCATACAATCAGCAAATGCAAATTTACCTAAAAACAAGCCTAAGAAAAATCAAATTTGGATGACAGATGACATCTTGAGTAAAATTGCAGAAAGAAAGAAAGCAAATAACACTCCAGAATATAAAACAATAGACAATGACATACGTACTATGTGTAGACAAGCAAAAGAACGGTGGATAGAAACAAAATGCATGGAAATAGAAGACTTGGAAGCAAAGCACATGACAAGAGATATGCATTAAGCAATAAAGAAATTATCAAATAGGTCGCGGTTTGCACAAGGAGGAAGCTGTATCAATAAAAAAAATGGTGTAATATTACTTGATGAGAAAGACATATCAAACAGATGGGCAGAATACGTAAAATAACTATTCGAGGACAACAGAGGTAAAAAAACCATCACCAGATTCTAATGAAGGCCCAAACATTCTCAGATCAGAAGTAGAGAATACCATACATATGATACAAAAAGGAAAATCAGCAGGCACTGACAACATAAAATTTGAAATGATAGAAGCCCTGGAGGGCTGTGGTATAGATACAATCACAGATCTATGCAACGATATATACAATACATGATATATACCACACGACATGAAGACATCAGTTTTTTTAACATTGCCCAAAAAACCTAGTGCAACAGAATGTTCAGACTTCAGAAAAATCAGCGTGATGAGTCATGCAATTAAGATAATGCTCAAAATCATACAGGAAAGAATAAAAAGTAAGGCAGACAGCGAAATCCAAGAAGAACAGTTTGGTTTTAGACGGAACAGTGGAACAAGAGAGGCAATATTTTGCCTAAGAATATTAGCATAAAAATATACAGAGGTCCAAAAAAGTATGCACGTGTGCTTCATTGACTATAAGAAGGCTTTTGACAGAGTCCATCACGAGAAAATAATTGAATGCCTCGAAGACATAGGTATTGATGGAAAAGATATAAGAATATTGAGTAACATTTATTGGGAGCAAACTGCGACAGTAACATCTGGGTGTCAGAAAGAATTTCAGTGGCGAGCGCGCAGTATCAAGTCTCGTCGGCTTCGCGCAGGTGACTCAGTGTGTGTCCGTAGTTGTGATGTGCTACGGAGCGAACGGAATAATTTGTCTTCTCTTTTACTTTCACAATTGCCTCCACGGCTGGCGGAGTTGTGGATTAAAGTTGCTACCATAAGTGAAATGGGTTCATTTTCGATACAAGACAACAGGAGGCTGAGACGATTGGGAGTCATGACCCAAGTGGGCCCGCCACCCTTAGAGTGTAAAGGAGTATGTAGGGCCGAAACACTTTTCGGACGGGGGGACCTCTTCTGGTGATCAGATTTCTTCCTGTTGTATCGCTCTGTAAAGAGTTTCCTATCATAGTTACATGGTCAAACCAGTGACGATCGGGAAAGACCGATTGACTTCTGGAAAGACAGATGACACTGGGAAAGACTAGAAACCGGCTGACCGGGTTAGCACCCCGTAAGCTGTATTCAATTGCTACAGGACCCAAAAATGATAGATGCCCCCAGGATTCACCGAAAGGGGGGGAGAATGTTGAATCCACAGGCGCCTCATTGGAATCGACCAGACCCGTTACACGGACTTCGAGCTCTGAACAACGGCTGGAATTTCCATGTGCCTGTGGTAGGGAATTCTCTACTCAGAGAGGAATGAAAATCCACCGAACGAAAAAGGAGTGTGGGAGGTCATCTGGGGGAGATCAACAGCGCTCTGTCTCGACGGGTAAGACGTTAGAAGAACGCAGCCAGGAGTCAATCCACAGTGCTGAGTACATTCAAGTTGATCTGCCTGATGATGATCTCACACACTTCTTGGACGGGAAGAGAGATGCAATCAAGTTTCAACCTGCCAGTGCAAAAGGGCTTTTGGAACATCTGGATGAAGCCTTGGCAAAAGAGTTGGATAACAACCTGAAGCAGATAACTTTGGAGAAGAAGCTGGAAATCTTCGGCGACATAATATATCTGCACTGTCGCAAAGTGTTCGGAGTGAGGGAGGCAAGGGAAAGTAATCCACCACGAAAAGTAGAAGACAAATTAAAATAGAAGAAATCAGGAAACAGAAGAAGCATGCCCGAAAACTTTTCAAGAACGCAGTTGCTGCCGAGAAGGAAGGGTTACGACAGGTTTGGGAGCACCTGAAAGGCCAACATAATGCCATTTGTAGAGCAGAAAGATTGTGCAGGAAGAGAAGGAAGACTCGAAGGGATAGGGAAAGATTCTTCAGTGAGCCCTTCAAGTTTGCCAAAGAACTGATTGAGCAGCCCCGGTCGGGTACGCTAAACATCAAGAAAGAAGACCTGGAAGAACACCTTAGAATGACATATTCAGATGGTCGCAGAGATGAGCCGCTCAGCAGCATGGCAGGCCTTAAATGGCCGAGTAAGACAGGAGCTGAATTTAACACCAAGCCCCCATCGGTGCAAGAGGTAGAAAGCATTGTCCAGAAAGCTCGGTGCAAGTCAGCTCCAGGTCCTAATGGTGTTCCATATGTGGTGTATAAGAGATGACCTGAAGTGCTCAAACGACTGCTCCGTTTACTGAAGAATGCGTGGAAAACCCAGCTTGTGAGCAAGGAATGGAGAAAGGTGAACGGAGTCTACATCCCGAAGGAGCAAAATTCCACAGACATCAGTCAGTTCAGGCCAATCTCACTACTCAATGTGGAAGAGAAGATATTCTTCTCAGTGATGGCGAAAAGACTCACTACATACCTCCTGGCAAATGGGTACATTGACACTACCATTCAGAAAGGAGGTATCCCAGGTACACCAGGTTGTCTAGAGCATGCCACAATGATCTGGGAAGCAATCCAAAAGGCAAAGTCTGACAGAACGTACCTCCATGTAATCTGGTTGGATCTAGCGAATTCTTATGGATCCCTTCCACACCAGATGTTGTTGCAGGCCCTAGAAATGTATCATGTTCCACAAGAGATTGCAGCAATGCTGAAGCTGTATTTCGCAGGGTTTGCTGTCAGATTTTCAACCAGAGAGTACACAACGAAGTGGATTGGCCTTGAAGTTGGAATTGCGATGGGGTGTACCATCTCTCCGATACTATTCGTGATGGCTATGCAGGTAATCCTCAACGCGGCTGAAGGAATATCTATATTTCCAAAGCTCGGTGGAATGTGTCACGTGCAACCGCTCAAAGCATTCATGGATGACACAACAATTCTGATATCAGATGAACATCAGGCCCGAAGGATGTTAGAACGCCTGGATGAACTAGTCAGCTGGTGGAGAATGAGCTTCAACCCAAGAAGTCGAGAAGCCTATCAGTCAGGAAAGGGAAGATAGCAGAGGACATATTCATGGTTTCCAACCAAAGAATCCCTACTGTCATTGAGGAACCTGGTAAAAGTCTTGGCAGGGTGTACGATGCCTTTTAAAAGACTCGAAGGCAGTGCAACAGATAATAGAAATGGCAGACAGAGGACTACAGATCATAGATCAAAGCAGACTCCTGGGAAAGTTCAAACTGTGGTGCCTCCAGTTCATGTTGATACCGAAGTTGCTGTGGCCACTGCTTATATACGAAATAAGCACAAGTACCGTGGAAGCTATAGAGCAGAAGGTCAACAAGTTCATGAGAAAGTGGCTAGGGGTACCACCAGGTCTGTCAGATGTAGCACTGTACTGCAAAAAGTCAAAATTTCTGCTACCTTTCAAGTCAGTTGTTGAAGAGTACAGAGTTGGAAAGGCAAGGCTTGCAATGATGCTACGCGAGTCAGCTGATGACGTGGTTAAGTCCATTCAGCCCACACTGAAAACGGGAAGGAAGTGGAGAGTGGAAGAAGCTGTTGATGCTGCCAAAGAGTCACTCAAACTGAGGGAGGTAATCGGATACACACAAACGAATAGACGGGGATTTGGTCATGGAGACATCCGCTGGTGGTCCAAGGCATCAAGCAGGGAGCGCAGAGACATGGTAGTTCAGGAGATACGAGGAGCTGAGAATGATAAGAGGTTGCAAAAAGCAGTGCAGCAGGTCGAACAAGGCCAATGGACTACGAACGAACAAACGAACGAACTTTATTTTCAAAGGGTTAAGAATTGGGCACGCAGGCCCGTCTGACATTCTGCCCTTCTTCTCTCTCTCGTCATGTATACTATATCCTTTCATCCTCACATTTACTTTAAGCATAATTAAGGCATTTATTATTATAAAAGTAATATTACATTTGCAATAATCATCATAATTAAAGTACGTTTTTAAAATAAAATTTAAAAATAAAATAAAAGATAATAATAATAATAATGAATTTAAAAATAAAGTAAATAAAAATAAACATTAAAAAAAAAAACAACAACAACAAGACATAAAAATCGAATTCTTCCTACAGTAAATTAGTGATTTGAGACATATTCAGAAGTATGTTATAAGAAATCGTGAAATTATCAAACGGTGTGCAACTGAATGAGTCAGGGACTTTTTTTAGGTTCATCACATGAGGTGGGGTAAACAGTTACTTTCCTCGTTGTCTTTGCGTCTTGAACGAACGAACGAACGAACTTTATTTTCAAAGGGTTAAGAATTGGGCACGCAGGCCCGTCTTACATTCTGCCCTTCTTCTCTCTGTCATCTTACATACCTTATCCTTTCAAAAGCACATGTATTTTTAGCATTATTTAAGCATGCAACATTATCGAGGTAAAATAATAACACACATTTGTAACATCCAGACATAATCAAATTTAAGGAGGGAAAGAATTATTAATTAAAATAAATTAACAAAAATTAATACCTTAAAAAAAATTAAAAAAAAAACAAATTAAAAAAAAGAAAAGAAACTAACAAACACAATCTAAACCATTCATAAAGTAAATAAGACATAATTTGAAACGTAATCAGATAATGGTGGCATATAATAAGAACTCGTGACATTTTGGAAATCTGCTGAATTAGTTGGGACTTCATGTGTTGTCAGCGCATGCGGAAAATATTCCCACAAGTGAGCTACTTTGAGTCCCAAGCAGATACTGCCACAGGGAGTGAATTGTTGACGCCTCCACATGGGAAGGAGCCCTGCAGAGGTCCTTGACATGGAATGATATATGGCATATGGCACCTCTTAGGCTCAGCTTCGTTGTTAGATCAATGTATGACCTGCTGCCGTCGGCCACCAACCTTGTGAAATGGGGAAGTCGGATGATGAGAAGTGCCCCCTGTGCCAGGGAAGGCAGACACTCGAACACGTGCTCTCAGCGTGTAAGGTGTCATTAGGACAAGGGCGATAAACTTGGCGCCATAACAAAGTGCTAAATGAGCTTGCTGCGACAATAGATCTGGCAAGGATGAAGGCGAATAGCAAACCCGATCCGAGCACCGCAAATACATACTTTCTGAGGGCAGGAAAGTCAGCACACCCAAACCGAGTAAACCTGGTAGCAGTTTACCATCTCTTCTTGACTGCAAACGACTGGGAGATAGCGGTAGACCTACCTGGACAAGGGGCATATCCAGAGAGTATCAGAAAATCGCGGAGACGGCCGGATATAGTGCTTCATTCTTCAGCAACGCTTCAGGTCATACTGATTGAACTGACCGTGCCATTTGAATCCAGATTAGACGAGCAACATTCGTTCAAAGCGGCCTAGTATAGTGATCTGGCCGCGGATCTGAGACACGATGGGTTCACTGCAAGGGTCATGGCTGTTGAAATTGGCGCAAGAGGGCTTGTGGCTGCATCAGTGTATGATCTATTGAAACTGTTGGGGCTGAAGGGACAGTCGAGAACAAGGGCACTGAAGAAGCTTAGTGAAACTGCCGAAAAGGCATCAGGCTCTTTGTGGAACAACCGCAATGGGCAATGGGAATCGTGACAATAAACGCTGCGGTACAGAAAACACCAGGAATTTTTCTAAGTCTACAATGCGCTGAGTTTTTAGGCGTACTAGTGAAAGGGCTGTGGCTGAGAGGCGACAGGCGATGTATACTATAAGGGGTGTCAGGAAGAATTTCAGTGGTGAGCGCGCAGTGTCAAGTCTCGTCGGCTTCGCGCAAGTGACTCAGTGTGTGTCCGTAGTTGTGATGTGCTACGGAGCGAACGGAATAATTTGTCTTCTCTTTGTTACTTTCACAATTGCCTCCACGGCTGGCGGAGTTATGGATTAAAGTTGCTGTGATAGGAAAGGGAAAGAACTGAGATATGACTAAGTAGGAATAATGTAGGAGTAGTAAGACTTAGCTCTGACGTCACCAAAACACGGGAAATCAGTGTCTGAAGTGGAAGAGTTGGGGTCACTCTTACTATGGTCGTCAGCGTGTGAACAGGTTAGAAATTAGACTAACCGTATGACCATCTGAAACTTAGTGGACAGCTCAAGTATCACCGTGTTATGATACCGCTGCAATTCGCAGAAAGGGAAAGATGTTCCCATGACAATTAAAGTTCATGTCGAGCTGTATCCAAGTGTATTATCAGCAGTTTTATTCAAGTAAACATGGTATGTAAACTCTCGAATAATTAGTCAAGGGCAAGTGATCGAAGACAGGGGTTCGAAGTAGTGGTCCAGTTCGGACATATGAAGCATACTTTATAAGACAGCAGTGGTATAGAATAAATATCCAGCACTGGTGGTAATCAAGATTATTACTTCAAAACCATACTGCATTTATCGTGAACAGCACATTAAGAAGTAGTGTATAGTAGACAGCATCGAAGTGAAGGGTGTTCAGTATTCAACGTAGATCAAGAGTTAGTCAAGTAGTCCATGAACAGTGAGTTACATGATGTATGAAGAACAATGTAGAAGTCTCATGTATGCTATTACCATTTATAATCTGGCACAGGGATGCCACCTGTGAATATGTTCTTAGTCAACAATAAAGAGTTTTGTTGATCAGCGACTAGTCGATCAGTTATTTCAGTTGGCATAATGGTTTGAACATTAACTACCACTCATCAATCACATAAACTAGGCAGGCAGAAATTGAGTAGATATTCAAGAACTGACGAGTGCACGTCTAGTCAAGAACACACACAAACAAGGGTCAACGTAACAACAACTACACAAGAACAGAACCTGGGTTGAAACTATCACATTGCTACCATAAGTGAAATCGGTTCATTTTCGATACAAGACAACAGGAGGCTGAGACGCTTGGGAGTCATGACCCAAATGGGCCCGCCCCCCTCAGAGTGTAAAGGAGTATGTAGGGCCGAAACACTTGTTGGACGGGGGACTACTTCTGATGATCAGATTGCTTCCTGTTGTATCGCTCTGTAAAGAGTTTCCTATCATCATGGAAGGAATTATTCACCATACATAGACATAAAAAGAGGTGTCAGACAAAGTTGTGTGCTGTCCCCCTGTCTATTTAATTTATACACCGAAAAATTTTTCAAACAGATACAGGAAATACCAGGACTGAACATCAGTGGAAGGTCAATAAACAACCTTAGATATGCAGATGATACCGTGTTTGTTAGCTGAAAGCAAACAGGAGTTACAATAACTAGTGAAGCAAGTGAACCGTATTAGTCATGAATATGGACTCGACATTAATATTGAGAAAACAAAAACTATGATAATTAGCGAAAGAGACGATAAACCCACATTAAAGATAAGCGTTAACTGGAAAATCCTGGAACAAGTCAAGAGCTATGTATATCTTGGTCATATAATAACAGAAGATGGCAGATGTGAAACAGAAATCAAGAAGAGAATAGGAATGGCCAAAACTGTATTCAACAACATGAAACATGTACTGACATCTAAACAGTTATCTCACAAATTAAAACTGAGAATCATAAAGTGTGTTATATATATATATATATATATATATATATATATATATATATATATATATATATATATATATATATATATATATATATATATATATATATATATATATATATATATATATTGCCATTGCGAATGTTATTATGCCACGTGGTAATCTCCATTTTCATAGCTTCTATCTTCCCAAGGACATCAAAGATGTCACTTCCTTTACCTTGAAGTGACAGGTTGAGCTGTTATCTGAGTAAATTAGGTCATTCATCCGCCATGTTTCATTCACCGCTCTAGTTTCATTCACCCTTAACATAATTTCATTCACCCTTGGTTTTATCCGTCGCTTTTTCACGATCTATCTGTTATGAAGTTTGTGATTCGTTTTGTGTCCCATTTGTGTTTTGTATTTTTATGATTTCTGTCTATATTTTTTGTCCAAGTTGCCTGTATGTAACTGTGGCTGACGAAGGGTGAGACCAGAAACGTCCCGTATTTCCTGTGTACCGTTAATTTGTAAACCTGATTAAATATTGTTTTATTTGTTTATATATATATATATATATATATATATATATATATATATATATATATATATATATATAAATATATATATATATATATATATATATATATATATATATATATATATATATATATATATATATATATATATATATATATATATACATACCAGTTTAAGAATCACTAGGATATGTCACGCCATTGTGTTACCCTTTTGTCAATGTTATACCCGTTGGGTTCATAAGGAGCATGTGCCTTCAGTACATTCAAGCCAGGACTTCCTGTCCTGTGCCATCCGTTCAAGGTTTTCCGTGTTTTTCTTAATTCTTTTTATTTACCCTGGGGGATTACAGAACAAGGACTACCTTGTGGTGTTATCAACTGGTTAACAAAGTCTGAGATTATCCGGCACAATGCTTTTTCTAGTGCTGTTATTTCTGCATCATAGCTGGAACAAATTTCTCCGCAAGGGCCAAAGATGCAAGGGTGGTCATCCGGGTGCAGGTTGGGGCATTTTATCACTGCGCCATAACCAGCGTTGGTGGTAGCTTCAAAAGCAGATCCATCTGTGTAGACATGGATGATATCTTGTGGATATGAGTCTATAGTTTCAAAGGCGATGGTTTTCAGTAATGGTGCTAGGGTGTTCTTGTCTACTGAAGATTCAGAGAGTTCAGTTCTTACTGTGAGAGTAGTTGCCTGCCAACAATGTGGTTCATTATTGATAGTTACCATTGGCTTTCTAACTGCTGGTAGGTGGTGTTTGATACTAGCATCTTTTTCATTTTTAAGAAAAGGTGTCTTTTGTATTGTGTGTTTTTGGTGCCCCTGCTCTATCATTTTCCTAATCTCCTCCTTTGTGTCCATTCTGATATACCTTTCGTATGTTTCCACAGCTGAACGTTCTCTTCTTAGGTTTAAAGGTTCAATATTGGTGTTGATTTCGCATGCATCAGTCGGCGTTGTCTTCATGGCACCACTTATAAACCGTAGAGCGTGATTTTGGACTTTGTCTAACTTTTGTAGGAGGCTTTTGCTTGTAATAGTTTGGATGGGAAAGGTGTAGTCAATGACTGAGCGGCCATATCCAATATAGAGTTGGCGTAATGAAGGCTAGTTTGCTCCCCACGTACAGGAGAAAAGGTACTTGATGAACCTAAGTCTTGTGGATGCTATCTCAATCAGCTTGTCTATGTGAGGCTCCATGGTAAGTCTACGGTCAAATTGGGAATTCTTCGTATGCTAGTTTCTCTCCGTTCATCAAGACCTCAATGTTTTTCTCATTAACTCTCTTGTTTTGACTAAACAGGCTGTACACAGTTTTCTCTACATTAATGTCAAGTTTCCAGAACTGGCACTATGCAGAGATGGTTGTTTTAGCAAAATTGTTTACAAATTCTGTTGTAGAATCGAATACGGAAATCGACAGTGTCACTAGCATATCACGCGTCACGGCAAAACAAGCGAGAGGGTCTCAATGAAAAACAAACATGGCCACTACAGCAGTAGTGAAATGTGTTTTATTTCAAACTTCTGAAGGATGGTATAACTACATGGATGGACGAATAACAGAAAGACTTACATGTTTAGATTCTGGAAGTTTGCCTCTACGTTCACATATATGTAATATAGCTGGAAGTATTTTGGATAGGAAGATTTCGTAAGTTGAAAGTATAAAACTATGTTAAATGGACGGACGAATAAGAAAAATAGATGGAATGTTAGCTGTGGACTGTCCGGTTCTAACTAGACTAAAATGGACAGAATCGGATGGATATAAGACTAGAATGACGAAGGAAGAGGTGGAACAGTTTGTACAGAAGTCAAAATTGCATGCTCACTGGACATAGAGTTGCCTCTACGCCTTAGCCATCTACGGTTGTGTGCGGCCTGCCAAGTCGTTGATGTCCAGTGTGATTTCTGAAGTCTGAAGGTAATCTGGATTATAAAGACTATCATGTATATATTTCTTTTATTACGTATTATTACCTGATGAATATTATTTGTACTGGACAACCGATAGTATAGTCTGGCGCTCTCTCTTCCAAACCTCTACCCCTCACGGTTGAAGGGGAACGACTAAGTAAGTAAGAATATTATAAGACTTGCATCAGTTTATTTGAATTTGTGCATGATGAGAAGGATCAAGCATTTTCAGATAAACTATAAGACCTGTAATTAATATTTGGAAGGATCAAGCTGTAAAGTAATTGAGGATGTACAGGAGTGGTTAAACAAGATAATTGTTAGTACATATAACTAATTGAAATGGTTAAGCTTGTACTGTATAACTGAAATTATGTCCTTGCTTAGTATGAATTTATAACTTCGACATCTGTTGACTGACTGGTCTGACATCTGGGCTTGTCAATTACAAATCTAGCCAGATACTAGCCAAGACCGATATGTTGTCTTAGGTTCATTTGACAATTCGATCATACTGTCAACTATCAGAAGCCTATGTTGTTCATCAGTGGCAATCCCACATAAGTGGCAGAACCCAAAGTGTGAATTACAGCTGGTTCTTGGTACCCCTACTGTTGGGTCTGCCAAGACTGATAATTCCAGTGACAGTTCGGTGTCAGCAATATCAAGAATCAAAGATAAGTGTTCAATAAAGAACCTGACAGAATCCTTACATGAACCAACAGCTATTATATTATTACATGAGCAAGTCAAATGATGACAATAGTGTATTAAAGTCAAAGGACTCAAAGAACAGTACCACTAGGTTAGTAAATCAAGCATTCCTTAAATTTACTAGCCAGGAGAATAGTATTCCAGATCCTGAAGTGTAAAGGACAGTACTATTAATTAATTTACCAAGTGACTTGTGTTTAACACTTTTTTTTCCAAGAGGAAAAAACATTCCTGTAGATAAGAGATAATATTAATTCTGTAAATTATTGTGTGAATATTTTATTACTCTTTTCCAAACAGCAGAAAAAAGAAATCACTATAAATATTAAATGATTCATTAATTGTACCTGAGGACTTGTTTACTTTTTACCATTGTGTTTAAAGTTTTTGTTCATTTTATTTATCCCCTAGCATCAAATTTTTCATAGGATAGTTGTGGGGAGGAGGCGCCTTAAATACTGGTACTGCTTCTTACCATCTGGGCCAGTGATTTTCACAGTCTGACTATACCTATGATGTCTATACACCAGTGCTTATTTCTAAGACTAGGGTACTACTTTTAAGACCAGAATTCTTGACTGGCATTCTATCCTTGTATCATCTGATACACCTGGATATCATCTTATCTATTACTTATATAATCAATAACCTCTCGTCACAGTTGTCAGGTTCTTGTTCATATTTTTGGTGGTTTGGGGATGTTTTCCTTCTGTCCAGATGACTAGATCATTGGCTAAGAGTGCTATTTGACAGGTGATGACATCTGGGAGGTCATTTATATATATATAAGAAAAAGTGTACATCTTATTGCTGATCCCGGGGGCAGTCCTTCCTCCAGGGTCCTTTGTTTTGATGTAGATCCACTGAACTAATTGTGGCCATAAGCATGTTTTTTTTTACTTGTATATGGATTAACTTGATGTTTGAAGACTAAAAAGAAAGTTTTATTGTCTACAACAGTAATTTGTCTTTGGTAAGATCGTATTCTACAGTCAACTTTTTAGGATTTTTCAATTTTACATGCAAAATGTTTTAAGTATACTGAACATACTTGTGTTAATACTACCAAAGACATTATATATTTAAATTCTCTATTAATTTCCCTACACTTTGGTATATAATAAGTATATGTTCAAAGGAAAATTCACAAACAAATTTAGACTGAAAGATGAACACTTCACTCTATAAAATTCTGCCCACAAAAAAAAGTCTGGCACAGCGTGCAAAATAACTCTGGAATGAATGAGGACGTTGTTAGCAATCTACATTTAATGATTTGGCGTGATGTGCTGTGCAAACCTAATGTCGACACCTGTCTTGACTTGCGGTACCCTACAAAGTTCGTCAACTATACCATGATCTGTGCAGTGAAGAAATGACATGGAAGAATAGACAGTGAAGACATGTCAATGAAGAACCGACAGTGAAGAATGGTGCTATTTGTAATGCCACTGTTTGAGCACTGGAAACAGGAAACAGAAGACAGGAGGAACCCCAGATAGAAATATCAGCACTGAAACAACCAGATATAAAACAAAACTATCTAATCGACGTCAAAAATAAATATCAACAGTTACTGACAGAAAGCATGGAGCAGTATAGAAGAGAAAACCCAGAAGAAAAAGTAACCACAATATGAGAATGCTTACAAACAAGCATACAATCAGCAAATGCAAATTTACCTAAAAACAAGCCTAAGAAAAATCAAATTTAATGACAGATGACATCTTGAGTAAAATTGCAGAAAGAAAGAAAGCAAATAACACTCCAGAATATAAAACAATAGACAATGACATACGTACTATGTGTAGACAAGCAAAAGAACGGTGGATAGAAACAAAATGCATGGAAATAGAAGACTTGGAAGCAAAGCACATGACAAGAGATATGCATTAAGCAATAAAGAAATTATCAAATAGGTTGCGGTTTGCACAAGGAGGAAGCTGTATCAATAAAAAAAATAAAAAAAAATGGTGTAATATTACTTGATGAGAAAGACATATCAAACAGATGGGCAGAATACGTAAAATAACTATTCGAGGACAACAGAGGTAAAAAAACCATCACCAGATTCTAATGAAGGCCCAAACATTCTCAGATCAGAAGTAGAGAATACCATACATATGATACAAAAAGGAAAATCAGCAGGCACTGACAACATAAAATTTGAAATGATAGAAGCCCTGGAGGGCTGTGGTATAGATACAATCACAGATCTATGCAACGATATATACAATACATGATATATACCACACGACATGAAGACATCAGTTTTTTTAACATTGCCCAAAAAACCTAGTGCAACAGAATGTTCAGACTTCAGAACAATCAGCCTGATGAGTCATGCAATTAAGATAATGCTCAAAATCATACAGGAAAGAATAAAAAGTAAGGCAGACAGCGAAATCCAAGAAGAACAGTTTGGTTTTAGACGGAACAGTGGAACAAGAGAGGCAATATTTTGCCTAAGAATATTAGCATAAAAATATACAGAGGTCCAAAAAAGTATGCACGTGTGCTTCATTGAAGGCTTTTGACAGAGTCCATCACGAGAAAATAATTGAATGCCTCGAAGACATAGGTATTGATGGAAAAGATATAAGAATATTCAGTAACATTTATTGGGAGCAAACTGCGACAGTAAGATCTGGGTGTCAGGAAGAATTTCAGTGGCGAGCGCGCAGTGTCAAGTCTCGTCGGCTTCGCGCAGGTGACTCAGTGTGTGTCCGTAGTTTCGATGTGCTACGGAGCGAACGGAATAAATTGTCTTCTCTTTTACTTTCACAATTGCCTCCACGGCTGGCGGAGTTGTGGATTAAAGTTGCTACCATAAGTGAAATGGGTTCATTTTCGATACAAGACAACAGGAGGCTGAGACGATTGGGAGTCATGACCCAAGTGGGCCCGCCACCCTTAGAGTGTAAAGGAGTATGTAGGGCCGAAACACTTTTCGGACGGTGGGACCTCTTCTGGTGATCAGATTTCTTCCTGTTGTATCGCTCTGTAAAGAGTTTCCTATCATAGTTACATGGTCAAACCAGTGACGATCGGGAAAGACCGATTGACTTCTGGAAAGACAGATGACACTGGGAAAGACTAGAAACCGGCTGACCGGGTTAGCACCCCGTAAGCTGTATTCAATTGCTACAGGACCCAAAAATGATAGATGCCCCCAGGATTCACCGAAAGGGTGGGGGGGTGGGAGAATGTTGAATCCACAGGCGCCTCATTGGAATCGACCAGACCCGTTACACGGACTTCGAGCTCTGAACAACGGCTGGAATTTCCATGTGCCTGTGGTAGGGAATTCTCTACTCAGAGAGAAATGAAAATCCACCGAACGAAAAAGGAGTGTGGGAGGTCATCTGGGGGAGATCAACAGCGCTCTGTCTCGACGGGTAAGACGTTAGAAGAACGCAGCCAGGAGTCAATCCACAGTGCTGAGTACATTCAAGTTGATCTGCCTGATGATGATCTCACACACTTCTTGGACGGGAAGAGAGATGCAATCAAGTTTCCACCTGCCAGTGCAAAAGGGCTTTTGGAACAGCTGGACGAAGCCTTGGCAAAAGAGTTGGATAACAACCTGAAGCAGATAACTTTGGAGAAGAAGCTGGAAATCTTCGGCGACATAATATATCTGCACTGTCGCAAAGTGTTCGGAGTGAGGGAGGCAAGGGAAAGTAATCCACCACGAAAAGTAGAAGACAAATTAAAATAGAAGAAATCAGGAAACAGAAGAAGCATGCCCGAAAACTTTTCAAGAACGCAGTTGCCGCCGAGAAGGATGGGTTACGACAGGTTTGGGAGCACCTGAAAGGCCAACATAATGCCATTTGTAGAGCAGAAAGATTGTGCAGGAAGAGAAGGAAGACTCGAAGGGATAGGGAAAGATTCTTCAGTGAGCCCTTCAAGTTTGCCAAAGAACTGATTGAGCAGCCCCGGTCGGGTACGCTAAACATCAAGAAAGAAGACCTGGAAGAACACCTTAGAATGACATATTCAGATGGTCGCAGAGATGAGCCGCTCAGCAGCATGGCAGGCCTTAAATGGCCGAGTAAGACAGGAGCTGAATTTAACACCAAGCCCCCATCGGTGCAAGAGGTAGAAAGCATTGTCCAGAAAGCTCGGTGCAAGTCAGCTCCAGGTCCTAATGGTGTTCCATATGTGGTGTATAAGAGATGACCTGAAGTGCTCAAACGACTGCTCCGTTTACTGAAGAATGCGTGGAAAACCCAGCTTGTAAGCAAGGAATGGAGAAAGGTGAACGGAGTCTACATCCCGAAGGAGCAAAATTCCACAGACATCAGTCAGTTCAGGCCAATCTCACTACTCAATGTGGAAGGGAAGATATTCTTCTCAGTGATGGCGAAAAGACTCACTACATACCTCCTGGCAAATGGGTACATTGACACTACCATTCAGAAAGGAGGTATTCTAGGTACACCAGGTTGTCTAGAGCATGCCACAATGATCTGGGAAGCAATCCAAAAGGCAAAGTCTGACAGAACGTACCTCCATGTAATCTGGTTGGATCTAGCGAATTCTTATGGATCCCTTCCACACCAGATGTTGTTGCAGGCCCTAGAAATGTATCATGTTCCACAAGAGATTGCAGCAATGCTGAAGCTGTATTTCGCAGGGTTTGCTGTCAGATTTTCAACCAGAGAGTACACAACGAAGTGGATTGGCCTTGAAGTTGGAATTGCGATGGGGTGTACCATCTCTCCGATACTATTCGTGATGGCTATGCAGGTAATCCTCAACGCGGCTGAAGGAATGGCTATATTTCCAAAGCTCGGTGGAATGTGTCACGTGCAACCGCTCAAAGCATTCATGGATGACACAACAATTCTGATATCAGATGAACATCAGGCCCGAAGGATGTTAGAACGCCTGGATGAACTAGTCAGCTGGTGCAGAATGAGCTTCAAACCCAAGAAGTCGAGAAGCCTATCAGTCAGGAAAGGGAAGATAGCAGAGGACATATTCATGGTTTCCAACCAAAGAATCCCTACTGTCATTGAGGAACCTGGTAAAAGTCTTGGCAGGGTGTACGATGCCTCATTAAAAGACTCGAAGGCAGTGCAACAGATAATAGAAATGGCAGACAGAGGACTACAGATCATAGACCAAAGCAGACTCCTGGGAAAGTTCAAACTGTGGTGCCTCCAGTTCATGTTGATACCGAAGTTGCTGTGGCCACTGCTTATATACGAAATAAGCACAAGTACAGTGGAAGCTATAGAGCAGAAGGTCAACAAGTTCATGAGAAAGTGGCTAGGGGTACCACCAGGTCTGTCAGATGTAGCACTGTACTGCAAAAAGTCAAAATTTCTGCTACCTTTCAAGTCAGTTGTTGAAGAGTACAGAGTTGGAAAGGCAAGGCTTGCAATGATGCTACGCGAGTCAGCTGATGACGTGGTTAAGTCTATTCAGCCCACACTGAAAACGGGAAGGAAGTGGAGAGTGGAAGAAGCTGTTGATGCTGCCCAAGAGTCACTCAAACTGAGGGAGGTAATCGGATACACACAAACGAATAGACGGGGATTTGGTCATGGAGACATCCGCTGGTGGTCCAAGGCATCAAGCAGGGAACGCAGAGACATGGTAGTTCACGAGATACGAGGAGCTGAGAATGATAAGAGGTTGCAAAAAGCAGTGCAGCAGGTCGAACAAGGCCAATGGACTACGAACGAACAAACGAACGAACTTTATTTTCAAAGGGTTAAGAATTGGGCACGCAGGCCCGTCTGACATTCTGCCCTTCTTCTCTCTCTCGTCATGTATACTATATCCTTTCATCCTCACATTTACTTTAAGCATAATTAAGGCATTTATTATTATAAAAGTAATATTACATTTGCAATAATCATCATAATTAAAGTACGTTTTTAAAATAAAATTTAAAAATAAAATAAAAGATAATAATAATAATAATGAATTTAAAAATAAAGTAAATAAAAATAAACATTAAAAAAAAAAAAAAAAAACAACAACAAGACATAAAAATCGAATTCGTCCTACAGTAAATTAGTGATTTGAGACATATTCAGGAGTATGTTATAAGAAATCGTGAAATTATCAAACGGTGTGCAACTGAATGAGTCAGGGACTTTTTTTAGGTTCATCAAATGAGGTGGGGTAAACAGTTACTTTCCTCGTTGTCTTTGCGTCTCGAACGAACGAACGAACGAACTTTATTTTCAAAGGGTTAAGAATTGGGCACGCAGGCCCGTCTTACATTCTGCCCTTCTTCTCTCTGTCATCTTACATACCTTATCCTTTCAAAAGCACATGTATTTTTAGCATTATTTAAGCATACAACATTATCGAGGTAAAATAATAACATACATTTGTAACATCCAGACATAATCAAATTTAAGGAGGGAAAGAATTATTAATTAAAATAAATTAACAAAAATTAATACCTTAAAAAAAAACTTAAAAAAAAATTAAAAAAAAAGAAAAGAAACTAACAAACACAATCTAAACCATTCATACAGTAAATAAGACATAATTTGAAACGTAATCAGATAATGGTGGCATATAATAAGAACTCGTGACATTTTGGAAATCTGCTGAATTAGTTGGGACTTCATGTGTTGTCAGCGCATGCGGAAAATATTCCCACAAGTGAGCTACTTTGAGTCCCAAGCAGATACTGCCACAGGGAGGGAATTGTTGACGCCTCCACATGGGAAGGAGCCCTGCAGAGGTCCTTGACATGGAATGATATATGGCATAGGGCACCTCTTAGGCTCAGCTTCGTTGTTAGATCAATGTATAACCCTCTGCCGTCGGCCACCAACCTTGTGAAATGGGGAAGTCGGATGATGAGAAGTGCCCCCTGTGCCAGGGAAGGCAGACACTCGAACACGTGCTCTCAGCGGGTAAGGTGTCATTAGGGCAAGGGCGATACACTTGGCGCCATAACAAAGTGCTAAATGAGCTTGCTGCGACAATAGATCTGGCAAGGATGAAGGCGAATAGCAAACCCGATCCGAGCACCGCAAATACATACTTTCTGAGGGCAGGAAAGTCAGCACACCCCAAACCGAGTAAACCTGGTAGCAGTTTACCATCTCTTCTTGACTGTGCAAACGACTGGGAGATAGCGGTAGACCTACCTGGACAAGGGGCATATCCAGAGAGTATCAGAAAATCGCGGAGACGGCCGGATATAGTGCTTCATTCTTCAGCAACGCTTCAGGTCATACTGATTGAACTGACCGTGCCATTTGAATCCAGATTAGACGAGCAACATTCGTTCAAAGCGGCCAAGTATAGTGATCTGGCCGCGGATCTGAGACACGATGGGTTCACTGCAAGGGTCATGGCTGTTGAAATTGGCGCAAGAGGGCTTGTGGCTGCATCAGTGTATGATCTATTGAAACTGTTGGGGCTGAAGGGACAGTCGAGAACAAGGGCACTGAAGAAGCTTAGTGAAACTGCTGAAAAGGCATTAGGCTCTTTGTGGAACAACCGCAATGGGCAATGGGAATCGTGACAATAAACGATGCGGTACAGAAAACACCAGGAATTTTTCTAAGTCTACAATGCGCTGAGTTTTTAGGCGTACTAGTGAAAGGGCTGTGGCTGAGAGGCGACAGGCGATGTATACTATAAGGGGTGTCAGGAAGAATTTCAGTGGCGAGCACGCAGTGTCAAGTCTCGTCGGCTTCGCGCAAGTGACTCAGTGTGTGTCCGTAGTTGTGATGTGCTACGGAGCGAACGGAATAATTTGTCTTCTCTTTGTTACTTTCACAATTGCCTCCACGGCTGGCGGAGTTATGGATTAAAGTTGCTACCATAAGTGAAATCGGTTCATTTTCGATACAAGACAACAGGAGGCTAAGACGCTTGGGAGTCATGACCCAAATGGGCCCGCCCCCCTTAGAGTGAAAAGGAGTATGTAGGGCCGAAACACTTGTTGGACGGGGGGACTACTTCTGATGATCAGATTGCTTCCTGTTGTATCGCTCTGTAAAGAGTTTCCTATCATCACGGAAGGAATTATTCACCATACATAGACATAAAAAGAGGTGTCAGACAAAGTTGTGTGCTGTCCCCCTGTCTATTTACTTTATACACCGAAAAAATTTTCAGATACAGGAAATACCAGGACTGAACATCAGTGGAAGGTCAATAAACAACCTTAGATATGCAGATGATACCGTGTTTGTTAGCTGAAAGCAAACAGGAGTTACAATAACTAGTGAAGCAAGTGAACCGTATTAGTCATGAATATGGACTCAACATTAATATTGAGAAAACAAAAACTATGATAATTAACAAAAGAGACGATAAACCCACATTAAAGATAAGCGTTAACTGGAAAATCCTGGAACAAGTCAAGAGCTATGTATATCTTGGTCATATAATAACAGAAGATGGCAGATGTGAAACAGAAATCAAGAAGAGAATAGGAATGGCCAAAACTGTATTCAACAACATGAAACATGTACTGACATCTAAACAGTTATCTCACAAATTAAAACTGAGAATCATAAAGTGTTTTATATATATATATATATATATATATATATATATATATATATATATATATATATATATATATATATATATATATATATATATATATATATATATATATATATATATATATATATATATATTGCCATTGCGAATATTATTATGCCACGTGGTAATCTCCATTTTCATAGCTTCTATCTTCCCAAGGACATCAAAGATGTCACTTCCTTTACCTTGAAGTGACAGGTTGAGCTGTTATCTGAATAAATTAGGTCATTCATCCGCCATGTTTCATTCACCGCTCTAGTTTCATTCACCCTTAACATAATTTCATTCACCCTTGGTTTTATCCGTCGCTTTTTCACGATCTATCTGTTATGAAGTTTGTGATTCGTTTCGTGTCCCATTTGTGTATTGTATTTTTATGATTTATGTCTATATTTTTTGTCCAAGTTGCCTGTATGTAACTGTGGCTGACGAAGGGTGAGACCAGAAACGTCCCGTATTTCCTGTGTACCGTTAATTTGTAAACCTGATTAAATATTGTCCTGTGCCATCCATTTCAAGGTTTTCCGTGTTTTTCTTAATTCTTTTTATTTACCCTGGGGGATTACAGAACAAGGACTACCTTGTGGTGTTATCAACTGGTTAACAAAGTCTGAGATTATCCGGCACAATGCTTTTTCTAGTGCTGTTATTTCTGCATCATAGCTGGAACAAATTTCTCCGCAAGGGCCAAAGATGCAAGGGTGGTCATCTGGGTGCAGGTTGGGGCATTTTATCACTGCGCCATACCCAGCGTTGGTGGTAGCTTCAAAAGCAGATCCATCTGTGTAGACATGGATGATATCTTGTGGATATGAGTCTATAGTTTCAAAGGCGATGGTTTTCAGTAATGGTGCTAGGGTGTTCTTGTCTACTGAAGATTCAGAGAGTTCAGTTCTTTCTGTGAGAGTAGTTGCCTGCCAACAATGTGGTTCATTATTGATAGTTGCCATTGGCTTTCTAACTGCTGGTAGGTGGTGTTTGATGCTAGCATCTTTTTCATTTTTAAGAAAAGATGTCTTTTGTGTTGTGTGTTTTTGGTGCCCCTGCTCTATCATTTTCCTAATCTCCTCCTTTGTGTCCATTCTGATATACCTTTCGTATGTTTCCACAGCTGAACGTTCTCTTCTTAGGTTTAAAGGTTCAATATTGGTGTTGATTTCGCATGCATCTGTCAGCGTTGTCTTCATGGCACCACTTATAAACCGTAGAACGTGATTTTGGACTTTGTCTAACTTTTGTAGGAGGCTTTTGCTTGCAATAGTTTGGATGGGAAAGGTGTAGTCAAGGACTGAGCGGCCATATCCAATATAGAGTTGGCGTAATGAAGGCTAGTTTGCTCCCCACCTACAGGAGAAAAGGTACTTGATGAGCCTAAGTCTTGTGGATGCTATCTCAATCAGCTTGTCTATGTGAGGCTCCATGGTAAGTCTACGGTCAAATTGGGAATTCTTCGTATGCTAGTTTCTCTCCGTTCATCCAGACCTCAATGTTTTTCTCATTAACTCTCTTGTTTTGACTAAACAGGCTGTACACAGTTTTCTCTACATTAATTTCAAGTTTCCAGAACTGGCAGTATGCAGAGATGGTTGTTTTAGCAAAATTGTTTACAAATTCTGTTGTAGAATCGAATACGGAAATCGACAGTGTCACTAGCATATCACGCGTCACGGCAAAACAAGCGAGAGGGTCTCAATGAAAAACAAACATGGCCACTACAGCAGTAGTGAAATGTGTTTTATTTCAAACTTCTGAAGGATGGTATAACCACATGGATGGACGAATAACAGAAAGACTTACATGTTTAGATTCTGGAAGTTTGCCTCTACGTTCACATATATGTAATATAGCTGGAAGTATTTTGGATAGGAAGATTTCGTAAGTTGAAAGTATAAAACTATGTTAAATGGACGGACGAATAAGAAAAATAGATGGAATGTTAGCTGTGGACTGTCCGGTTCTAACTAGACTAAAATGGACAGAATCGGATGGATATAAGACTAGAATGACGAAGGAAGAGGTGGAACAGTTTGTACAGAAGTCAAAATTGCATGCTCACTGGACATAGAGTTGCCTCTACGCCTTAGCCATCTACGGTTGTGTGCGGCCTGCCAAGTCGTTGATGTCCAGTGTGATTTCTGAAGTCTGAAGGTAAGCTGGATTATAAAGACTATCATGTATATATTTCTTTTATTACGTATTATTACCTGATGAATATTATTTGTACTGGACAACCGATAGTATAGTCTGGCGCTCTCTCTTCCAAACCTCTACCCCTCACGGTTGAAGGGGAACGACTAAGTAAGTAAGAATATTATAAGACTTGCATCAATTTATTTGAATTTGTGCATGATGAGAAGGATCAAGCATTTTCAGATAAACTATAAGACCTGTAATTAATATTTAGAAGGATCAAGCTGTAAAGTAATTGAGGATGTACAGGAGTGGTTAAACAAGATAATTGTTAGTACATATAACTAATTGAAATGGTTAAGCTTGTACTGTATAACTGAAATTATGTCCTTGCTTAGTATGAATTTATAACTTCGACATCTGTTGACTGACTGGTCTGACATCTGGGCTTGTCAATTACAAATCTAGCCAGATACTAGCCAAGACCGATATGTTGTCTTAGGTTCATTTGACAATTCGATCATACTGTCAACTATCAGAAGCCTGTGTTGTTCATCAGTGGCAATCCCACATAAGTGGCAGAACCCAAAGTGTGAACTACAGCTGGTTCTTGGTACCTCTACTGTTGGGTCTGCCAAGACTGATAATTCCAGTGACAGTTCGGTGTCAGCAATATCAAGAATCAAAGATAAGTGTTCAATAAAGGACCTGACAGAATCCATACATGAACCAACAGCTGTTATAGTATTACAGGAGCAAGTCAGATGATGACAATAGTGTATTAAAGTCAAAGGACTCAAAGAACAGCACCACTAGGTTAGTAAATCAAGCATTCCTTAACTTTACTAGCCAAGAGAATAGTATTCCAGATCCTGAAGTGTAAAGGACAGTACTATTAATTAATTTACCAAGTGACTTGTGTTTAACACTTTTTTTTCCAAGAGGAAAAAACATTCCTGTAGATAAGAGATAATATTAATTCTGTAAATTATTGTGTGAATATTTTATTACTCTTTTCCAAACAGCAGAAAAAAGAAATCACTATAAATATTAAATGATTCATTAATTGTACCTGAGGACTTGTTTACTTTTTACCATTGTGTTTAAAGTTTTTGTTCATTTTATTTATCCCCTAGCATCAAATTTTTCATAGGATAGTTGTGGGGAGGAGGCGCCTTAAATACTGGTACTGCTTCTTACCATCTGGGCCAGTGATTTTCACAGTCTGACTATACCTATGATGTCTATACACCAGTGCTTATTTCTAAGACTAGGGTACTACTTTTAAGACCAGAATTCTAGACTGGCATTCTATCCTTGTATCATCTGATACACCTGGATATCATCTTATCTATTACTTATATAATCAATAACCTCTCGTCACAGTTGTCAGGTTCTTGTTCATATTTTTGGTGGTTTGGGGATGTTTTCCTTTTGTCCAGATAACTAGATCATTGGCTAAGAGTGCTTTTTGACAGGTGATGACATCTGGGAGGTCATTTATATATATATAAGAAATATTGTACATCTTAATGCTGATCCCTGGGGCAGTCCTTCCTCCAGAGTCCTTTGTTTTGATGTAGATCCAATGAACGTTATTCGGATTGTTCTGTTGTGGAAAAAAACCTTTCAGCCAGTTGTACATTCTCCCTGATATTCCCATTTTTCGCACGGCCTATCCTCCAGACTCGATCACAGGCTTGTCTAAGGTCAATAAATGTTGCTAACACATTTTTTTTGTCTTGGTAGGCATCACCTATCTCTTGGGTGAATCTTATCAACTGATCCATTGTCTATTAGTTTCTTCTAAAACCTGATTGATTAGTATTTAGGATCTTAGTGCTTTCTAGCCACCAATATAGCCTTTCATTTATCATCCTTTCAGCGATCTTGCTTAACCCCATTGAAAAAAAGAAGCAAAAAAATATTAAATAATGCAAATAATATTTTGGTTTTTAAATATATTTTTTTTAATTCACTGCATTATAAATAACTTTTGGTGATAGCATGAGAGGAAAGAAGACATCTGATTAAGCTGGGAGAACAAATCATAGAGCAGGTCGACCACTTTAAAAACATTGGAGCTGTCATAGACCGGAAGGGAGGCATCAAAGAAGAGTTGGCTACCCGAAGAGCAACAGCTGGGAAACTTTTTCAAGCCATAAATCGAGGATTCCTCAGCAAAAGAGAAGTTGGTAAGAAGACGAAGATGGCTGTATACCGCTCCACCTATGTCCCAGTCTTGACGATTCACGGGCAATGATTACAACTCACAAATGCCAAATCCAAACATCGGAAATGAGGTATCTGAGGAAGGTGGTTGAAGCAACAAGAAGAGACATGGTCCGCAACCAGACGATAAGTCAAGGTCTTAAAACCCAACCTTTGCAGATCCAAGTAGAACAGTCCCAACTGAGATGGTTTGGCCATATCTGTAGAATGAGAGAAGATTGGCTACCATGGCAAGTGTGGGAAACTAAGAGTCATGGATCCAGACCTCCAGGACGACCCAAAGTCCGCTGGGAGGACAAAATTAGACAATCTTTGAAGGACCGAGGACTAGAACGGAACCAAGACAGTCGAAAGAACAGTATGGCGCTCTCTCTTACAAACCTCTACACCTCACGGTAGGAGAGGAGCGACTAAATAAGTAAGTATAAATAACTTTTCAAGAAAATAAAACAATAAAAATTTGTTCTGCTGTTGTAGTAGTTTATCGGCCTCCATCCTCATGAGATGGCCAAACCACTTAATCCTCCGTATCTCCATATTCCGATGAAGGATGCAGCTCCAACATTTCCTCTGAAGTCATCACATCTCACCCGGTCTCTCCCGGCAACAACAATGGCCCATGCCAAAATATCCCATCTCACAGGATGTGATTTTACTCTCTTGGGCTTGGGTATGGGACACTGTTTGGCACTGACAGCAAAGAGTTGGTAAGAATCTATTAGTTATTGTCTTTCGTTAAGTGTCCGTACTGATGTTCAGATGTTTGATTACTGGTAACACTTAGTAAGTCACTGCATTGGTTTTCTTTACATCTTGTTTCGATTTCTATGTCACGTTTTCTATTTTTAGCAAGAACATCTTCTTCTTCTTCTTCCGTCCTTAGCCACCGACCGTCAAAGCAGTCAGTGGCCATTACGCCTAGTGGCGTCTTAGGGCAACAGCAGATACGTTTTCTTTGCCATTGTTTCCCATCACGCCTAGTGGCGTCTTTAGGGCAACGGCAAATCAACCCATTTGCTGTTGTTTCCGTAATCGAAGTGACTGGCAATAGCAAGAACATATTTCTTAGGTATTTGAACTCTGGAACCTGGTTATGTCTGATATTGTTGACATGTATGTTAAGTGGACCCGGCGATCTGCTAATCTTCATAGTTTCTGTCTCTAATGGTCGATCTTCAAGTTGTATTGTCTACATGTTGAGTTAAGTGCGTTTGCATGTTTTTAGAATCTGTTTGATTAGATGATGTTTTATTGATAACACTGACTTCACAGACTTCAGCTTAAATAAACGTTATAAACTCGGCATCATCATCATTGACGCAGCATGTTTTAAATAAAACACTTATGGGTCTAGATAATAAACACGAGAGTGAGAGAAGGAGTAAACTCTAAGTATAGACTCGTACGTCTAAGATGAGAACACTATAAATGGTACGTGCTTCATCTTTAAACACCTTAAAGTAATGTGACATCGCCATCTTGAGGTCTGTCGTTCTCGGCGCTGGCCCCATCTGGTCAGTCATATTGTCTCTGTGGTTTAGTGCCTGTTCATCACGTTATCTTCAAGCAGATTTATTACAAGGCCATAATAAAGCCTACAAATTAGTTGTGTTTTTGCTCTAGTTGTGTAAATCTGTGTTTTCATGAGCAATAATCGCGTGTGTTATCTGTGTGGCGCAGATTAATACGCGTTGCGCGCAGTAAGTTGAGTGGTTAGGCCAGGGCTTATAAAAGGGATAGCAAGCGGCGAAACTGGGGTATTTTTGAGAGAGCCGCCCAGAAGAGAACAGACGAGCTTAGACAGAGCCAAGCTGTAAATGCCTTGAGCACACAGTCTATGAACACTGGCTGGGTGTTTGTTTGATTGTTTGGTGTTCGGTTCTGTTCGGTAGAATTAAATGTTGATCTGCATAAGGCTTTGTGTTGCTTGAATTGTTAAGTCTGCTGCTGAGAGGGTTGCAAGCAACCAATAATTGCAACCCCTGTCAAACGATCCTTTATAAATTTTCTTAGTGCACGGGTCTTGGGTGTGAGGCACACCAAGCCCCTGTCACAAGTGGCGTCGTCGGCAGGATTGACAGACAGCACGCAGTGAAGCAACTCTTCAGCAATCAGAGCAGCAACAGCCGAAACAGTAGAACACCCATTTCAGTGCAAGGTGAGGGACGGGATCATCCAAGTTGACAAGATTTCTAGTCAACTCTACTAGCAACAAGATGGCGGCACGCAACACACGTGCTGCTAGTAGAACTGATAACGAAGATGTGGCTGAGGTGGATGACCCTGTGGTGGGGCTGGATCGTCAACCAGAACGAGTACAGTACATCGTGGTACCTACTCACAAGAGAGTGCGGTGCTTTGGAGAGCGCACGGGTCCTACGGCCGAGGAATATGTCAGAGAGGTGAGAGCTGCCTGGAGAGTAGGGATGATGAGTAAAGAGGACCAGGCAGATGTTATCCTTGACAGTGTGACCCCAAGTGTCCGCAGGGCGCTGAGGATTCAGGCTGATGACGGTGACCCAGAAGCAATGCTACATTCCATTCTTAGGGTGTATGGGGAGCGTCGGAGCATCCCAGAAGTAATGGCCGCGTTCTACTCTACCCGGCAAGGTGCAAGAGAGTCTCTTTGGGAATTCTCCCATTGCATTCACTAGGTGTTTGAAAGTGTTGTAAGGGCACAAAAGCAGAGCAACGTCACTCCTTTGGCGCCATCCTTTCTTCGTGACCAGTTTGCTGCTTGTCTGAGAGATGACCTACTAAGAAAGCTTGCAAAGGAAATGATCATCAAGGAGCCTACAGCATCGTTCACGTCGGTGAGGGACTATGCTCTACGGTTTTTGGAGACTGAACCCACTTCTGGGGCTGGTGTTGCCAGTGTCGAAGCAGCTTTGGGGGCTTGTGTTGCCAGTGTTGAAGTGGCAAGAACAGAGACTGTGTCAGATACGCATGCATTAAACGCAGAAGTAGAGCGGTTGAGAGCACAGGTGGCTCAATTAGAGGCAAAAATTGATGCGATGTCTCAGGAGCAGGGGAGACGTACCAGGACAGTTCGTTGTTTTAGACGCAGAAAACTAGGCCACGTACAGAATCGATGCCCACAGGCGTTAAACTAGACCCCTCTGCGGCTGGGAGTCAGGTTACAGAAGTGGAGCAGAATGGCTCAAAGATAAAGATGGTTGGTGGTCGACCGGAGTGTGAGGCGCTTATTGCAGGGAAGAAAGTCAAAGGCGGCCAGGGATGTAAGGGTAGCAGGAGGCGACCCAGGGCACCAAGGAAGCCTAGGAAAATAAGATGCTTCAACTGTGGAGACCTTTCGAACCACATGGCAGCCAAGTGTCCCCAGGGCCCGCTTCCTAAGCGATGTTTCCATTGTAGGTCCCCGGACCATTTGATATCGGTTTGTCCATCAAAGAGCGCCCTCTCTAGGCGTACCAACACATCTACATTGCCGTCACAGTGCAAGCCAAGAGATGGCCGTGGCAACTGTCACCATAAGGGCGTCAGGAAAAGTGGTCGACATTTAGAGGAGGAGACTCATCTAAAACTCGTTGAAGGACACGTTTCCAGGCTACGAGGGGCGCACGTAAGAGCAGAGCCACCGTTGCAGAGTTTTGCAGCAGTCCGGAAAGAAAGATGTGACAAGCTGTCGTGTTTTACTCCACTACAGGTCGGAGAATTGGTGAAGAAGAGAATGCACAACGCTGAGAGATCCGAGATTCGTGATATGTGGTCAGAAGACGAGTACGTTGTAGTTCGTGCTCCCACAATGACAGGGGGTCCATATATCATCCAACGAACAGACAGAGCGAGTCCGAGCATTAGAGTCACCGGCAATGACCTAAGACGAAGTGAAGGAAAAGGTGATCCTCCAGATTTGGAGAATACGACCGAGGTGCCTGATTTAGTGTAGTTGTCGGGACGACAACAAAATCAGGCGGGGAATATGTGACAGCGCCATCTTGAGGTCTGTCGTTCTCGGCGCTGGCCCCATCTGGTCAGTCATATTGTCTCTGTGGTTTAGTGCCTGTTCATCACGTTATCTTCAAGCAGATTTATTACAAGGCCATAATAAAGCCTACAAATTAGTTGTGTTTTTGCTCTAGTTGTGTAAATCTGTGTTTTCATGAGCAATAATCGCGTGTGTTATCTGTGTGGCGCAGATTAATACGCGTTGCGCGCAGTAAGTTGAGTGGTTAGGCCAGGGCTTATAAAAGGGATAGCAAGCGGCGAAACTGGGGTATTTTTGTGAGAGCCGCCCAGAAGAGAACAGACGAGCTTAGACAGAGCCAAGCTGTAAATGCCTTGAGCACACAGTCTATGAACACTGACTGGGTGTTTGTTTGATTGTTTGTTTGGTGTTCGGTTCTGTTCGGTAGAATTAAATGTTGATCTGCATAAGGCTTTGGGTTGCTTGAATTGTTAAGTCTGCTGCTGAGAGGGTTGCAAGCAACCAATAATTGCAACCCCTGTCAAACGATCCTTTATAAATTTTCTTAGTGCACGGGTCTTGGATGTGAGGCATACCTAGCCCCTGTCATAGTAATAACAAACTCCAGTAATATTCCAATCTCTGTCTAATGTATTCAGAAAACTATGAACTTGAAGTTACAATAATTTACAGTCAGCGAAGTGCATAACCTTCATGAAAATCCCAGATGAGTGAATACACAATATCAGCACATATAAATACGCTGTCGCACTAGACAATTAAAGGCATCCATCACAATAGATTCATCCACTTTCGCCATCCCTCGTCGTAACGTTTTCCAGTGCCTTCCCCTGCTCACCTCTGACCTCCCTTTTTCTTCTCCACCAATCAAAATAATATATAATAATAGCCCCTTCAGTCATAACTGACTATGGGAATGCGCCCCTGAGGTAACAGCCCTCAGCTGCTTAGTTTTCTGTTTCTCATTTCCACCAATCAGAACCCCCCCCCTCACGCCCCATTACATCTTCATTCTTTTTTGTGCTCCTCGTATAGCATGGGATACTATGGCAGCGGTGGTTTTTGAACCAATTTGTTTTACGTGATGAAGTTACCATCCTCATTCACGACCTCGTATTAGTCGCTTCAACGACATGTCTGAATGTGCAGTGGTTTTTATTATGTCTTTGTCTCTTCAAAGACCCCCGGGAACTTTACGACATGCTCTTTAGATTATTGCTAACAACGTATTTGTAACATGACATGTGATTATACACAACATAAATGAAATCCAGTGGAATCTGCCTAAACAGCTTTTTGATCTGGATTTTGCAGATGACTTGGCTCTTCATATGACTTGCAACCATAATCAGATGCAAGAGAAAATGAAAATTCTCGATGAGAGCTCCAAACAAGTGGGCTTGAAAATACACAGGGAAAAGACAAAGATTATGAGAATAAATGCAAGAAATGATAACAATGTTGAACATGAAGAAACACCACTAAAAGATGAAGAAACGTATACATATCTTGTCAGTAATATAGTCAAACTGCCATCACTGGTGGCAATACCTGGTCCTCCAGGTTGGGGGTTTAAGCATAGGGCTGACACCCCTGTCTATGCAAAAAGAAACAAAGTTACGGAAACGACAACATATGAACAAAGTTTGCTGCGGGACGAACATCCGGAGTCTGAGGCTCGTATGACTGTCAGCGGTGACAGCCGAAAGGAAGCCACTGACACGAAAATGGACGTCCTGACCGCAAAACGTAAAACAAGAATAGGATTTTGGAAGGTCAGGACAATGAACGAGACGGGTAATCTAAAACAGGTCACATTAGAAATAGAAAAACGAAAGACAGGCCGACCGAAAACAACTTGGCGGAGGACTGTGGAGGCTGAGATGCAAAGAATGAACCAGAGTTGGGGCACAGTACGAAGGATGGCCACCGACCGAGCAAAGTGAAATCAATGTGTTGCTGCCCTGCAAGACGCCACCAGGTGCAATGGCCACTGACTGCTTTGACGGTCGGCGGCTAAGGATATAAGCAGAAGAAGAATATAGACACAGCTGGAGGGACAGACAATGATATCAAAATAAGAATTCAAACAGGAAGAGGAGCTTTCATTGCATTGGGAAACATATGGAGATCATGAGAAATCGGATCCAACAAGAAAATAAGAATCTTCAACTCAAATGTCAAGTCAGTCCTATTGTATGGCTCTGAGACATGGAGAGCATAAAAAACAACAACCAAAAAGCTACAGACTTTTATAAACGGGTGCTTGCATAGAATCGAAGGACTGAAATGGTATGACAAAGTCAAGAATGTGGAATTAATGACAAGAACCAGACAAGTGCCAGTGGAATAATATTTGAGAAGAAAACGCTGGCGATGGATAGGGCACACATTGACGAAACCTGTTAATATCATTACAAGGTAGTCCTTGTTCTGGAATCCACAAGGAAAGAGAGGCAGAGGTAAACCAAAAAAAAAAACACATGGAGAAGATAGAAGATAGCTGGATACAGAGGTAAAAATGATGAGGAAAACATGGAAAGAACTTTAGCGGATGGCACAGGACAGGAACACTTGGCAAATGTTTGTTGAAAGCCTATGCTCCTTGGGGAGCTAAAGGGTATTGATTGATGTTATTATACAGGGTAATTGTAAAATCACTTGTTATTTGTAATTTGTTAGTTCTTCATGTTATCCAATTACTTTATATGAAACAAACGTCACAATACAGCGACTGACCTGTTATTTTATGACATAAAATGATGTGTCACTTTAACACAGCAGCGCAAGGAGAAATAACGTGACATCGTGGCGGGCAAATATTTTTGCTCTGTCTTGTAACGTTGAGTTCATTGGTCATTTTATAATTTTTGTTTTTTTGTTTATGGGAATAAAGAATACAACGTATTTGTCAAATTTCAAATGGCAGTTATTACTCTTTGTTTCGACATGCATGTTATGTATATTCAGTAGGTACAAGTGCTGATCTGCCATCACCGGTGTCAATACCTTGTGGAGGTATGGCGGCTTGCGTACCCTGATTACCCCCAGAGCTATGCCAGCTGGAGTTTTACTCCTGGAAGGTTCTACCAAGCTGGACAGGTTTGCTCGGGCAGAGGTCAGACTAAAGCAGGCACCCTGGTCCTCCAGGTTTGGGGTTTAAGCATAGGGCTGACACCCCTGTCTATGTAAAATAAATTGAAGTTACGGAAACAACAACAAATAAACAAACTTTGCTGCGGGACGGACTTCCGGAGTCTGAGGCTCGTATGACTGTCAGCGGTGAAAGCCGAAATGAAGCCACTGACATGAGAACGGACGTCCTGACCGCAAAACATGATACAAGAATAGGATTTTGGAATGTCAGGACAATGAATTAGACGGGTAAACTAAAACAGGTCACGGCAGAAATGAGAAACTATAGGTTACACATTCTAGGGATAAGCGAGAGCAGATGGACAGGGGCAAGAAAAGTTAAAACAGCAACAGGAGAAACCGTACTTTACTCTGGAAGAGAGGATGGACAGCATAATGAAGGTGTAGCCATTTTTTAACAGAATGGAATAGAAAAGATATTACTGGAATGGAAACCCATCAACAACAGACTGATAAGATTAAGATTGAGAGGTAGATTCACCAATACTACAACAATACAATGCTACGCACCAACGAATGACAGCGATGAAGAGGTCAAGGATGAATTCTATCAACAACTGCAGAAAGAAATGGTAGACACACCTAGATATGATCTTATTATAGTAATGGGAGACCTCAATGCGAAAGTTGGTACACAAAATACATATACTGAAAGAGTAATGGGGAAATGCGGCAGCGGAACAGCAAACGAAAATGGGGATAAATTAAAAAGTTTCTGTAGCATTAACAACCTGGTCATTGGAGGAACACTTTTCCAACATAAAGAAGTTCACAAATTAACATGGGAATCACCAAATGATCGGGACAGAAACCAGATAGAACACATCATGATTAACGGCAGATGGAGACATGCATTACAAGATGTGAAAGTAAGAAGAGGTGCAGATGTGGGAAGTGATCACCATTTAGTAGTAGCAAAACTGAAAGTGAAACTAAGAAGGGCTGGACCTACTGTAACTACACAGAAAAGGTTTGACATCAGCAAATTGAAGGACCCCCTTGCCAGAAAAGCTTTTGCGGCTGACATAAAGAAACGATATCAATTTGCCAAAAGTCAGGAAAAGGCATTGACTGATGATATAGACCAGAAATTCAACACCATTTCAACAATGTATAAGGAAAGCAGTAAATCATGCTTGGGATTCCAGGAAAGAAAGAAGCAAGACTAGATAACACCAGAAACATTAAACACCATAACACCGAGAAAGGAAATAAAAAGGTAGAAAACAGAAGCGAAGTCCCCCAGGTTAAAAAAAACAAACTATATAGCGAACAGTACAGTCAGCTGGACAAGGAAGTTAAACGCCAAACCCGAGCCAACAAAAGGAATTTCCTAGACGATCTTGCAAGACAGGCAGAAGAGGCAGCACTGAGAAATGAACAAAGCACAGTATACAAAATAACTAAATTCATCAGCGGAAGACGAGGTGCAAACAATATTACATTAGTAAGAGATAAGCAAGGAAATCTCATCACGACAGCAGCGGGACAGGAAACAAGATGGGCAGAGCACTTCAGAGAAACTCTGAACAAGGAACCACCAGAGACACAATTGAATGTTCCTGAGGCTGAAAACGATCTAGATGTAAATACAGATATTCCACGAAAAGAAGAAATCATCACAGCATTCAAAGGGTTAAAGAACGGAAAAGCTCCTGGCCATGATATCGTAAATGCAGAGCTATTTAAGACAGACCCTGAGCTAGCAGCATAACTATTAGAACCACTATTTGCACAACTCTGGAAAACGGGGACAACACCATCAGAGTGGAACAAATGAATAATTGTCAAATTGCCCAAGAAGGGAGATCTTGCAGAGTGCAATAATTGGAGAGGAATCACTCTTCTCTCAGTTCCCAGCAAAATACTATGCAGGATAATTATACAGAGAATTTCAACAGCAGTAGACCACAAACTGAGGAGAAAACAAGCAGGATTTAGAAAGAACAGAAGATGTGTAGATCATATATTCACTCTCGGGAACATTATAGAGCAGTGCTCAGACTGGCAAAGACAGCTGTACATTAATTTCGTTGATTTTGAAAAAGGCTTTTGACAGCATACATAGGGACCGTTTATGGAAAATACTGAGGGCTTATGGAATTCCAAGCTGCATAGTGTCAATCATAAAAAGCCTCTGTGCCAACTTTACGTGTAGTGTTGGGCAGAGCAACCTAACCTTTGAGGTGAAGACAGGAGTACGACAGGGATGCCCCTTATCAACCACTCTATTTGTAACAGTCATAGACTGGGTGATGCGCCAGACAACAGAGGGCAGTCCAAGAGGAATAAGATGGACTACATTTTCTACATTGGAAGATCTGGAATATGCAGATGACATTGCACTACTAGCACATTCACTTCAACACATCCAGGAAAAAACGGATAGATTTAATAACTTTAGCCAGCAGGTGGGCTTGAACATCAATTTAAAGAAGTCAGAGGTCATGACGCTCAATGTGAGCAACCCTGAGCCCATATCAGTAAGGAATCAGCAACTGGTACACACAGATTCCTTCACATACCTAGGATGCATAGTAACACCAGACGGCGGGGCAGGCAAAGACATCAACAACAGAATGAACAAAGAAAGAACAGTCTATTTTAGCCTAAACAACATCTGGAAGTCCTCTCAATACAGCACAAGCACAAAATTAAGATTATATCAGAGATGTGTGCTTTCTGTGCTTCACTATGGTGCGTAATGCTGTAGAGTTACAGAGAAGGAAATATCGAAATTGTCCTCTTTTCACACAACATGCCTAAGAAAAATTCACCGAATGCTTTGGCCGAATACCATTACCAACCAAGATCTGCTTACTCGGAGCAAGCAAGAGTACATGCACACCACCATAGCTGGCAGAACGCTGGAGCTGGGTTGGCCATGTCCTCAGAAGAGACCCCGATGCCATCACAAGAACAGCTATGCTTTGGACCCCTGAAGGAAAACGAGAAAGAGGCCGACCAAAAACAACTTGGCGGAGGGCTGTGGAGACTGAGATGCAAAGAATGAACCAGAATTGGGGCACTGTACGAAAGATGGCTACCGACCGAGCAAAGTGGAAATAAATTTGTTGTTGCCCTACAAGACGCCACTAGGCGTGATGGCCACTGACTGCTTTGACGGTTGGTTTCTAAGGATCAAAGAAGAAGAAGACAAGTGCTGATAATAACATTTTAAAAAGAATAAATTGACTTGTCAATCACTTTGTAGAAATAGTAAATCGTATACTGTGATCACTTGATCGACCTTGACATTTTATGGCAGCAGTCAACCTTGGGTCATGGCTCTCAAGTGACATCCTTCTCTTGGCTATTCGGCCTCCGTTTAGAACTGAACCCATTTCGTTTAGGGGGCATCTCTAAAATGGCTATTTCCACAGGGTGTTTTCGCATAATCGTAGGGAGCATCTCGACTTGCTGCGATCAGCATCTCTGTCCACCCAGAATCCTGTATTTATCTATTCATGTCTCTCTTGCACATATCTGTCAAACTTCATCTTTGGTCGCCTCTTTTTTAAAATTGGGGTTGGAGGAGGGGTGGGTTGGGTGGGTGCCGGGAGAGCCGCGCACGGCGCAAGCCTCGATTCAATATTAGTTTAATCTAGTTGTGAGATATTTAGCACTTTCTTGCAACACATACAGGCTATTTTTTTTATTATGGCAGTCACATTAATGAATGTTAGTTGCCTCCATTGGAGTGCTTGGCGGGTTACATATACAAACTCGGCAAATATTGATTCCATACGCATTAGAGAAAAAGAAAGGAAGTTTGGGTGGGAGGGGGGGAGGGGGGGGGGAAACAAAAGTCAGTTCCCACATATGCAACAAGCAAGTACAGACACTGACTTTTAACTAACTTTCTGTATCCGCTACACAACCAGACATTGACATTGAGAACTCTTATGAATGTTCCACTACCATCGCATTGTTATTTCCTTCATACTTAAACGTTAAGATACACTTATACGTTTTATCTAAGGGAAGTAATTTTTATTACAAGGGGAGTAATATGTGCAGAAAAGCCAGTCATAACATTAAAAAAATTAAATAGTTATTTTATATAATTTTGTTTGTAACACTTTTGTAGCAAAGATGATAATTACAATACATTTCAAATTCCGAAGAAAAATTTTTCGGTTGTTTGTTGCTATTATAGACATATGCAGTTACATTTTTAATGGGATAAATAAATGCATACTAGGCTCAATACACGTCAGTAAATATGTATAACACGAGTTTCTCCTAAGTCACAATCGTACATATTTGACCATGTTACTGTACATTTTTGACCCTCTCTGATAAACCTTACAGTGTATTTTACACTGTACAACCCCACGGCCTAATATCTGGCTTTTGGCTAGGATCATGTGTCTAGACACGGGGACCGGTACAATGACATTCATGTGTCATTAGGTCTCTTGTGTGAGAACACAGAAGATCACTACGGTGACACATGTTGTCATTGGGTCTTCTTGTGTTGGGACATGTGGTCTTGACCAGGGCCGGGTTTGGGCGGGGATAATGCGACCTCATGCGAGGAAAAAATATGCGACCTCAAGCGAGGAAAAAAAAAAAAAAAAAAAAAAAAAGAAATAATTGCCTGCTGTGTACCTATAAATTATCGTCTGCTTTTCAAGCGGAAGGAACGCGATCATTTGCGGGTCATGGCAAACATTCGACTTCCGTCTTCTGAAGCGGTAAGACACATTTTTGCTAACCTCAAAATACACTAGGCTGATTCGTCCTTTTTAGGACGAGAAAAAGTGGAGACATTCATTGAACTACTCAAGTTTACAGATAAGTTGAAATTTTTTTATCTATCTTCAGTATTAGTTTGTTACAGTTAATTTTAGGTAATTGGTAGCTAGGAGTGTTAGTATAACTTAGGAATTCTATTAAATACGCTTGATAGACTTAATAAATATAAGTGGCGATTCCTTTTTAGTTAGATTCAAGTATTAGCTTAGTACATTTAATATCAAATAATTGGTGACTAGTTAAGTATCGCTTGCAATTTTAATATAACACAAAATTCTACGGCAAAAGAAACTAAAAATAATAGAAATTAAATAGTTCCAGGCGCAACGTGGCAATTGCTTGTGTGAGATCTGGCAGCCATCTTGATAGACATAATTTAAGTGGTGATTTCCTTTGTGGTTTGTTTTTAGTATTAGATTATTGCAGTTAATATTAAGTATTAAGGGAATATTTAACTATTGCTATAAATATTTGTATAATTTAGGAATTGTAGTGAGGGAAATTTAAAAAAAATTAAATCAAGACCATAGATTACAAAAAATAATATTCATCCATCCAAATATAATTTAAGTAAAAACTCATATAGGCTAGTGATGTTATGTGGAAAATTCGAACTAGATTTAACTTTTCAACAAGGTCTTCTAGACAGGTTTAAAAGTGTTTCTTAAATAATAATATTATTAAAAAAAAAGGGGCTTACACAACTTAAGACTAAAGCAGCGAGATTAAGGGTAAACTTTAAAGTTCATACGAAACCAAGCACATAATAAAAAGAGTAGTAGCAAACTAAAATACAGGGAAAATAACCAATGGCACCAATAACCAGGAAACAGTCCGGGAAGGGAATGGCGTGGGCCAATGAAAAGGACAAAACACCAAACCTTACGGAAAAAACAGGACCACGAACACTGTAATCAGAGACACAGAAATAAAGGACAGGATAGAGAAAATAAGGAAAAAACTGGAAGGAGGCTCAGAAGTAAAAACAACAAAGGAAGGCAAAACGTGGGCAGAAGCAGTTAAAAACCAAGGTAGGGACACCAGGCACGATAAACTAGAACAGAATAATCAGGGCCTCATAGAAGAAAACACTAACCAAAAAAATAGCAATGAAAGCACAGAAAGCCCCAAAGAAGACTCAAGACATAAAACAACACATGCAGTTTCCTAAAATAAAGATGAGCATGAAGTTAACATATGTCGTTTAAAGTTAACGCAAGTAGCTGGTGAGGCTGTCAAGATCAAGGCACTAGATGAAGACAAAATTATAACCATCCTGGAACCTGTCTTAAGCAAAAAGGCGATAGCCAAAATTTCAAAAAACCCATTTCGGCATAATCATTACCCTAAATAAGAGTGACAGAATAAAAGAGATGTTAGAGGAACTAAAAGTAGAAGCAAAAACCGTGACTCTTGCACACGACATAAAAGTGAAGATAGAGATAACAAAAGAGACAAGTAGATGTGTGCTGAAGGGGATAAACACTACCCTGTCAAGCGAGGAAGTTAGGAACAACCTCGCAAAACAGAACCCAGACATAAAGCTGGTACACGTAGACAGAATAAGAACGGTGAAATGAAATATTGTGACCCCAGTGGTTGTAATAACAACAGAAGGGAAGGAAACCCCTAAAACACTACTATTTGGGAAAGCCAAAAAGAATACAGAAGCTTATATTCCCCTTGTGCTACAATGCCCCAACTGTTTGAAATTCGGCCACGGAAAGAACCACTGTAAGGGTAAAACAGTTTGTAGATACTGCTCCAGTAATCACCCCTCTACACAGTGTGAAAAGGCAAAGGCAGATACCGACTACAAAAAGGCGAATGGGAACAGAAAGTGTATCAATTGTAAAGGGAACCACAGTGCCAGGTTTCATGGCTGTCCAGTGTACCAGCAAAGAAAACAAGCACTAAAAGAATCCATCTTAACAAGAAAACCATTTAAAACAGTAATTAAAGAAAACACCAAAAACACAAACAGTAAAGTTGTAGAAGAAATCAAGTCTGTAAAAGAAGAAATTAAAACTATTAAAACACAGCTGTCAAAAGAAAAAGACCAGAAAGTAGCTAACAAAACAAAAGAAAACAGTCAGCCAGACAGTTCAGCTACAACATTGGAAAATGTGAATGCGGTGAAAAGTGCAGAGGCATTGCTTCAAGAAGTGAAAGCCATACAGCACCAAATTGCCCAGGATGTGGCTAAACTGACTGTACTGAGAGAAGAAAATGAAATAATACTAGTCAAACTGTCTGAACTAAAAGAGGAAAATGAAATAAGGCTAAAAAGAATGGAAAGGGAAAGACAGGCGATTAACCTAGGGAGAGAAGCGAATGTAGTATTGGGTGAAAATAGGAAACTGGTAAAAAAAAAACATAATGCAACAGGGAAACAAAAGCAATCTAGAAGAAACTATCAAAGAAGAAGTTGAGGTACTTTTACCATACTTAGTGGACAAAAGTTAGTTACAAAATGACAAGTTTAATGAGGAATTTCTCGAAAACATGTTTGATAATGGTACAGGAAATACAAAATAAGAGCAAATTTGATAATTTAACCAAAAATAAAAGGGACACTAGATGATGTTAAAATGCAACGTAGAAGGATTTAGAATTATACAGTGGAATTGTAGGGGTATCAAAAAGAATTTTGCACCCATACTAACAGAGACAGGAGGAACTACCTTATTTATGCTCTTCAAGAGACCCATTTAAACCCAAATAGTACAGTAGATATAGTTGTAAGGGCTTTAAGACACTTAGGCCCGATAGGAAAGAAGGTAGAGGAGGGGGTGTCGCAGTCTTAGTTAGCGAAACATTTAAAATTATAGACTGGGAAATGTTTGATACAACCAACATAGAAGGTATCCAGGTAACTATAGCAGCAGAACCAAACAATCTAACAATCCTAAATGTATACGCTAAAGATGGCTCAATTAAAGATGAAGAAATACAAGCCATAAGCACCAGACTAGGCCTCAAAACAGTCATAGTAGGCGATTTTAATTCCCATTATTATGCTTGGGGTGGACAACATGCAGACAATGCAGGAAACTGCCTACTTGACTTCATAGAAAACAATGACCTGCTAATTCTAAATGATGGAACTGCAACTAGAATTAATCCACAAGCTAACAGGGCAGACTCAGCTATAGACAAAAGTATAGCAACTAACAACCTTTGGAATGTAAATTGGGAAGTGTTACAAGATACAAACTCAGATCATCTGCCCATTGTGATAACCATGCAGGAAAAAGTCATTTCAAACCCAGAACCAGTGAAACCGACTTTCAACTATAAAAAAGCAAACTGGAAAGCCTTCCACTCAGACCTGGAGGTGATGGAATATAAAGACATGGAAACAGATGATACTGACTTGTGGGCAGAAACACTGACCAATGAAAGTCTGAAATTAGGAATTAAATATATACCAAATAAAAATATGCCACAGCACCTAAAACCAATAAATAACATTGATAAGAAAAGAAAAACTCAGTGGAATAAAGAACCAGTTTCCTGGTGGAATAAAAGCTGTGCAGAAATTCACGAGAGAAGATAAAGGGTCTTACAAAAAAATTGAAATAACAGAACAGAAGAAAACTATGATGAGTATAAACATATTAGGAAGGAATCTAACATAATAATATTTAAAGCCAAAGAAACTAACTGGAAGAATTTTTGTCAGTCACAATCAAAACCAAAGAGAGCAGAAAAATTAAAAAAAAGTCTGGAGAAAGCTTAGTGCAAAAAGGGAACAGGAAGAAAATGAGAGAGTTAACAAAAGAGTTAAATTCTATATGGAAAAAAATCAGTTATATAGCCCAAACCATCAGGGTTTAGAGCAGACAGAAGTACAGTAGACCAGCTTGTAAGGTTAGAACATGATGTAAAGCTAGGGTTCAAGAGGAAAGAGAAAACAGTGGCAGTGTTTCTAGATGTAGCCAGAGCATAAGATGAATGCTGGCGAGATGGAGCTCTTTACAAAATGAAAAAGATTGGCATTATTGGTAAAACCTATAGGTATCTAGAAAACTTTTTACAGTACAGGTATTTTGCTGTACAGGTGAATAATGATAGGTCAGAAATATATGAACAACAGAGAAGGGATTCCTCAGGGATCAGTGATTTCTCATTCAATTTTCACTATAGCTGTAAATGATTTAGCAGATGAATTTAACGACATTAAGAATGCAAAATCACAATTTGCAGATGACTGTTCCATTTGGCGATCTGGAAAAAACTTGGACCATGTTTACCAAAAACTTCAAAAACAAATAGACAAAGTTTCAGAGTGGATGAAAAATTGGGGCTTCCAAATTAATGTAAACAAAACAGTAGGTATGATATTCAGCAAAGGAAATTTAAAAAAACAAAACAAAATCAATATAACCATTAAAGGACAGAAAATATGTACCTCCTCAACAACAAGATTTCTGGGCTTAACACTAGATAAACAACTAAAGTGGAATAAACATATAGACAATTTAGTAGAAAGCTGTAGGTGACCCCTTAATATACTAAGGATAGTAAAAGGTAATGGATGGGGGGCCAGCAATAAAATAATGCTTATGTTCTACAAGTCTTTCATCAAGGGGAAACTGGATTATTCCAGCATAGTCTATGACTTAGCTGCAGCTTCTAACAAAGCAAAACTGGACAGGATTCAAAATGCAGCCATGGGAACCATTACAGGTGCATTTATATCAACACCAGTAGAAGCGCTAGAAGTAGCTCTTGGCATACCACCCCTTGGTCTAAGACGGAAAGAACTAAGATTAAATTATTGAAGTAAAGTAGCACCAGAAGTGACCCACCCAGCACATAAAGCATTTGTCAAAAACCAGGCAAGTGTATGGGACGTCCCCTTAAACAAAGATAGATATCCAACAGGGTGGAGAACTATAGAAGATCTAACGCAGCTCAAAGAACTATCAAACACAATTAAAAATAGTAATAAATATAGAAGCAAAATACCACCCTGGGAACTAAAAATACCAATCATAGACTACTCACTTACTGAAAAGATCAAACAAAACATAGAAGATAAGGAAGGCAAAATGATAAGCAGAAAGTTCATAGATCAACTAACTAAACAAAGTCTGGCCGTCTACACTGATGGATCCAAGGGTGATAGTGGGTAACTAGGTGCCGGAGTTGTAATACCACAATGGGGAATAAAAAAGAGCTACAGTGTAACTGAAGGGGCTTCGATTTTTACCGCAGAGATGGTAGCAATTCTTAAAAGTTTAGTGATAATCGAAAATAACCCACCAGAAGCTGTTACGATATTTACAGACTCACTATCATCACTGCAAGCACTAGAACACCCAGGTAAATGTAGCCGGCCAGACATAAAGGAAGAAATTCTAGCAATTAATACATCACTAGGGAACAGAAGATGTAGTGTGAGGCTAGTGTGGGTTCCATCACACATAGGTATTGCTGGAACGAGTTGGCAGATCAGAACGCCAAGAATGGTAGAACAAGTAAAAACAATATAAGAGCAGGACTGGGAAGGTCGGAGATCAAGAGCCAAGTGAAGATAACTATAAACGAGGAATGGAAGACAACATGGAAGAAAAGTAGAAAAGGCAGACACGCGTTCAAACTGCTGAAATAACCAACGAGGACGTGTCAGGTCAGAGAAGAATTAAAGATACCATCAAACAAAAATCTGTGGCGTCTCCGTCTCGGTGCAGCATACTTTATGATAGAAGAACCACACTGCCAAGAATGTCAGGAAGAGAATGACATAGACCACTACCTGATCCACTGTATAAAGTATGAACAACAAAGGCTTGAATTAAAAACTTACTATAGAAATCACAATATAGACTTGACAGGTGATAAGGTTTTAAGTATAGATGCCCCAAGAGATGTCCAATCAATACTTAAAAAATATATACATAAAACAAAGGAAAACATATAAGGTTAGTAACAAACAAAAAAAAAACAAACAAAAAACACGAAATAAAAATAAAAAAAAAACAACTTACTAACTACTCATAGGACAAGGAAAGACAACAAGGTATTAAATTTAAAAAAAACAACAACAACATCTCAAAAAGAACAAATACTAATACAAAGTAAAACCAAGTGTAAAGGACAATATTTATCAAGAAACAACACAAAAGAGAAAATGAAATGGACAAATACTAATATAAATTAAAATCAGCAACTGCTAAAGACAATAGCTACCTAAATTGAGTACAAAAATAAAAAAAATAAAATGACACTAAATACCCCAATTATAACCAAATTTCAGGTTGAACAGGGTAGACCAAGATGGAACGAGAAGAGGCAATAACGGTCAGCTGTTAAGTGCCCGCTCTCCACCCATCACCTCATCAAAACAACAACTACATTTTTGACCGGCACAAAGTGCTGCCTAAACTAAAGTTGAGACGATGTGTTTGACAAGTTCCCTTAAGAGCCCGAAATGACGAACAGTCCCTACCAACCTTCTGCACCAAACATTATAACACGAGCTCACAAGAGGAGCTTTCATTGCATAGTGACTTGAATGGGCATTACAATATATCAATATATCAGATATAAATCTCAACCCACACATTTAGTCTCATTGTATAGCTCTGAAACGTAGAAAACAATGAAGACGTTATAATCCGCAGTGGTTGAATCACATGTAACCGTACGTTTCCATTGATAAGTCGTCGGTAGAGCGTCACGTTATAGACTAACAATAAATCCTAACGCCTTGTCCCTACACCTTATCATGGTCAAGTTTTGTGTAATGTTGTTCAAATAATATCAGTTCTAGCAATTCTCTACAGCTCTAAAAGGAGAGTTAGGGACTTGAGTCCACATAATATCACTTCTATCAATTCTCTACATCTCTAAAAGGAGAGTTAGTGACTTGAGTCCACATAGCTTGGAAGCGAGTTAACAGCGTTGCTAGACATTCGTTTCATTTAAAAAAAAAAAAATTTGGCGAAGCATGTCCCGTTCAACCTAGTCAGATATATTAGTGCGCATGTCCAAATATAAAAGACCGTTAAGTCTCATGACGTTATACAGTAAAATAGAACCAGACCCAAACAATAGAGGCAGACAACAAAATATAGAGGCAACCCCTAAAATAAAAACTGACCAAAAAAAAACAGAGGCAGACACTAAAATAGAGGCAGATATAAAGAAACAGAGGCAGATATAAAGAAACAGAGGCAGATATAAAGAAACAGAGGCAGATATAAAGAAACAGAGGCAATTATTACACAATAGAGGCAGATATTAAAAAATAGAGGCATGTATAAAAAATAGAGGCAGGTATAAAGAAACAGAGGCATATATAAAGAAACAGAGGCAGATATAACAAATTAGAAGCAGACACAAAATAGAGACGATATAAAGAATCAGAGGCAGATATTAAAAAATAGAAGCAGATATTAAAAAATAGAAGCATGTATAAAAAAATAGAGGCAGGTATAAAGAAACAGAGGCATATATAAAGAAACGCAGCTATAAAGAAGCAAAGGCAGATATAAAGAAACAGAGGCAGATATAAAGAATTAGATTCATATATAAAAATAAAGGCAGATATAAGGAAACAGACGCAGACACAAAAATAGAGAGGAGGGCTATCCATGTGTTTGTTGAAGGCCTACGCTCCTTTGGGAGTGGAGGGTTATGATGATGATAAAGAAACAGAGGCAGATATAAACAAACGCAGATATAAAGAAACAGAGGCAGATATAAAGAAAGAGAGGCAGACACAAAAATAGAGACTGACCCAAATAAACTTCTTCTTCTTCTTTGATCCTTAGCCGCCGACCATCAAAGCAGTCAGTGGTCATCACGCCTAGTGGCGTCTTGTAGGGCAACAACAAATGTATTCCACTTTGCTCGGCCGGTGGCCATCCTTCGTACAGTGCCCCAACTCTGGTTCAATCTTTGCATCTCAGCCTCCACAGTCCTCCGCCAAGTTGTTTTTGGTCGGCCTCTCTTTCGTTTTCCTTCAGGGGTCCAAAGCATAGCTGTTCTTGTGATGGCATCGGGATCTCTTCTGAGGACATGGCTGTGGTGAAGTGGGATGTTATAAATATGTATAGGGGACTTAGTGTACTGACTGAGATCAGCTGGGAAGGTTTATATATCTAATAAGAGTAGTGTATGATATATAACCTTACTTGCTGCCACATATGTATACCTCAGTCAGAATTATTCTGGAATAGTGTGATGACTACGTTGTATGTCTAGGGTATGTGTATGATGAAGTGTAAGTCATAACAACAACAGACAGATAAACAATTTAATTTATTCCACCACACTTGACAACACTGTGACACTCACATACATATAACACTCTAAAGGATATCTTAAAGGAGTCACTGATAACTTTTCAAATAACAATATGTATTCATTGCTGTTATGAATGAATATGTGTCCTGATTCAAATACAAAGGGAACCAGGAATCACAATCAATTTTACTTACAAGTTATATGTACAGAATTTATCAATAAGAATATTGTAATGACATATATTATTAAAAGTATCCTATGTGTGTCAGTTGTGTAGTAGTAATATGAGGTAATACTGGTTTTGTTTTGTTCAAGCTCTGTTGGTATTTGTCATCATGACTTCAATAGTTTGTCTTTATTGGACCTAGTATTGGAGATGTTCTCAGTTCCTGATATTAAAACAATTTAATTCCCCTCTTAATGTTATTTTTACAAGGTCATTTTAAGATGGGGGTACATAATTTTGAGCTCAGCTGGCCACATCAGCTTATCTTGCGTGATGGCGGCAGGAAAAGACTCCTCTGCTCGATTTCTCCCCTGGGCTCTGGAGACACCTCACTGATAGCTAAATGGACCAAGGAGTATGCTGTCCGACTCTGGATTCAGCAAAGCTCTGACCAGGTGCTGCTCAATACCATCAAGACCACGGTCCCTGAAAACAAGAAGGAGGTACCTTCTACTTCATAACTAATTTATACTCTTTTTTTACACTGAGCACAATACATCACAAACATTGAGTTCAGAGCGTTAGGCCAACTGTCAGCTTCATCTGAAATACTTTATACCAGTATTAACCTCCTTAATGGTTACTACGCCTCTGCACTTCCAGCATTATTTCTGTCTAATCAATAATCTAGGTGTCAGTGTACTGTTTGGCCATTCCATGCAGTTTTACTTTCCTCCGACACCTTCTGTTCAGGCTGGAGCATTATAGGCTTTACATCATGTTTGCTACTGAACTACACATATATACAGGCATAAATTAACAATTCACATTCAATTTTCATTAAAAGATACTGAATGTTTCAAGCTTACCACAATTCATGGAAACAAACACAGATACGTTGATTAGCAATGAATTCTGGCACAAATACTGGCACAAATTCCCATCTGCTTATGTTCCAGGCTTTTATTTAGCAAAAATATGAGCTGGCTTCAACGCACTGTTGCTTTATCAAGCTTATTTGAACTAGTGGTCTCGAACTAACGCTCCTAAGTGAGTATATCAGCGAGTCTGGCCAATGGAGCCACGTTTCGACAAGTGTTTGAAAAAAATTTTAACTTCCTACGTCTCCCCTAACAACCAAAGATAGTATTTATAGCCCGACTAATCGTGTTTAGCCTTACATATCATTCCAGCCAATCAGTTCAAATGTAACTTGTGGCCCATTTCCCGTACAATGGTGGTGTAAAAAAAAATCTACCACTGAGCGATTCTGATTTTGGGTGTTGTCTGACAGCACCATCATTTTATTTTGGCTATAACTTGTTAATTCCTAGACTATTTGCATAACGTTGTACATATTCTTTGTCAGCAAACTCTAAGGAACCCAAATATATATATTTAATAGAGCTAAAATGCTGCGTTCAAAATATGCAATTCCTTCTACCTCCTGTTTCGAAGATGTGCTGTCTGGGTACTGTAATGTTTTCAAACGTAAACCCATCTATTGTCATCTTTCTAATAAGAGTTTTTCAGGATTTAAAAACCTAACTCTGGGAAGGTTAGTGTTTTTATCACTGTCCGTCCGAAAAAGTTAGTGCATGTGGCCTTACACGCGTGATAGTAGTAATTGTGTATCGCGCGACGCTTGTTTAGTGTTGCACGGGTTCGGCTTTATGCCTCTCCCTTCTCTCTATCCTTTAGTCCATCTGTCTTTAGTTACGCCGTGTATAAAATGGAATGAATGAAATATTAAAATTAGGTCATTGTTCAGCTTGCGTATCTCACTGTTTTTTCCAAGAAATACAGCACACGTTTCATTGAAGAAAGCGGGTAATAATACAGTAGGCTTTTACTATCAACGTGAAAGCGTTACAATTTGCCGACGAAGTAGAAAACAAGGGGGATTTCGAGTACTGTCATTGTGACAGCACTGGTCTTTACCATTCTTCTTCCTTTATTTATTATATGTATTTATTAGGCTTTATATTTACTTGATAATTTATATATGTGGATTAGAATATTCCACGACAATGGCCAACCCAGCTCCAGCGTCTGACAGCATGTCCTCTTGCTTGCTCCGTGTAAGCAGATCTTGGTTGGTGATGGTATTCGGCCAAAACATTCGGTGAATTTTTCTAAGGCATGTTGTGTGAAAAGAGGACAATTTCGACATTTCCTTCTCTGTAACTCTCGAGCTTTCCGCACCATAGAGAAGCACAGAAAGCACACAACTCTGATATAATCTTAATTGTGTGTTTGTGCTGTATTGAGAGGACTTCCAGATGTTGTTTAGGCTAAAATAGGCTGTTCTTTCTTTGTTCGTTCTGTTGTTGATGTCTTTGCTTGCCCCGCCGTCTGGTGTTACTATGAATCCTAGGTATGTGAAGGTGTCTGTCTGTCACAGTTGCTGATTCCTTACTAATATGGGTTAAGGGTTGCTCACATTGCGAGTTTTGACCTCTGACTTCATTAAATTGATGTTCAAGCCCATCTGCTGGCTATACTTATTAAGTCTATCCGTTTCTTCCTGGATGTGTTGATATGAATGTGTTAGTAGTGCAATGTCATCTGCATATTCCAGATCATCTAATGTAGAAAATGTAGTCCATCTTATTCCTGTTGGACTGCCGTCTGTTGTCTGGTGCATCACCCAGTCTATGAGAGTGATTGATAAGGGGCATCCCTGTAGTACTCCTGTCAAAGGTTATGTAAATAAACTAAACAGGTACAAATAATAAAGGCAACCCCTAAAATAGAAACTGACCCAAAAATAGAGGCAGACTTATAAAAAAACTGGTACATCCATAAAATAGATGCAGACAAAAAAAATAGAGGCAGACATAAAAATAGAGGCAGATATCAAAATAGAGGCAGACATATAGAAACAGAGGAAGACACACAAAATAAGAGACAGACGCAAAAAACATTTGGAAGGAGCAAACTCTAACTATCGACTCGTACGTCTAATGTGAGAACATTATAAATGGTACGTGCTTCATGTTTGGACTCCTTTGTTGTAAATTTGATAGGTTTGAAAGATATTTATGTTCCCGCCTGAGTAGAGGGGATGGTGATAAGTACGTGAGAAATAAAGGTGAGAGAAATGGATTTCACGAGTGAATAGGAGAAGATCTGTCTCTGGAATGAGTAGTTTCTCTAGTCCAGTCTATCTATACGACTGTAATTGAGTACAAGACAATCTTTCCCTCCCTATACGTAAATAAAAGTTTAACTACACAAACACACACAACTATGTGACAACAAGGCACAGAAACGTGAAAAACTATGGTTAATTGGGTATGGGTCTGACCAACACACAAAGTTAGTTGTATTTTCTGTTTATTATCATTTAAACTTGACAACATCGAATATCTAAAGAAAGATCAAATAAAATCAGAATTACATACATATTAAATTAACCGAATAAATACCCCCCCCCCCCCCCCTCTGGAGAAAAGAACTAAAAAAGTAAATAACCCACAGGTCAAAGGTTAGCACTATGTTTCAGAATTGACAGTAAGGAAAATAACAAGGTTCCTACGAAATGCTATCCAGTAAAAATAAACAATTTTTAAGCAACTAAAAGTTCTTACAATATTTGTACCAATAAAAATATTCACTCTCTCTGTAATACTCTCTCTCTCTCTGTTATACAGTAGCCACTCAATCGCACGTACCCTATTCTTGTTGATATCCATTTAGAATTACTTTGGTTCCTGAATATACAGAATGTCAGGGGTATTATCCAAGTTGGCCCCAGTCCATCCTCTATAACAAATAAGATTTTATGAGGGAACGCCAAATTTGGTGGTGTATTTTTGGATGAACAAATGTCACCTCGAATGGTTAGTGCAGAAACCGCGATCTTGTGTTCGCAGTAAACAGTAGAAAATACTTCCCGTATTTTTAAACATCTGGTTGCTAAAATAGTTACTTATGATGATAATGGTAATCCTATCGGCTGGCTCTGTGGTGAGTGCCGAATATGAAACAGCGTAACTTTCTGGAAAAGCCGCTGATACGACTGTCAAACGTCAGATAATGTTGTTTCATGCACAAATTGAAAAAATATCTGGGTATTGATGAGTCCAGTTAAATTTACTATTTAAATGTTTATTTGTCTCTTTGGCCAATCTTGTTCACAAATGAACTTGGGGACACATAAGCCAAGAAAAGATAACATCAGCCATTCAGTAAATGAAGAAAAGTACCAAAATAGACCGCTGGTCGCCGTTGATTAGGTCTGCTAGAAATAAACAGGACCTTTATGAAAAAAGCTACTATTCAATATATACACGGACGGGGCCAAGACGATCTCTTTCCAACTCCGTTAGTCCTGATTAAAGTTAAAATGCACACGGTGACTTTATTTACAACTATACGGTCAGTTTTTTCCCAAGTGCTGCACTTTCAGGTCGGACGAAGGTATGCAACCCTTCCCGCCTTTTTGCGCACGCGTTAACGATCAGTTCACAATGTCAGTTATTATTTTATTATCCATTGGCGCACTTAACAAATATCGTCCGTCGTTAATAGCTATTAGATTGTCGGCGTCTGTTTGTTTAGTCGTATTATATTAAATAATAGTCACTTATCATAACTACACAAAATGAAATAAACATGAATTCTTTTCCTGTCACTTATCAGTCACGCCTAGTGTATTAATTACTTAACTAAAACGTCTCTTCTTGTGTGAGGAAGCAGGTGGTAAAATTAACATTAAACCGAACAACTGGTAAGAAAATAGCTACGCGTTATTATTTCACTGGTCTCAATAGCTTGATCTTTAAGTGAATTATGATGATAAACTTTAACACGTAAGCACACATTTATATTTCCAGAAAACCAGAATGAAATCCCTACGACTCAATTAACACATCTTCCACAATGGTTCTAGACTACGTGTTTACACTATCCAAAAAATTCTGAGCAACAATTGATATCTGGTTTGGGAAGCCATAGTTTATGTATCATCATGGTATTATGATCTCTAGAAGATGTTAATTTTCACACTATTGTGCAAAGCAGAGAAATCAGAAACCTAAGCTCCCAAGATAAAAGATTTTCACGGTCGCTCTGTCGGCGTTGCTAATCGACAACAGAGACTTGGAACCGTGCAACGGGTTTCTTCTGAGATTTTCCCCGCTTCTGAAGATCAAAGCGTTAACTCATCTCTGTGTGTACGAACATCAAAGAATCCTCGGGGAAATATTTCTGCCCGAGCGTCTCACTTCAAAAGGTCCGGTGTTATTCACGCGCGGTCTGTCTGATATCCAATAATTGACAGATCAGCTCGCGTGAGAAACTCAGGTAAACAAACGTGGTTCGCTCCCTGTTATGACTGGCAGGACGCAGAAGTTGGTAAGCAACTTCGTTTGTTAACGTATCAAAAAATAAAAGGCGTGTATTAAAATGAGTAAACATAGGCTGTCAATGCATGGCTTTGTTAGTAAATCATAGAACGCCAACGAGGTCACGAAAGACTGTCAGATACTGTAGGCTAAATTTCCATTATAAGTCACAACCTTAAAGTAAAAACAAATTCGAGTAATATTCCAATCTCTGTCTAATTTATTCAAAAAACTATGAACACAAAGTTACAATAATATACAATCAGTGAAGTGCAAACTTGAAATATATGTAAAAAAAGGTGAAGAAAACTTGATACGAGTTGTAACAGCTGGGGCATAAGGCTGTAAGGCAGAGAAGAAGATAAATGAATGTGGAATTCTAAACTTCATGGTTTATATTTTTGATGAGGTCATCATTTAAATACCGTCTCTCACATGATATATCCCAAGTGTTTTATGATCTCTAGCCTTTACCTTCTGTGATCAATCAGCTCTAGTGATCTGAAAACTGATACACGTTTATGGCGCCTAATACAGGGTGTCCCCATCCCACAAATCTTTTCCTATTAATCAAATACTACAGACCACAACTGCGAATAAATTTAAATTAAATGTAGAATAAACGTAGAAGTAGAACAGAAAATGAAAATATTAAAATTCATGCACAATGTCAGTTTGTCCTTGAACTAAAAAGGAAACCAGTCTTGTATATCAAAAAAATAATCAACGGTTATTGTCAAACTCGCCACATTTAGCAACATATGTAAATAACGTTTGAGCGTTGTCAATGTTTGTTTTATTATAATAATACAATGATAATAATAGCCCCTTCAGTCATAACAGACCATGGGAATGTGCCCATTAGGTGACAGCCCTCGATGCTTTTTGCCCTCGTGTCACGAAATTGGACTGTTCAATTTGTCTCCCATTTTCCTGCCCCCCCCCCCCCCTTTTCTACTATTTCTCATTTTCGCCACACAGAACTCCGTATTAGAGTCATTCTTTTCATTCTACACACTTCCCTTCGTATGTCCCGACAAGCGTATCGCCCCTCCCCGAGAGATTTATTGAATCACTAAACGTGTTAATACGACATTGACTCCAGGTAGACGCGAGCATGAAGTGTTAACTTAAGATTGCATAATCACTTCCGTTTCGACTGTTTGGGACAGGTAATTATAGATAAACGCAATCGTTGAAGACATTTGGAAGAGTGAGCAGGAAGTGTGATATAAGTCAACTTAGACAAGATGTTACGAATATCAAAACTTCATAAATGGACAATGACTGTTTAAATTTTTCAAACGCATGAGTCGTGGAAAATATTACTTGATGAAAAGTTATCATAACATGTACTTTGAATGTATTGACTGGCATTTGAGCCACGAATAATCTATCGCTGTGATTGGAAGTTTTGTCGAAAACGCCAGGTAGAAGCGTGGGCCGGGAACCTGCAATATAACGTAGAAAAAGTTTGACATACGGCACTGCATTACAGAAATCGTCAATATAGATAGCTCAGACCTTGCCACATTAAAGAAAAGCGCTGCATTCTGAATTTATTTTACCGGACAACAAGTATTAAGAGCATCTCTGCACATCAGTAGAAAACTCGCCAATGTTAATAAGGAACACGGAATAGTACAGGTTCACTCACACGTCACAGAAGTATTCGGAAACATAAATAAAACCCAAGACGTGTTCGTGGCATATGTGTTAAGTTGCCAAGACTATTCTACTGAGCAAGAAGTCTAAGATCTCTCAATTATTGAGTTTGTGGTACCAGTACGAGGCGACCCGACTATTTGCGGTATTACCCGGAGAGATCATTTGCTGTACTACTAGGCTGTGGTTTGAAGCTTGAGATCGAAACCTGAAGAGTATTGCTTTGACCAGGAGCGGTTACTTCCTGATTGATCTGGGAACTTGCCCCTCACCACAGAGAGGGATCTACGGAAAAGCAGCATCGGCAAATATTACATGATGAAAAGGTCTCATAACATGTACTTTGAATTTATTGACTGGCATTTGAGGCGCGAATAAACTATCGCTGTGATTAAGAGTTTTGTCAAAAACGCCAGGTGGAATCGTGGGCCGAGAACCTACAATATAACGTAGAAAAAGTTTGACATTACAGAAATCGTCAACGTAGATAGCTCGGACCTTGCCACATAAAAGAATCGAGTTGGATTCTAATTGATAATACCGGACAAAAAGTATTAAGAGAATCTCTGCACATCAGTAGAAAACTCGCCAATATTAATAAGGAACCAGGAATACTACAGGTACACTCACAAGTCACAGAAGGATTCTGAAACAGGAATAATACCCAATACGTGTTCATGGCATCTGTGTTAAGTCGCCAAAGCTATTTTACTGGGCAAGAAGTCTTAAGGTCTCTCAATTATTGAGTTTGTGGTACCAGTACGAAGCGACCCTACTAATTGCGGTATGACCATGAGAGACCATTTGCTGTACTACTAGACTGTGGTTCGATGCTTGAGATCGAGACCTGAAGAGTCTTGCTTTGACAAGGAACGGTTACTTCCTGATTGATCTGGGAACTTGCTTCTCACCATAGAGACTGATTTACGGAAAAACAACATCGGCACTTCAGCATTTTGACTAGTCTCAGTTGTAACAGACCAAAGCAACCGAACTTTATTTTGCTAAATTCATCAAGCCTAAAGACTTTTCTGTGAAGAAAACGAATTACTTTTCTTAATCACTAGTCATATTTATTTACAAGTGTTAAAGTAATTGATCATTAAATTTGTATATGTTGATTTTGATAAATTCATTGTTGAATTAATTATTACAGAGCGAAATGCACATGTGTGAATCCGGAATTTAATATATATAGTTATATCTACATGTGAAAAGCCATTAAGAACAACAATAATAATAAGAGAAATTTCGCTAAATTAAATCAGCTGGGGACTTGAACGAAGTAAATCATACAATATACATCTTCACAGACGGCAGCGGGTCAGATGAAAACAATAACGGACTCAGACGCATTCAGCATTGTTCTTGAATTCTGAAATATCTTGTGAACACTGCCTCGAGGTAGAAGCATCAATATCCTTCTATCTACAACTCTGCAAACAGTAATCTTGTGCGAAGGTAGACACATTTAGAGACCCACATTAGATACTCTAGGTTTTGGGCCACTGTTGGACCACTGCTGCATAGCAAGAGGAGACAACCCGTGATACCTCGTATTCCTTTCAACGTTTGCTCTTCTTTTCTGCTTATCACGTGTTTCTTTTCGCCTAATCTGAGTTGGCACCGTAGAGAGCATCGCCAGATGGTGCGATCGGAGATTTTCATCCTCCCAGCTTTCTGGATTTATGTCCAGTACCCTCGTTTCTCTTGCACGCATCTTTGAACCTCAGCTGCGGTCTCCCAACTGTTATTTTGCCATACGGGCAGTTGTCCAGTAAAGATATCTTTCGGAACGCGACCTTCTTTCATGCGCTGCCTAAGCAGTGTATACATGCTTTGAAGGCCAGCACGTGACAACATCTCGACATCTGGTTTTTTTTCTTCGATGAAATATTGAGGATGTGGCATAGAGACCGTAGATCCGTAGATGTAAAGTAGTGAGCGTTCTTTCTTGCACAACATAGACTGTCCATGTCTCTCTGCCATATAGAACTATATATATAATAGTTACATATATATATATCTTCCTCTTTCGTCATTGGTCGCTGACTGACACAGCAATCAGTGACAATCACGCCTAGTGACGTCTTGTAGGAAATTATACAGTGCAAACCGCTTAAGGCGATCTCGGATGTGGCGAATTTCTGTTGTGAAGAACAATTTGTTTATCCCCGGCAATTTTTCTTCTTTGTCTTTGTTAAAAATGTCCGGTTAAGCGGAATCCGTTTACCACGAATTTTCGGATATGCCGAACGATTAAACGTGTCCAGACTATATAATTTGATATGCTTAAGGCGAACTTTTTTTCAAATACAGTACCTGGACTTTTGTACAACTTTTCGGCTATTTTCGGAAATTGCGCGCTTCGTCAGTGTTAGAATTTGAGTTATTTCCCCTCTAAAAATGGCTGGAAAGTTAAAATCCATATCTTTGAAAAGAAAGATTGAGCTAGTACAAGAAGTGGAAAATAGTGGCAAAAAGAAAATGGAAATAGCAAAGGAATTCGACATTCCAAAATCAACGCTTTCAGGAATCATAAAAAATAAGGATCGGTACAGAAAAATGTTTTATGGTGGACAAGTTGATTGTCACAGAATGAAGAACCGAAAAGCGACGTGTGATGTGCTTGACACGGCACTCCTAAAATGGTTCACCATGGCGAGATCAGCAACTGTTCCTGTAAATGGACCTATATTAACTGTAAAGGCAGAAGAGTTAGCACTTCTGGAAGGTCGGACTGGCTGGAAATGTAGTCCTGGCTGGTTGGGTTGTTTTAAAAAACGGCACATTAGGCCTACTTACAAAGCCGCGGTAGCATAGTGGTTAGTGCACTGGCTTCCTAGCGCAGTAGTCTATGGTTCGATCCCAAGATGAGTTGGGAATTTTTTAGGTTACGAACGGCGACCCAGCCCCAAATGGGTACCAGAGCAACCCTCTGAAGTTTAAGGCGGCCGGCGTGAAGCCAACCACATCCCCCCTAGTGTGCCGACGGTCAAGATAATATGGGCCTAACACCATATTCTCAATATGCCTCAATGGGCGTGTAACGGATTCCTTTACCTTTTTTTTTTTTGTGGGGAAAGACATTCTGTTAATGAAACGACTACCGAGTCATGGACGGAGGAGGTGCTAAAACCAGCCATGAGTAGGTATAATTCCGTTGATGTGTTTAATGCTGATGAAACTGGATTGTTTTGGAGATTACTGCCTGACAAGACTTTTTCCTTCAGAAATGAAAAGTGCCGGGGGTTGAGGGGAGAGGGGGGGGGGGGCAATGGAAAGAAAGAATCACAATTGTTGTGTGTACAAATATGGATGGTTCAGATAAATTGCCATTACTTGAAATCGGTAAATTAATAAATCCACGCTGTTTTAAAGGTTTGAAAAAATTGTGTGTTGATTATGCAGCTAATTCAATAGCCTGGATGACATCATACATTTTCACCAAGTGGCTATTTGCATTTGATCATTCTATGGAACGACAACATCACAAAGTTCTTTTGGTGCTTTACAACTGTTCAGCCCATATAAATGTTCAAAATCTAAAAGCAACAGAACTTTTATTTTTACCACCAAATGCGACATCCAAACTTCAGCCTTGTGACCAAGGTATTATTCAAAATCTGAAGGTTCATTATAGGTCAGCAATGTTGTCCAAACTTGTAGGTCACATTGATGCAGTACAGAGGAAAATTACAGACTTTTTCATTTAAGAGTGCTTTATCATTTAAGAGTGTGCAAATTCTAGAGATAATGATGACTGTGGGTTAACGGTACAAACTATTTCACAGTTGGAAGTTTCAAATTGCATGGATAAAACTAACATGTATATAATGCAGGCTGGATGCCAAGATGATTTAATTTATCATTTCTTTGAATTTAAAGATGTCATGGAAAGACATTTTTATTAACTCAAGTACAGGTACTAAGTAAAATACAGAGGAAAATTGCAGCTTTTTTATTTCAAAGTGTAAAAAGTGCTGTTAGTCTCTAGATATTTGTGCCAACTTTGTACATTAACACTTTTGGTGATTTACATATTTTCTATGTCATACATCTGTCATAAAAAAAACGGTAAAGGAACCCGTTACACGCCCATTGAGGCATATTGGGAATATGGTGTTAGGCCCATATTATCTTGACCGTCGGCACACGAGGGGTGATGTGGTCGGCATCACGCCGGCCGCCTTAACCTTCAAAGAGTAGCTCTGGTACCCATTTGGGGGCTGGGTCGACCCAGGAGCCGTTTGTGGCCTAAAAATTGTCCGCCTCATCTGGGGATCGAACCATAGACCACTGCGCTAGGAAGCCAGTGCACTAATCACTATGCTACCGCGGCATCTGTCATATTCAACGCTAATTCATTATTGTATTGTACGTTGTAAATGCATTACCATATGCTTGAACTCTTATCTGGATAAGAGGAATTTCTGATAAGAAGAACTATTTCTTGGGTCCCTGGTGAGTTCTCCTTATCAGGTCTGCACTGTATATATATATATATATTGTCACATCGCTATTTTGTGTTTGGTTGCTTGTTAGTGACAAGGCAAGCCGGTCGGAAGCAGAGATAAAAAGCCTAACGAATGTGTCATGTGACCAGCGGAAAATTCGGGCGGCAAAAAATAAAGAGGGTATTACAGTCCCGACTGCAGTCGTAGGTGGTCGCCGATTGTCGCCAGCTTGAGGCTGCCGTGTTCTTTGGAGTATATGATACAGTGCCCGCCATATAAGTCTTTTCCTAGTGTTAGTTATTCTAGGGAGGTGATTGTTTTCCTCAGTGCTTGTGCTATGCATAATGAGTATTTTTGTAAATCCTTAGGTTTACTGTCAGTTCGACAGTACCATTTTGGTTGTCGCTCTATTGAGCGAAGCTCATGATTGAAGCTTGGGTAGCCATCTTACCTGGTATTATATCTGCACTTATATTTATATGCATTTGGGTGGCTGTTGTACATATCCGTTTTTTTTTTTGTATTTCATTCGGCCGAGTGGCCAAGTTTCGTCTTGGTAATAAAGGGACGTATGCTGATAGTAAGTGTTAATTTCTTGTATCACCCATTGTTGTACAGTCATACCTTAGTCGATGTAGCGTGACGTTTTTATTGTATTTAGGATCAGTACAGTACTGATAATACAGAAATATAATTTCTGCAGGACAATGGTGAAGTCCCAGTGTTTGAGAGAACCACTGGTATCACAACTTAGTTACGGCTGTGAATGATCTGATCTCGAAAAATTAGTAGAGTGGAGACAGTCATAAAATGCCACCCCGCTGGGTAACTAACTGTGATATTAAAACAAGGAAACAGATTTCACTTAACAATTATAAACTTGACAAGTCGTTCAAATACAATTTCCTTATTTATTAAGTATAACACTATCCACTCTTGTGCTAAAGAGTGGATGTTGGAAGATGCAATGCAATGGATTTGTAAGTTTACAGATGATATATACATATTTATATATATATATATAAATATATATATATATATATATATATATATATATATATATATATATATATATATATATATATATATATATATATATATATATATATATATATATATATTTTTTTTTTTTACAAGTCCTTCATCCAATTATAGGAAAAAAATGAAATCGGCTGTGCTGTTAATCAATTATAGAAAAATTGTATCAGCTGTGTTGTTAATCAATTATAGGAAAATTATATCAGCTGTGCTGTTAATCTTGTCTCTGACTACGCTAAATAACTTTTTCTTCATGAACAGTTAATTGCTCACACTTGCATGGTACTAATGTGTACTCATCTTTTAAAATTATTCTGTCCTTCTTAATTGATGCACACAACACTTCTTCGCTGATGATCGTTCCTTTAGCCCACTCAAGACTGAGGGCGATTAAGGATGTAGCTCCAATACAACCACTATGCTCCTGCGAAGTTCCAGGCAGCAAGATTGACGTGAACATACGACCACAGGTTTGATGACACGAATAAACCCTCCCCCAAAGATTTTTGAATTTACATGAATGTTGTTGTTGTTGTTTTGAAGAGGTGGTAGGTGGAGAGCGGGCACTTAACAGCTGCCCGTTATTGCATCTTCTCGTTCCATCCTGGTCTACTCTGTTCAACCTGAAAATTGGTTATAATTGGGGTATTTAGTGTCATTTTATTTACTAATTTTGTATTATATTTAAATATTTTTTGTCCTTTTCAGCTGCTGATTTTAATTTATATTAGTATTTGTCATTTTATTTTCTCTGCATGTAAGCAGGAATCAGTCTTGGCAGCTTACTTTTCTCTAGTCTATCGTATATATATATACATATAAATAGGCAGACGCCGGCAGATGCGAATGCGCGTGGGAACCTGTTGATTGGCTCGCTGCGTTTTAGTCTTTTTCGATTGCAGATTTAGTACTTTTCGTTTTTCAGAGTTCCAAACCAACAGTGTTTTATGCATAATTTATTCTGTCTGCGGCCATCTTGCGTGAATCCCTGACTACGCGTAATTTATTCTGTCTCAGGTTCTGCCGGCAATCTTGCTTTAATCCTTGAGCACGAATTGGCTATGCATATTTGTATATCGATCGCGACCTAACATAGTGTATTTAACTAAGCAGCGGGTTTTCAAACAACGTTACGACAGTGGACACGAGCGATTTTGTGTGTCGTAGTGAAATCTTTACAACAATAGTAATGCTCTAGCGATGAGTGGTTAGCCAGCTAGCACCTTGCCCCCACCATAGCTAAATAGTGATATATATATATATATATATATATATATATATATATATATGTATATATATATATATATATATATATATATATATATATGAGTGTGTCTGTGTATGTGCAAATATAGTACTTGTTCTCGAAACAAACAGAAACACAAATAATATGGAGGCGTGGGGGTGGGGCTGGGGAGGGGGGTAGAAAAGACAATAAGAAGCTTACAGGAGACTGCGACAATAGATCTGGCAAGGATGAAGGCAAATAGCAAAGTCAGGTCGAACATCGCAAATACATACTTTCTGAGAGCAGGAAAGTCAGCACACCCCAAACCGAGTAAATCAGGTAGCAGTTTACCATCTTTTCTTGACCGTGCAAATGACTGGGAGATTGCGTTAGACCTACCTGGACGAGGGGCATATCCAGAGAGCATCAGAAAATCTCGAAAACGGCCGGATATTAGTGCTGCATTCTTCATCGTTGCAATAGGTTATATTGATTGAGCTGACCGTGCCATTTGAATCCAGATTGGACGAGCAACACTTGTTCAAAGCCGCAAAGTATAGTGATCTGGCCGCGGATGTGAGACACGATGGGTTCACTGCAAGGGTCATGGCTGTTAAGGTGGGTGCAAGAGAGCTCGTGGCTGCATCAGGGAATGATTTATTGAAACTGTTGAGGCTGAGGTGACAGTCGACAACAAGTGCACTGAAGAGGTTTAGTGAAACTGCTGAAAAGGCATCATGCTGGCTGTGAAACAACCACAATGGGCTAAGTAACTCTGGACAGTAAACTCTAGCCCCCACCTGTGGTACAGGAAACACTAGACAAATTTAAAGTTCGCAATACCTTGAGTTGTTTGTTGTTTTGATGAAAGGACTGTGTCTTAATTGTAACACGCGGTGTATTATACGAGGAGTCGGGCGCAGGTTGATTTCAGTTGCTAGTGCGCAGTGGCTTTACGCCTTGTTGGTTTCGTGCAGGTGTGTCAGGGTCTGTTCCTAGTCGTGGTGTGCTGCGGAACGACCGCAATAATTTGTCTTCATCATAGGGGTGGGTTACTTTCACAATTTCCTCAGGCTGGCAGAAATGTGGATTTTAAAGCTGCGACCAAGGTGGAATGGGTTCATTTTCTGCACACGACAACAGGAGGGGGAGACATTTGGGAGTCATGACCCAGGTGGGCCCGCCCCCCTTAGAGTGTAAAGGAGAGTAATAGGCCGAAACACTTGATGGACGCGGGGACCACTTCTGATGATAGATTGCCTCCTGTTGTATCGCTCTGTATGATGTTTCCTATCATAATCATCCACTTTCGTCAGCCCACGTCGCCATGCTTTCCCCTGCCTTCACCTGTCCACCTCTGACCTTCCTTTTTCTTCTCCACCAATCAGAACCTCGCTTACATTCTCCCCTGACCTGCTGAACACGCAGTTTCGTGTCGGCAAGTTCACAACACTCTATTGGCCAACTCTTATGACACGATTGACATTCCGTACCTGATCCCTGTGGAGCACATACAGTCCACAGCTGTTGACCATGTTGTGACAATCTTCATTCTCTGTTGTGCTAATCGTATAGCATGGGATACTATGGCAGCGGTGGTTCTTGAAGCAATTTGTTTTACGTGATGAAGTTACCACCCTCATTCACGACCTCGTATTAGTCGCTTCAACGACATGTCTGAATGTGCAGTGGTTTTATTATGTCTTTGTCTCTCCAAAGACCCCCGGGAACTTTACGACATGCTCTTTAGATTATTGCTAACAACGTATTTGTAACAAGACATGTGATTATACAGGGTAATTGTAAAGTCACTTGTTATTTTTCATTTTTTAGTTCATGTTATGCAATTACTTTATATGAAACAAATGTCACAATGCAGCGACTTACCTGTTATTTTATGACATAAAATGATGGGTCACATTAACACAACAGCGCAAGGGGAGATCACGGGACATCGTGACGGGCAATCATTTTTGCTCTGTCTTGAGTTCATTGGTTATTTTATAATTTTTTGTTGTAGTTTTTTTTTTTCTTTATGGGAATAAAAAATACAGCGTATTTGTGAAATTTCATATGGCAGTTATTACTCCTTGTTTCGACATGCATGTTATGTATATCCAGTAGGTACAAGTGCTGATAATTACATTTTAAAAAGAAGAAATGGACTTGTCAATCACTTTGTAGAAACAGGAAATCGTATACTGTGATCATTTGTTCGACCTTGACATTTTATGGCAGAGATCAACCTTGGGTCATGGCTCTCAAGTGACCTCCTTCTCTTGGCTATTCGGCCTCTGTTTTGAACTGAACCCATTTCGTTTAGGGGGCATCTCTAAAACGGCTATTTCCACAAGGTGTTGTAAGAGCCTGCTTTCGCATAATCGTAGGGAGCATCTCGACTTGCTGCGATCAGCATCTCTGTTCTCCCAGAATCCTGTATTTATCTATTCATGTCTCTCTTGCGCTTCATCTGTGGTTCCCTTTTGTTTTTATATATATTTTTTTTTCTATTGGGGTTGGAGAAGGGCGCCGGGGGGGGGGGGGGGGGGGATGGGCAGGGCGCAAGCTTGTGTTCAATATTAAGTTTAATCCAGTTGAGAGACATTTAGCACTTTCATGCAACACATATAGGCTTTTTTATTATGGCAGTCACATTAATGATTGTTAGTT